>OZ024740.1:124151008-124168508 GCA_964016885.1 Eledone cirrhosa
CAAGGAATGAGGAAGGATTCAGACTTCTAGAATTCTGCGACGCCAATGACATGTCGATATGTAACACAAACTTTAAAAAACCCGACAACCACCTGATCACCTATAGATCAGGGGAGCACTCTAGTCAGTTAGATTTTATCCACATCAGAGGACGTGACAGATGGACGGTCGTAAACACAAAAGCCTTCCCTAGTGAGGAATGTACATCCCAACATAGCTTAGTTGTCAGCGACCTCACGGTCAGAACTAGACGAACCCGGAAACAGAGGCCAACCTGGAGAAGAAAGATCTGGAAGCTGAAAGTCCCCTCAACCAGTAACAGATTTAAAGATATTTTACTCAACGCCTACGACAGTAAAGAAGAACAGATACAGACATTTAACGTAGAAGAGAACTGGGAGTTCCTAAAAAGTAATTTACTAGAAGCGACGGATGAGGTCTGTGGCTGGAGTAAGACCTCAAGCAGGAGGAGAGTGACTTGGTGGTGGAACAATAAGGTAGATGAAGCAGTTAAGGCCAAGAGACAGGCATGGAAAGAATGGAAGAACGGAGGGAGCAGGGTACATTACATAGAGACCAAGAGGGAAGCTAGGCGACAAGTATACTTAGCTAGGAGGGAAGCAGAGGATAGAAAATTCAAGCATGTTTTACAACGTGAGGACCAGAAATAGGAGGTATTCAAGATTGCGAGGCAGTGTGTCAGAGATAGTTGCGATGTCATTGGAGAGAAGTGTATCCGGAATGATAAAGGTGAGCTTGCCCTCACAAGTGCTGAGAAGAAAGATGCATGGAAGAGTCATTATGATAGATTACTAAATGAGGAGAATGCATGGGAAGAAGAGACCCTACCCCAAGTAGACCCTATAGAGGGACCAGCAGTACAAGTCAGCAGCAGCGTAGTAAGTAAGGCAATCAAAGATATGAAGATGGGGAAGGCAACCGGTCCATCGGGTATAGCTGCCGAGATGCTGAAGGCATCTGGGTCTGTAGGTCACACTATAACCACACGTATCGTTAACCAGGTAATACTAGAAGGGGCCATACCAAAAGATTGGTGCAGTAGCATCATTGTCAACTGCTACAAAGGTAAAGGCGATGCACTAGATAGAGGAAACTATAGAGGTATAAAGTTGATGGACCAGGTCATGAAAGTAACAGAAAGAGTTATAGCACAGCTGATTAGGGACCGGGTGAATATAGACGAGATGCAATTTGGGTTTGTACCAGGAAGAGGCACCACTGATGCCCTCTTCCTTGTGAGGCAATTACAGGAAAAGTACCTAGCTAATAGTAAGCCACTCTACTTGGCATTTGTCGACCTTGAGAAAGCCTTTGACAGAGTTCCACGTGCTGTAATCTGGTGGGCTCTTAGAAAACTAGGAGTAGATGAATGGCTTGTGAAAGCGGTACAAGCCATGTATAGGGGAGCAGTCAACAAAGTTAGGATTAGCAATGAGTATAGCGAGGAATTTAGCGTACAGGTTGGGGTCCACCAGGGCTCTGTTCTTAGCCCTCTCCTGTTCATCATAGTCCTGCAGGCAATAACGGAGGAGTTTAAGACCGGATGCCCATGGGAACTCCTGTATACTGATGACCTCGCTCTCATAGCTGAATCTATGGTAGAACTAGAGAATAAATTCCAAACCTGGAAGCAGGGACTAGAGAGAAAGGGTCTCAAAGTCAACATGACAAAGACTAAGGTCCTTGTAAGTAGACGAGAAAACAGAACCCAGATCCCCTCAGGGAAATGGCCTTGCTCAGTATGTAGGAAAGGTGTAGGTAGGAACTCCATTCTCTGCCCCAAATGCAAACAATGGGTACACAAGAGATGTAGCGGGATCTCAGGAAGCTTAATTAAGAATGTAGGATACACATGCAGCAGCTGTGCTGAAACAGCAATCAGCAAACAGACACAGGAAACAAGTACCACCAATCTCTGGGAGGGCCCTGTAGAAACAGTAGACAGCTTCTGCTACCTAAGTGACCGAATTAGCAACGGAGGTGGGTGTTCAGAAAGTACAATAACTAGGGTTAGAACGGGATGGAAGAAGTTTAGGGAACTACTACCACTGCTAGCTGCAAAAGGCTTCTCCCTCAGAATGAAAGGCAGACTGTATGATGCGTGTATCCGAACAGCGATGTTGCATGGTAGTGAGACCTGGGCGCTGAAGGTGGAAGACTTACGTAGATAAGAGAGAAACGAAGCCTGCATGCTCCGATGGATGTGTAACAGTAATATACGTGAACGACAAAGCATAAATGAATTGAGAGAGAGACTGAGCATAAGAGGAATCAAATGCTGTGTGCAGGAGAGGCGGTTGCACTGGTATGGACATGTGATGCGTATGAAGGATGACAGCTGCATAAAAAGGTGCAGAGCACTAGAAGTTGATGGAAACCGCGGAGTGGGGAGACCCAAGATGACCTGGGATGAGGTGATAAAAGCCGACCTTACCCAATTACACCTCTCAAAGACAATGACACACGACCGTGACTTCTGGCGTCACGCAGTAATACAGAGTACCCGACCTCCCATGGGTACATGCTGAAGCATATAAACAATATGCCCCCACACCCCCCACCGCAAGGTGGTCGTGGAGGTGCCACGGCAAAAAAAGCACCCAGCCCACACTCTAAAGTGGACGTGTAGGCGCCACGAAAAAGCACCCAGCACTCACTGTAAATGAGGTTGGTGTTAGGAAGGGCATCCTGCTGTAGAAATAAAGCCAGATCAGTTCCTGTATGATCAAGGCATGGTCAGCCGACCAGACACTGCACACAACAGGACAACCCGTCTAACCCATGCTAGCGTGAAAGAACGGACGTAAAACGGTGATGATGATGATGATGATGATGATATATATATTTGAAAAAAAAGAAAAGAATGACTTCACTTGTAATGTTAAATCATTTTTGGGATTTAATTTTATAATATTATAATATTATAAAATTAAATCCAAAAACTTTTTAACACTGCAAGTGAAGTCATTCTTTTCCTGTTTTTCAAATATACCGAACTGTACCAAGGATCTCACAGACTTTCCAATATATATATATATATATATATATAGTATTAGTTATACTATTTATGGTTATGTAAATACAAAACCTTAAGCAGTTGTAAGTATTTTACACACACCCTAAATAGTGGTAGGCAGTAATGTATTACTACCTTATTACCAGTAAGTTAAGTAGCTCAATGTAAAAACATCAGATGATTTACAGAGCAGTTATATGAAATATAAGAATCAAAGAACTGCTCAAAACATTATTGTGCTTACAGCTGTTTCCTCCAAACCGAGGTTTGGATTCTTCGGAGCAATTTATTAATGCATGGACAGTTATATGACCTCCTTTTCAGCCGAGAGACATACCAATACATATTCAAACATTGATACATATTCAAACATTGTGGGTCAACATTCATTACAGAATTTAGAGTGGCAGTACACACTTCGAGATTACATTTATATTAATAGGTACAATCAAAAATCAAAGATATAGGTTAAAGTACAGCATGAAGATAAGTGGTTATATAGTGCAAATGTTATATGTGTGGCACGCATGTGCGTCTTGTTTATATAGTGTGGCAGAGAGATATGTGTGGTAGAGGCACTTAGGTAGGTAAATAAGAGTGTTAGGTTGGTAGATCTGGTGGCAAAATCTTTATATGATTGATATAGTCTGTGTGTGGAGAAAATACCCATTTATACCTCTACGGCAGGTGTGACAACATCCACCCACTTGAACGGCACTACACCGCTCTAAGGGTAATTTGAGCATGAATTGATCGGTTGGATAGTGTTGGGCAGAGGAAACACCTTCCTTAGACAGATGTAAAATGATTTAATCGAGTAGCGCTGTTGACCAGTAGGACCGGGCTGCTGAGCGCAGTGAGTGAATGCAATGCAACTGCCGTGCGGGTTGTACGTATATGGATGATCTGACGGTCAGAGAGGGGTCGCGAGGACTGCGGATTGACCTTTGGCCTGCCTGGGGACGATTATCTTTCGACATCCAATATAGCAAGCGATGACCCAGATCTTACCAGAGATCATTGGGTCCTGAAGCAATCCTGCAATCACCGCGCCTGGTCATATGAGCAGAATACAACCACAGAGATCATTAATTTAGAATCCTCGCTCATTATCTATAATTTCCATTTGTAGCACCTTAAGATGGGTTAATCCACCATAATAATATGATCACCTTCAGCATAACTTAGTTAAACTACTCTATAGTTAATACACTTTATGCTTTAAAAGTCTCTCTTGGAAGGTGCACTTCACCATAGAATTTAGGGTCTATATTGGGACACATTTTAATGGCTAGATATAGAAACCCCAGAGTTACCTCCCCGCATGCATTAACTCCCCTTAGCCACACACACACTTCCGGTATTCAATGGCGTTTCTCGAAACGTAACAACCTCCTGTATCGAACTAAAGAACACCAGACTACAATCTCTAACTGGATTGTCGTGGATTATGTGAAAGGCATATAATCGAAATATACACTCCCCTGACCATGAAAATGCCGAAGTACATGAAATACTTGACATCCCTGCGCTGTGCATCTCCAATACTTATAACACTTTTAATGCTTGCACTATCTTCAATGCTTATAATATTTCTCCACACACAGACTATATCAATCATATAAAGATTTTGCCACCAGATCTACCAACCTAACACTCTTATTTACCTACCTAAGTGCCTCTACCACACATATCTCTCTGCCACACTATATAAACAAGACGCACATGCGTGCCACACATATAACATTTGCACTATATAACCACTTATCTTCATGATGTACTTTAACCTATATCTTTGATTTTTGATTGTACCTATTAATATAAATGTAATCTCGAAGTGTGTACTGCCACTCTAAATTCTGTAATGAATGTTGACCCACAATGTTTGAATATGTATCAATGTTTGAATATGTATTGGTATGTCTCTCGGCTGAAAAGGAGGTCGTATAACTGTCCATGCATTAATAAATTGCTCCGAAGAATCCAAACCTCGGTTTGGAGGAAACAGCTGTAAGCACAATAATGTTTTGAGCAGTTCTTTGATTCTTATATTTCATATATTTCATATTTCATATTTCATATATATATATAAATATATATATATATATATATATATATATATATATATATATATATATATATATATATATATATATATATATATATATATATATATGTGTGTATGTATGTATATATGTAAGTAAACAGAAATAACAACACAATCAGTACAGTATATGGAAGGAATATATTAGGTTAACACTTGAAATAGCAGCAAGAGAGTCTTAAAGTTTCTGACGCTACTCCTTCATCAGAAGGAAAAATGAGAAATCAGAAAGATTGAAGGGACGGATGAGATGGAATCGGAAAAAATGTTTTTAGAGAAAAATAACAGGTCCATTCATGTTGCCTATATATATATATATATATACATATACAATATATACACACAGGGATATATATATATCATCATCATCATCATTTTATGTCTACTTTTCATTCTGGCATATTGTGAGTTTGAGACTACATAAGTCTAATAACTATGTCTTGCTCATAAATTACACTTTTGGCATGGATCTATGCCATAAATCAAAAGTATGTTTAGGCAAAGCTAGATGCCATTCCTAACACCAACCATTTTATTAATATATCATCTATTGAGTGAAACTTTTTGTGGCACCAGCCCTACTAAGTTCACCAAGGAACTTGCAAGTATAAAGGGATATTCACTGCCTTAAGCACTCTCTGTTTATAAAAGGCAACAAAACCCAGAGGGAAATGTGGGTGTACCCATGCCATGAGTCCTTAACTCAACAGAATTTTAGGGAACTGTCGTGACATATGGCCACTTAAATATGATGGAACCTATCCCTCTCCAGCTTGAATATTTTTATTCTTCTAAAGGAAGAGTGAACTTTGAAAGGTGGTTTAAATCCAGTACTGGATGGGTATTCTATTCAAAAGTTTACTTTAGCAATATTTTACCTCTGAATACAGAGAACCGGAACGAATTCTGCAATGCATTCTGCTTGACATGCTAACATCATATAAATATATATATATATATATATATATATCATCATCATCATCATCATCATCATCAACGTTTAACGTCCGTGTTCCACGCTTGCATGGGTTTGGACGGGGGTAGTCCCACTTGAGGCAAGAGTGATTGTCTTGCTCGCATAGGACTGTCTGGCAGGTTTTCTACAGATGGATGCCCTTCCTAACACCAACCACATTTACAGTGTGGGTCTGGGAGGTTTTTACCGTGTTGCCTACACGGCCACATTACAGCGTGGACTGTGTGTTTTTTTGTCCTGACACCTACACGATCACATTTGTTTCGGCCTGGATGGTGTGGCACCAACATAACTTTACATAGGAGGAGGTGGTCTGGATGGGGTGGGGGAGGGTGGGACGGGTGTGTATTTTGTTAGAGATGCCTACTGGCTGTAGTAGGTTTTACTATGTATTTAGGTAAGGCGGGTCTTCTCTATTACTGAGTACCGCCAAAGGTCTCGGTCCAGTGACATTGTCTTGGAGAGGTGTAAGTGTGTGAGGTCGGAGTTTATCAGCTCGTCCCAGGATTTTCTAGGTCTGCCTATTCCGTGGCTACCGTCTATCTTTATTGCCCTGCAATTTGTTATACAGCTATCGACTTTCATGCGCATCACATGTCCATACCAACGTAGCGTTCTCTCGAGTAAACAACATCTGATCCCTCTTATTTCTAATTTTTTCCTTAGTTCGTTTATGCTTTGCCGTTCACGTATATTACTATTACACATCCAGCGGAGCATGCAAGCTTCGTTCCTCTCTAGTCTGCGTATATCCTCTGCACACAATGCCCAGGTCTCGCTGCCATGCAACATTGCTATTCGTATGCAGGCATCATACAACCTGCCTTTCATTTTTAGGGAGAACCCTTTAGCGGCTAATAGTGGTATAAGCTTTCTGAACTTTTTCCATCCAGTTCTGACTCTAACTACTGTACTTTCAGAGCACCCTCCCCCACTGCTGATTTTGTCACCCAGGTAACCGAAGCTGTCCACTATTTCTATAGAGCCCTCTGCGCAGTTGTAAGAGCTAGTATTTCGTGGGCACTTGCTGCTACTTATTGCACCAGAGCACCGGCCACATGTAAAATCTATGTTCTTAGTTAGCTTACCTGTGATCCCACTACATCTTTTATGCACCCATACTTTGAATTTGGGACATAAAATGGAGTTTCTACGCCTTTCCTACACACTGAGCATGGCCATTTCCCGGAAGGGACCGCCGCCTTATTTTCTTTCCTACATCTAGAACTTTAGTCTTAGCCAGGTTAATTTTAAGGCCTTTTGATTCTAGGCCGTGCTTCCATGTTTGGAATTTCTTCTCTAGCTCGGCCATTGATTCAGCTATGAGTGTCAGGTTATCTGCGTATAGGAGTTCCCATGGGCAGCCGGTCTTGAACTCCTCTGTTATAGCCTGAAGGGCAATAATAAATAGTAGGGGGCTGAGAACAGAGCCCTGATGGACGCCAACTTTTACGCTAAACTCTTCACTATATTCGTTGTTAATTCTAACCTTGCTGACTGTTTCTTTATACATGGCTTGTATAGCTCTCACAAGCCATTCACCGACACCTAGTTTTCTAAGGCCCCACCAGATAATGGAACGCGGGACTCTGTCGAAGGCTTTCTCCAAGTCGACAAAAGCTAAGTAGAGGGGTTTACCTTTAGTTAGGTACTTCTCCTGTAGTTGACGTACAACGAAAAGAGCGTATGTGGTACTTTTGCCTGACACAAACCCGAACTGCATTTCATCTATATATATATATATATATATATATATATATATATATATATTTACGTCCCTATTACTATCTTACACTTTGTTTACAGTAACCATACAGCCCATTATGTTTCTTGTAATTTGGTATTTACTGCTGTGATCCTCACTCTACCTGTTTTGCTCGATTTGTGGTCCCACCATGCTTTCATATCGACTCCCTCCCCTTTTTGATCTCTCTCTCTATCCATCTGTTCCTTTTAGGCCGTATTCTACACATGTCGTAAAACCCTTTTGGATTATCTCCCTTTCCTTTCTCTCTCTCACTTCCAGTTTCTCCCTCTCTCTCTCTCTATCTCTCTCTCCAATCACTTTGCTGAGATCGCACGGAAAAACACTGCTCCCCAGTTATTTGATCAGAGATGACCGGTGGTTTACATCGTGATGATATGCTACTTTTAATTGAAAACCATAGTAATTGTGAAATTAATAGGAAAAGAAAATCCATAATACAATTCTTCAATAATTATAACCCTAATAGAGAATAACTATAAAATCGTTAACTTTTTAGACGCAACATTAAATCTTTGCACAGGGCTCTACTATCCATTCCATAAAATCAATGCGAATCTAAATTACGTATGTTTTAACTCTAATCGTGCTAGATCTATTAAGAACACTAGCTTCAATAGCGTCCAGCAACGAATTTCACGCATCTCTGCTAATAAAAATATTTTTGAGGATAAGGCTGAATATTAAAATGAAGCTTTAAATAGAGCAGGGTACACGAATGAAATTAATTACATTCACAACAATAATAACGCAAATCACCCTACCATTAATTATAATAAGATAAACAATTTAACTTAAACTCTAAAACAAACAAAAGAACTAGAACTAGAAATATTATTTGGTACTCACCCCCATTCTCATTAAGCGTTAAAACACCTTTAGCAAAGCTATTCTTTAAAGCACTAGACAAATGTTTTCCTAAAACCCACAGATACCACCCAATCTTTAACAGACGTACTATAAAACTATCTTACTCTACTACTATGAACATAGCACAAAATATAAATAGAATTAATAATAGAAACTTAAATTTAAACCCTAACCAAAATAACCATAATAGTAATAATAATATTTCTAGCAACAACAACTCCGTAAAATGTAACTGTAGAACCAAATGAAACTGCCCTTTACAAAATAAGTGTTTAGATAAAAACATAGTTTATAAATGTACAGTTGAAACTAGTGATATATTCAACTATGTCGGTGCCACTTCCACAGAATTTAAATTTCGCTGTAATAACCACAATTGTTCTTTTAGAAGATCTGACAAAAAATATTCTACTACCTTCTCACATCTTATATGGAACTTAAAAAGCAGGAATATATACTATTCATTATCTTGGAAAAGGATATCATAAGCACCTGCTTACTGAAATACGGCCTTATCAAGATTCTGTAAATTATGTATTGAAGAAATGTTTTATATAATTAGTTGTAAAAACTCTATTAACCTTAGAACAGAAATATTTAGTTGTTGCAGACATCGCCAAAATTCTACATTCAGAACTATATTTAACTTATAATATACTTATAATATTCCTATTAATCTCCAAAATGATCTTATCTGCTCTAACATTTTATATTTTTAATACTTTTAATATATTAATATCTCTAAATCCTAATATCTTTAAAATTTCTTATAATATATATATATACGTGTGTATGTATATATATTTATATATATTTATGTACTTCTACATTATGTACTTATATATAATTCTAATTTTAATTTTAATTTTAATTCTTTTAAATTCTTTAATTCTTTTTTCTTAATTATTTATTTTTCTAATGACACCCTCTAAAGCTTTATTTTTCTAATGACACCCTCTAAAGCTAATTTTTAAATGTAGATTAATAACCATTAACTGTTTTTAGTAAAGTCTATCCTATTCAGGGTGATGTTTAAATATTCATATTTCTTTAGAATAAATAATTAATCCCACACTAGCGATTAATAAAAAAAATTGGAATTATCTTTCCTTCTTTCAATCATAAACACTTTTTATACATAACTCCGTTAATTTAATCTTATAAATTGTAACTACCTATTTATTTACATAAAATCAACATCCCTAATAACTTATATTAGGAACAAACATCTATTTATTTTTTTTATTTATAAATCAACATCCCTCGTAACTCATATTATAATCCTTTTAATAAAAAAAACACATATGCTATTATTAAAATATATATATTGATATTTATATATTATTATAATAAGATAAATAATTCTCCATATAAATATAGACAAATGTCTGAATATATTTTCCCTAAATTAACGTTCAAGTGGTCTTCCTTTTCCTTCTTCTTTAACAATTTTAGTTTGATAATTTATATAGCTTCGTTAAATTAACAATATTCTGAAAACATTCTCAATTTTGAAAACTTTTGAATCCACAAATTATTCTAATCTCACAATTTGAAAATAAAATTTTCAACATCCTTCGTAACTCATATTTGTTTATATAAACAATCAATGCATACGCAACTTATTAATATATAGAGAGATATTTATATACCTATCCTAATGTAATGAGATAAAAATACATACAACCATAATTCTTCATATAATTTTATAACTCATAATATAGGTAACTAAAATCGTTTCCCCCAAATTAACGTTATTCTTTTCTCTTTCTCTTCCTTATCATAAATATTTAAATGTTCCATAGCGTCTAGAATAACGTTTTTTCAGCCCTTTAATATACACTTCATTTGCATACTCATATTAATAATTTTAAATATCTTACTTTTCTCCTCTCTTCCCTTCACCTTTCAGGGATAACTTGAACCGTTAAGGTATATTATCCTTGGTCATGTCAAATATTTATAACACATTTTGTATTTTATCTGACGATAGCGTACCAAAATGTTTGGTACCCTTGAAATATATATAATAGAATAAATATGGTTTTATAAATATAATTTCCATTTATTTAATATCATTGAATTATATATATATATAAATTAATTATTAAAGTAAACAAGAATTACAAGAATTTTAGTGAAATCATTAATATTCAACTTAATAGTAAAAGACAAATATCTAACTATTGAATTTTAATATAATCTAGTATGTAGTAATGGGATTTCAGTCCAAGATTTGGATTTAAATTTGAACATTTCAGTAGAGGGGTTTCAGGTGACTTAGTGTTTATAAGGAAAGTGTGCGAGATTAATTTTACGATATTTTTCTGGAGTTGCTAGGCAACAAAGAAATACAAATGGTAGCTTTGTAATATATCAAGCAGAATTAGATTTGTATAGATAAAAACTAATAATCATTGCTCTAAACATACAAAGCAGGAATATAGAAAGAGGAGAAAAAATAGTAACAAGTAAGAAAATCAAAATGGTGCAATAGACAAACATCATAACAAATAGAAAGCTAAGAAGCACAAGAGAAATAAATATATGTCAAATTGATCGTCCACAAGTTATGTATGAAGATATATTTATATATATATATAGAGAGAGAAGGAGGTTTTGAGGTGGGGAGAGAGAGAAAGGGTTTGTGAGTATGTGTGGTAGACTTCCATTGTTTATCACGATGAGTGTTCTTGTTGTTTGAATATTGTTGCATGTACAGACTGCTCATGAATTTATCTGGCAAGTGGCTGAGCATTCCACAAATATGTCTACTACTTTCAGTGCCTAAAGAATTTCTGCATGACACTGGGTGGCAAGGCTGGTCATTTGAATTACATATACAACGGCAAAAAAGTACCCAGCCCACACTGTAAAGTGGTCGTGGAGGTGCCACGGCAAAAGAAAAGCCCCAACACTCACTGTAAATGAGGTTGGTGTTAGGAAGGGCATCCAGCTGTAGAAATCAAGCCAGAATCAGTTCCCGTCCTACACTTGCAAGCAGCGAAAAGGGGACGTAAAATGATGATGATGATGATGATTATACCCTAATTTGAGATGAGTATACAAGAATTTGACAACAGATCAACTGAATCTAGATTGATGTAGTGTTAAAAATCAATAATATAGTTTATGATAGAAACTCTCTTCACTATTACATAATCCCAGGTTAGTTCCTACTTCATGGTACTTTGTGTAAGTGTTCATTATCAAATTAACCTAACTCATGTAAAGGAAATTGTGTGGACAGACACTTAGAAGTCCATCAAATGCATTGTTTGCAGCTGAGTGAATTGGAGACATGTGAAATAAATTGTCTTGCTCAAAGACACACTATGATTCCTCATATGGGAATTGAATGACCAGCAACCTGACCAGTAAGCCACATTCCATCACCCACTTACACTATACAATGTGTAGATTGTCAGGGAGTATAGTAATCAGGCTTCCAATTTATTAAAATTGTTAGAGCATTGAATATTTGTTGTAATTCTCTGTTCTCTGAGTTCAAATCCCACTGAGGTATATATCACCATTCACCCTTTTGGGGTTGATACTAAAATGTAGCAGCCCAGTGCTAGTGCAGCCCTCTCTCCTTCCAGTTGCCACATCCTAGATATTCTACTGGATCAAAAATGATGCTCAAGAGAGTGTCTATGTCAGAATATGACTGCACTGACATTTAGAATTCCTAGTGAAAACATGATACATACTAATAAGTCATACTCGATTACGAGTTACAAACATAATGGTTTCTGATTTAGGCAAAAGGCCAACAATTTGGGTGAAGGGAAAGTTTATTAAATTGACTCCAATGTGTTAATGGTGATTTATTTTATTGACCAGCAAGGATAAAAGGCAAAGCTAACCTTGGCGGGATTTGAACTCAGAACGTAAAGGGCCATAACTTTATGTTGTGAAGCATGGCGTCACATTCCAATCTGCCACCCTAATAGTAGGTAGTCAAATATTCTATGCCAGTTCATGAACCTACAAACCATAACACATTCATTTACATCTTCCAAAGGGTATAAGTATGCAAATGTTAAATTCCCATAAATGTATTTCATTAAATTCCCATAAATGCATATCATTTTAATTAATGCTAGATATAAGGCATAGTCCATGCTAAGAAAAGAAAATGAAAGTGTAAAATAAGGTGCGTATTTGAGAAATATAAGAACTAATAAGTGGGATTGTATACTCTATTGAAGAAAGAATAGGAGAGATGACGAGGACAACTTATTACTAATTTGTTTCTTATATTCATGGAGTTAGGGGTCAACATTGTGATATAGTATGCCTCCAAAAGACATAAATGACAACTTATTTTATTTCCATTGTAAAGGGTAGATCTATTAACAATTTTCCAATGCATTTTATGGGTAGCTTTAGTCTCAACCAGGTTAGATATATAACGTGCTATGGAAGTAGGGGGCTTCAGCTTATTTTAAAACAAATTTAAGTGGGAATTATAGCAGCTCTTAAATGGATAAATATTGCCCCGACATATGAACTACTGGAGTACTGGGTCTTTACAGTACATTTATAAACTACATTGCTAGCAATCAACTGGAGGGTTTAAGGTGTTTACCCTAGTAGCCTTAGCGTGTTCAGTGTGCTTACATTCGAAGTATTAGATATGTTATTTGTGTTCGTATTAGGTGGATTGCGTTATAATCAATTTCTTGTTAGTAGATGATTTATGCTTGTGGAGTTTCTGGTGGTTGCTGGATGCAATATAATCTGCTAAATTAAGAGGGAGGTAGAAAAAAATAACTTAACTGTATGTTCATTGATTAATTTATGGTATTTTTGGTCAGGTGTTTAATTTCTTTCTAGAATATTAAAGAATATTTTAAGTATGTTAGAGGCTATATTTAGGATATATGGTTTGCGTGTGTAAGTTGTTTTCATTTTTTTCTGGGGGTGGGGTATAACACATTTCTTATTCTGGGGATTTTGTGTTTGGTGGCTGCTTGTTATTATGTAAGGTCGCTCCTATCCATATTGCGATTATGTGGTGTTACTGGATATTTTAGGATTATTAGTTATATTTATGTGAAACTTAGTGTTAGGTTTGGGAAGCAAATTAACATGTTTATTTCTGTTGTTTATGGAGTATATATAAGGTTTTTAAAAAAATATTATTAGATATAGGTGCGTGGTCTTTTACTGAGTTAATGAAATTAGCAGACTTGCAGCTTTTCCTATTTATACCTGTATATTTCATATACTTGTTATAATTAATATTAAGTTTATTAATTTGTGTGACATTATTCATATTATTATGGAATTGTGCACACTCACTATCTGGGATATATTTAATCTTCCTTCTATATCCTGATGGAGACAGCGGATCATTATAATACCAGGGTGTAGAGCTAAATATGTCTTCATTCACTGATAGTTTCAAGATTCTATGTGATATGCTTTAACTATTAAACTAATAATAGACCTTAGATGGTATGTGAATCTATTTACTTAAGGTAAGAGTTCACCTGTATTTATAGATACCCATAATCATCTATATATATAAGGCATGTGGCTGAGTGGTTAGAGAATTGTATTCTTAATCGGGAGGATGTGAGTTCGATTCCCCAACTGAGCGATGCGTTATGTCCTTGAGCAAAGCACTTTATTTCACATTGCTCAGTATTAGCAATTGGAAAAACCAATGGAAGCATAGTTTCCTCGGTCCGATATGACAAAAGTCGATCGTTCCTTTATATATATATATATATATATACATACATATATATATAACAATAATAATAAAAATAACATATGTGTATTTATGTCTAGGTATATGTTATATATGTATAAGCCAGAATCAGTTCCCGTATGAGCAAGACAAGGTCAGCCGACTGGACACTTCCCACAACATGACACCCGTCTAACCCATTCTAGTGTGGAAGAACGGACATAAAACGGTGATATATATATATATATATATATATATATATATATATATTCCACTGCAAAGTGGTCGTGGAGGTGCCACGGCAAAAAAGCACTCAGCACTCACTGTAAATGAGGTTGGTGTTAGGAAGGTCAGCCAGCTGTAGAAATCAAGCCAGAATCAGTTCCCGCCCCATCCTTGCAAGCAGGGAAAAAGCGGACATAAAATGAAATTATGAAAAATGATGATTTATATATATATAGGCAAAGTAAAAAATGAAAACAATAACAAGGAGTGCAGTTACAAACAGTGTTAGTATTTGGTTCACGCTTGAGAGTGGGGGGGAGGGGGCGACGACGTTTTGGTATAGGCCCTTCAGCAGGAGAAAGGTGGGAAGGAAAAGCGTTCCGAGAAGGTGACGGGGGAGTGGTGGAAATACATTAAAAATGGGGAAAAAATTAAAATGAAGGAAAAAAATTAAAATGAAAACAAGTGGTGAAAGGGTGTGAGGCGTGTAGAGGTGGTGGTGGGTGGATGGAGGGGGTGATAGGGCAGAAGGAAATTGGGGGCCCAAGCGGGAAGGGTGGAAGGTGGTGTGTGTGTACGTATGTGTGTGTGTGCGTGTGTGCATGCTTGGATGTTAGTGTGAGAGGTTGTGGGAGAACAGGGTTCCCTCGGGTATTAGGAAAACCAGTGTGTACATGGGGGGGGGGTCTAAGTCTCTGTGTGTGCGCGTGTGGATGGAGAGGGGTTGGAAGGAGTGGGGGAAAGGGAGCATGCACAGTCCGGAGGCAGAGTAGATGTATAGCGAGGATACTGGGTTGTATGAATGTAACAAGGAGACGTGGTTTGTGTGTATAATATTTATTCAACAATTTAACAGTATAGTTGACATGTCAATGAATAAACGAAAGAATGAAGCAAAGTTAGTAGTTACCGTTTTGATTGCCAGGCAAGCGCGAGACGCCTGGCGAAGGCCAGGCGACAGAAGGGCAAATGAGAAGCAGAGAACTTAAAGTTGTTAGTTTTATAGGGTTCTGACCGGAAGTTACAGAAAGGGTTCTACTTCCCGTCTAGATGTTGTTAATCTATTGGGGTTGTGAGTCACAACAAGGGAGGCCACTGCTACATAACCTCCCGCCAGAATTTTAGAATATAAAAATCGAATGAAATATGTAGCAAGTTGGCGAGAATGTTGTAACAGGCATGACAATTACGACAAAAGAATGTTTGCAAAAATCAATGATAGATGTCAAGGTAGCCAACCGCTCTTGGCCAGAGAACGACTGGACCTCTATCTATCCATCATCCAAAGATACAATGTAATAAAGTAAGAGAAGAGCTCAAAGTTCAAATGTACAAAATATAGTTCACAGGTGTGCAATCACATGACAGCAGGAGAGAAAGTGTGTTCCAGAGAATGAATGCAGGTGGTTTCTGTTCTGTGGTATATCGTGAAATTTCCAACCTCCGAATGGATTTTCTCACAGGAAGAGTGCTGCAAAAATAAATTCTCTGGCTTGTTCTGCTGGTTTTGGTTGTTGGTGAAGCTGTGTTGCTGTTGTTGTCTCGCGGAGTGAGCGTATTCGGTGTTTAAATTCACAGTAAAAAAAATGTTTTCAGAAAAAATGAGTTGCGCAAAGTGATAGAAATAACAGCCGAAGTTGATGGTCGATGTTGAGAATGCGTTGACCTGGAAGGGTCAAGAGGCCAGGGACCAAAGAAAAAAAGGATTCTGAATAAATGCGCAGTTTTCAACGGCAAATTTACGTGGTAAATTTTTAAACCGGCAAATAGGAGAATATAGCTTAAGGCTGAAGAATCCTTGGCGAGAAACGTTATCTCTGGCGTGCGGCTATCTCTGTGAGTCGAGATATCTCTGTGAGTCGAGAATTTGTGCTGCCTACACGTGCCAATACAAGGTTAAGTTAGGTTGAAAAAATAATATTTCTAACGCGCGAGAAAATGATAGTGCAAGTGTGAAAGTGACAATGATGAAAAAGAAAGGCTTCACTTAGCATAATTATTGGTGTGAACTTTGGAAAAAAAAAAACTTGAACGATGAAGAAAACGATGAAAAAAGGCAATGGTTCATGGAAAATAAATGTTCCTGTTGAAATGTTTTTTAAAAAATATCAAATTTCTTTTTTTTTTTTTTTTTTTTTTTGAAAGTGTTCGTTGTAGGAAACGAGAAACATATATATCGTGAAATGCGACAGTTAGTTGATGCGTGAGAGAAAAAGTCTGTCTGAACGCGAATTTCACATGTGCGTGTGTGCGTTTCTTTGAGTATTTTCATAGTTTGTCAATAAATTTGTTGTGTATTCGTAATGTTACTCACACAACACCAGATTCTGCTATTTTTTTTTTTTTTCGGGGTGACCACTTATAACAATGAACGGCTGCGTGTTCTTATCACGTCAGGGTTACCAATATAGCGAAGAACTAGCGGTGTATGAATGTAACAAGGAGACATGGTTTGTGTGTATAATATTTAATTAACAACCATGGATATATATAGAACAGTATAGTTGACATGTCAAAGTAATAGATGATAGAATGAAGCAAAGTTAGTAGTTACCGTTTTGATTGCCAGGCAAACGCGAGACGCCTGGCGAAGGCCAGGCGCCGGAAGGGCAAATGAGAGGCAGAGAACTTAAAGTTGTTAGTTTTATAGGGTTCTGACCGGAAGTTACAGAAAGGGTTCTACTTCTCGTCTAGATGTTGTTAATCTATTGGGGTTGTGAGTCACAACAAGGGAGGCCACTGCTACAGATGTATGTGATGATACGCACGTGTGTGTGTGTTTTTGTGTGATGTGGATATGTGGGAATGTATGGTTGCGT
>OZ024740.1:124173508-124191008 GCA_964016885.1 Eledone cirrhosa
ATTTGGTGCGAGCTTATCATCAGATTCCTGTCAAGAAAGAAGATATTCCGAAAACGGCCATTACGACTCCATTTGGATCATTCGAATTTCTTACCATGCTTTCGGACTTAGGAATGCAGCTAGCACCTTCCAACGGTTCATGGATGAGGTCACTCGTGGTTTAGATTTCGTCTACACTTATATTGATGATCTGCTTATTGCTAGTTCCTCCAGAGAAGAACACATACGTCATTTGAATCTTTTGTTTTGTCGACTCAAGGATTACAGTGTTCAAATAAATCCCACAAAATGTGTTTTCGGTGCGGAATCACTGAATTATTTAGGTCATGTCATTGACTCCGAGGGTATTCGATACCTCCCTCAACGAGTTCAGGCTTATAGAGGATTTGCCTCCGCCGACCTCACTTCGTCAGTTGCGACAATTCCTAGGACTGATAAATTTCTATAAACGTTTTGTTCCGCAATGTGTTAATCTACTCTTCTCTCTTACTGAGATTCTGAAAAATTGCCGCAAGAAGAACAAGAAAATCTCTTTGACTCAGACTCAGCTTGAGGATTTTCAAAAAGCCAAATCAGGATTGGCTAGTGCATATTTGTTGGCCCACCCAGTGTACAATGCCAATTTTTCGCTTTGTGTTGATGCATCGGATACTGCAGTGGGTGCAGTCTTACAACAGAGTGTGACGATCACCAACAACCATTGGAATTTTTCTCCAGGAAGTTGAAACCTGCAGAAACTCGCTATATCACCTTTAACCGGGAGCTGTTAGCCATCTACCTTTCCGTGAAAAATTTTTCACATATGCTTGAAGGATGGTGTTTTACAAACTATACTGACCATAAACCTTTGATCTTCGCTTTAAGTACTCCCCCAGAGAAACAAGGCATCTCGACTTTATCTCGCAATTCACAAACGACATCCAACACATACCAGGCTCATTGAACACAGCAGCTGACGCCCTGTCTCGATTGCCGATCAGTTCGATTGCGTCATCCGTTGACATCGATTCAAATCACTTGGGAGCATACCAACCTGCACTGGAATCGTTGGATATTACATCAGCCGAATTTGCGACGAGTAATTTGAAATACCTGCCATTGCCCACCGCAGACAGACACATTCTCTGCGACGTTTCCGTGGATTCAACGAGACCATTCGTCCCGCTAAACCATCGTCGTACTGTGTTTCTTGCTTTACACAGCATTTCCGACCCAGGATCTTCTGCCACAGTAAAGCTCATAACAGCCAGACTCTTCTGGCCAAATATGAGGCGCGATATTACTGCTTGGTGCCGTTCCTGCATCGCTTGCCAGAAATCGAAAATCCATAAACACGTTAAGGCTCCGCTCGGTACTTTCAGTACACCGGACGCCCGTTTCCGGCACATTCATGTGGACATCGTGTGACCTTAGCCAGTCAGTGGTGGTCATACTTATCTATTGACTGTTATTGATCGGTTTTCGCGATGGCCTAAAGCCATCCCCTTGAAAGACGTCACTACTGAAACGACAGCGCATGCCCTAGTATCAGGATGGATTGCCCGCTTTAGAGTGCCACCACGATTACAACGGACTGTGGAAGCCAGTTTGAACCGAATCTCTTCTATGAATTAACGAAGTTCATGGGTGCTAAACGCATCCGAACAACTTCGTATCATCCTGCATCTAACAGAATGGTGGAGCGCTTCCACCGACAATTAAAGCCGTTCTACGGACTCCTCCTGGCTCTACGCGTTGGAGCGAGTACCTCCCTATTGTTTTGTTGGGGATACGGTCATCAATAAAGGTGGATCTTGGGTTCTGCCCGGCCGAATTATTGTATGGTGCTCCTCTAGCGTTACCTGGGCAAATGCTTGCCCCTGTCGAACTTGCTGCACAAGATCCGCTTTCCTACGTATCCCGTCTGCGTTCTTATTTTCATGACCTGCCGCCGATGTATACGAGGAAACAAACTGTAAAAACTGCAGTCCCGAGAGATATTGCCTCGTGGACCCATGTGTTCGTAAGAAACGATGCTGCGAGACCACCTCTCACACAACCGTACTCTGGACCCTACCGTTTGTTAGCTCGTTCTGATAAACATTTCACAGTAGACAACGGATCCAGAGAGACCATTGCGGTTGATAGACTTAAACGAACACACACAGATGCTTACACACCTGAGCCACATATGCCGCCATTTTTCTCCTTCGCACACACACCTGCTCTTTCTGCCCCACCCTCACTTAGATACAAGACCACGACCCGTTCCGATCGAAGAGTCCACTGGCCCAAAGAATTCTTCCAAACTTATATTATATGAACTGGTCACTGGAGCCCTTTTGGAAACATATTATAAAACAAACTGGCCCCCAAAACTGTGTCAAACTATGTACATTTAAGCTGCCCTTGTTGCAGCCCTTTGCTTTTGTCTGTCTTACGATTTGTTGCATTTTATTGATTGTTTTGCATGTTTCTGTTGTTACATTTTTGCGTGCCTTGCCTTTTGTTTGCTGCTTGTGCAAACATTTCTTTTGTTTATTACCTATCTTTGCCTTGCTTCTCACTACATATGTTTACTTCTTCATCGATTGGTCATCTGGAGGAGGGCTATATGTAGCGAAACGACAACTGTCATGTGCTTGGGGACAGCTATGCAGAGTTACCTGCACATAGCTCTGACGTCATCCAAAACTCTCCGGCGGCGACTTGCGAAGAGACAACACGCATAATTTTGGAGCTGACTTCTGCCTATGAAGAGATGAATTCTGCCTATTCTCTCTAGAGATGACTTCTGCCTTCTCTAACTAGAGATGACTCCGGCCTATGAAGAGATGACTCCTGCCTTCTCTCTCTCTTCTTTATACGCTCCAGTCTTGGAGTCGAGACCAACTCACCAGCTACACCATCACGACACGTGGTAAAATAGTTCTATCGTGATATAAAACTTTGTACAAAGACGTATATGTATATGTATATATATATATATTTATATATATATATGTATATATATATATGTATATGTATATGTATATATATATATATATTATGTATATGTATATGTATATTATATATATATATTTATATATATTATATATATATATATATTTATATATATTTATATATATGTATATGTATATATATATTTATTTTTATATATATATATATATATTTATATGTATATATATATTTATATATATTTATATATATATTTATATATATATTTATATATATTTATATATATATTTATATATATTTATATATATATATATATATATATATATATATATATATATATATATATATTTATATATATATATATATATATATATTTATATATCATTCATCATCATCATTTCATTTTGCGTCCGCTTTTCCCTGCTTGCAAGGGTGGGACGGGAACTTATACTGGCTTGATTTCTACAGCTGAATGCCCTCCCTAACACCAACCTCATTTACAGTGAGTACTGGGTGCTTTTTTGCCGTGGCACCTCCACGACCACTTTGCAGTGGAGTGATAGGGCCCTCAGTCCCTAGCATCTCATTTCTATAGCTGAGTAAACTGGAGCAATGTGAAATAAAGTGTCTTGCTCAAGGAAACAACACATCACCGGTCTGAGAATTGAACTTACAACCTTTCAATTGCAAGGCCAATGCTCTAACCACTTGCAAGGCCAATGCTTTAACCACAATATATATATATATGGAGGAAGTTAAAGTTCACTTGAAGCATTGTGTAATGAGGTATAAACGTTTGTATATGTATAATAAAGCCAAAACTATGCAGGTATGGACATAGAATAAGGAATGCAAATGATGTTGTTGACAATTAGTCTTTTACCTTAGATTTATTTAAGTGTCCTTAATTTTCGAGATAATATCTCTTCTTCGGAGGGAAGTAAAGCGGTTAAACCAGTGTTCTAAATAGCTTGCCAAGACATGCTGACAGGAAATGGTATAGAGTATCTGTTCTATCTCTAATGTCAAAGAGTTAAGGTTAGGTGGATAAAGAGTAGTCTCCCTAGGGGTTTTATTGTACATGTCTGTTTAAGTGTGTGGGAGAATGCTTGAAGGTGTAAGTATGTGTGAGTGTGAGAAGATATGTCTATACGTAAATGTGGAGGATAGATGTTATCTCGTGTTAGAACTGGTCTATGTGTGTGTGTGAGAGAGAATAAGTGGAGGTGTAAGTGTGTGTGTGTGTGTGTGTGCGTGGGAGGGGGGTGTAAACATGGGACTAGATGCTCTATCAAATTATAAATTGGGTGTTGAGTTCTAGTCTATTATTGATTGGTGGTTGTGTTTTGTCTATAATTAGTGCTTCCTTAATTCTAAGATAGCCGAGGTTTCTTTCCTTAGTTTCTATCCTAACTGTTATGGTTTTGTCGGTGTTTTGGGATTTAACTAGGCGTTTCTTAAATGAGGAAGCGTTAGTATTGAGGTGTTCTTTTATTCTTATGTCGAGTGGTCTGGTGCTGCTACCTACGTAGAAGTTGCTGCATTTGTCGCACTCTAGTCTGTATACAACGTAAGCCAGGTGGCATAGGTCTGTGTCGTTGATGGGGCAGTAGGCTAACCTGCCGAGGTTGTCATGTCTGGTGGAGTCTCTTTTGGTTAGCTGTCTGCGTAGAGAAGGACCTGAGTGGGCCAGTTGGATATCTAGTCCCTCTCGTCTGATAGCTCTGCGGATGGCTGTTGTTGTTTCGTCACTGAAGTGTGGGAGCTTCAGGAAGCAAGTGTTAGTGCCTCGGGTGTGGTGTCCTCTGTTCTTTCTGACACGGTTTGTAGTGGTTGTAGTGTATCCGTTCAGTTTGAGTACTCCCAGGAAATGTGTGGTGTGTGTGTCTCGGTCTCTAGCATCGGTGCTTTATTCCGGATACGTGTAGTTCGTTCCTTATGTATCGGAACTTGGCGCCGGCTGGGAGGGCCGATCTGAAATGTACGAACAGGTCTCTGCTGGCGTCTTTTTTATAGAAGCAGGTGTGCATGTTGCCTTTTTCTCTTACCTTCAGTTGGAAGTCCAATAGGGATAGTGATCCGCGGTCATCGGGGTGTTCCTTGCTGAACTTTATACTGGCGTCCATGCTGGAGAATGTTGTGTATATTGTATCCGCCTCTTCATGGGATGATGTAAGGATGAGTATGTCATCTACATATCGGGTGAAGAAGTTATGGGAATGGCAGGTGTTGAGGGCTCGGCATTCCAGCTGGTTCATATAGGTAATGGCCAGCAGGCCCGTTAGGCTGGATCCCATGGGTAATCCTGTTGTCTGTCTGTATGTGTGGTGGTGGAAGGTGAAGTACGTGTTGTCCACTGTGAAGGACAAAAGCTGGCGTATGTCCGTCGGATGGAGGCCGTAGCAGTGGATGTCCTCTGCGTCCACGCAGTCGGTCAATAAATCGACAGCTGGATGAGCGGGGACTGTAGTGTAGAGGGAGACAACGTCGAGGCTAAAGGCGTATCTGTTTAGTTTAAGTTGTTCTGGCTGGAATTGGTGTAGTCTACGTATGACTTCGTCGGAGCTACTGAAAACTCATACAACACCTACCCCGCACGCTACAACAACATATACGGACTATTTCCAGCCTTGTACCACAACTCGCTGAAACCCCAGAACCTCTGTCCAGAGTTATCTCCGCCGCTATAGACAGGTGATACCACCATCGCCGAGACTACGAGAAAATACGCCTAACGCAAAAATTTCTCAAACTCAGCACGGCTAACCGTCTTAACAACATCCCAACTCTAAGCCCCAACAGAGGCGAACAAGACGGTACCAACACCGAACCTAGCGGCGCCCCGACCAACAACGCACTTGACGCAAAACACCTCGTCACAGACTTGACAGGATCCCTCTCCCGAGAGGAATTAGACATCTTCAGCCTGGGTCCCAAGTTCATATTGAAACAGAGACTGGACGACAAATTATGGCTCGACATAGAAACGAATTTCTGTCGGGCTACCTACCAACTAAAATGGATATCGACTCTCAGCAACAACACCACGTAACCTAACAAACCCAGATTCCCGATATACCAACTGGATCACACACTCTATCCACCGCCTGCCAACCGCAAGCTTGAAGAAAAACTCTCGATGCTAAAACATTCCGTATTCAACATCTTACGGAAACAGAAGAAGATAGCTCCAAACCTCTCCAGGACACATCAACTCGCCCTGAAGAACCTACGGAATAGGGAACTTATATACTTACCATCCGACAAAGGTAAAGAGTTTTGCGTCATCTCTCAAGCCACATACAACAACCTAGCCTTTGAACAACGAAGCGACAATGAACTATATACAGACATCCCGGACATGACTGCAGCCCAGATAGAAAAACAGACCAACTCTATATGGTTCGACATCTGTAGGAGAAGACAACTCCCAAATAAAGTTAAGCTCAACTACACCACTAGAAATAGTAGACTGCCCACTTTCTACCACCTCATCAAGACCCACAAGAATAGTACTAAGACACAAATAAGACCCATTGTCTCTAGCATAGAAGGAGCCCTATACAAAATTTCCTGGCTCCTCTCCCAGGTCCTCAAGCCTCTAATCTCCACCTTTCCGGGGCATGTCCGTAGCTCCGACGAAGTCATACGTAGACTACACCAACTCCAGCCAGAACAACTTAAACTAAACAGATACGCCTTTAGCCTCGACGTTGTCTCCCTCTACACTACAGTCCCCGCTCATCCAGCTGTCGATTTATTGACCGACTGCGTGGACGCAGAGGACATCCACTGCTACGGCCTCCATCCGACGGACATACGCCAGCTTTTGTCCTTCACAGTGGACAACACGTACTTCACCTTCCACCACCACACATACAGACAGACAACAGGATTATCCATGGAATCCAGCCTATTGGGCCTGCTGGCCATCACCTATATGAACCAGCTAGAATGCCGAGCCCTCAACACCTGCCATTCCCATACCTTCTTCACCCGATATGTAGATGACATACTCATCCTTACATCATCCCATGAAGAGGCGGATAAAATATACACAACATTCTCCAGCATGGACGCCAGTATAAAGTTCAGATTGGAACATCCCGATGACCGCGGATTCCTATCCCTACTGGACTTCCAACTGAAGGTAAAAGAAATAGGCAACATCCACACCTGCTTCTATAAAAAAGCCGCCATCAGGGAACTGTTCGTACATTTCAGATCGGCCCTCCCAGCCGGCGCCAAGTTCGGATACATAAGGAACGAACTACACGTATCCGGAACAAATGCAACAACGCTAGAGACAGAGACACACACACCACACATTTCCTGGAAGTACTCAAACTGAACGGATACATGACATCCACTACAAACTGTACCAGAAAGAACAGAGGACACCACATCCGAGGCACTAACACTTGCTTCCTGAAGCTCCCACACTTCAATGACGAAACAACAACAGCCATCCGCAGAGCTATCAGACGAGAGGGACTAGATATCCAACTGGCCCACTCAGGTCCTTCTCTACGCAGACAACTAACCAAAAGACACTCCACCATACATGACAATCGCTGCAGGCTAGCTAAATGCCCCATCAACAACACAGACCTATGCCACCAGGCTTACATCGTATACCGACTAGAATGCAACAAATGCAGCAACTTCTACGTAGGTAGCAGCACCAGACCACTCCACATAAGAATAAAAGAACACCTCACTACTAACGCTTCCTCATTTAAGAAACACCTAGCTAAATGCAAAAACACCGACAAAACCATAACAGTTAGGATAGAAACTAAGGAGAGCAACCTCGGCAATCTTAGAATTAAGGAAGCACTAATTATAGACAAAACACAACCACCAATCAATAATAGACTAGAACTCAACACCCAAATTATAACTTGATAGAGCATCTAGTCCCATGTTTACAGCCCCTCCCACGCACACACACACACACACACACACACACACACACACACACGCGCTTACACCTCCACTTAATCTCTCTCACACACTCACATAGACACACAAAGACCAGTTCTAACACGAGATAACATCTATCCCCCACATTTACGTATAGACATATCTTCTCCCACTCACACACACACACATACGTACACCTTCACGCATTCTCCCACACACTTAAACAGACATGTACAATAAAACCCCTAGGGAGACTACTCTTTATCCACCTAACCTTAACTCTTTGACATTAGAGATAGAACAGATACTCCATACCATTTCCTGTCAGCATGACTTGGCAAGCTATTTAGAACAATAGTTAACCGCTTTACTTCCCTCCGAAGAAGAGATATTATCTCGAAAATTAAGGACACTTAAATAAATCTAAGGTAAAAGACTAATTGTCAACAACATCATTTGCATTCCTTATTCTATGTCCATACCTGCATAGTTTTGGCTTTATTATACATATACAAACTTTTATATATATATATATATATATATATATATATATATATATATATATATATATATATATATTAATATTTGATGAACATTTACATGTTATAGTTGCAATTGACTAATAAGATCTCTAGCGATCTTATTAGTCAATTGCAACTATAACATGTAAATGTTCATCAAATATTAATTTATACTGCTCAGAAGCGATTCCTAGAGCTGAAATGATTGTAAATGACCTCTTTGAGTCTAAACTCTAAGCTATTTATCACTGCTCCCCCAGGTGAGCTGAATTTTGTAATCCCATATAAACGGCTGTTATTTCTAGCACTATGTGTGGGACGTTAGAGGACTGGGATAAGCCGTGTGCAAAACCTCGTGTATTTTCGCTACGCTAACCAGACCTTAGATATTTTTCTGAGGTTGAGTTATTTTATTTTTATCTGGGTACCTATTGATAAACACAGAAAAAGTTGATTAACTCACTGCTAATTAGTTAATTATTTTACTATTATACCATCCTTTGTGAAACATGTTTGAAGTTTGAAGTTCTGACCGATCTGCAGAAAAAGTTTGTATTTTGAATTTTAAACGTGACTAGGTACCAAGGCTTTTTGCCCATATCAGTCTGTGAGTATTGATTTATTATTTTCTAGATCGTACAGGCAGACCTTATGTTGTTGAATTAAGATTTTTCACTCTAGCGATCTTATTAGTCAATTGCAACTATAACATGTAAATGTTCATCAAATATTAATTTATACTGCTCAGAAGCGATTCCTAGAGCTGAAATGATTGTAAATGACCTTTTTGAGTCTAAACTCTAAGCTATTTATATATATATATATATATATATATATACTGTTATACTTCGGGAGGGTCATATTTGTGTAATATTGCCAGAATTAATAACAGAACACACTCACTGTTTGGTTGGTTTTCGCTTCTCGCTTCTGTGTCTTTTATATCGGTAATCTAACTTACTCGGTCCTCAATGTTGCCATTGACTGACCGACGGTCAAAAATAATACAGATACAATATAGACACAAACACATATATATAGTTTATCATAAATCTTTCGTTGCACATCTGCAACATTGTCAGTGGTGCTATCGTATCCTCCTGTTGTATTGTATGTCGACGCCATTTTTATTCAGTCTGTCTATATATTTATTTATTTATTTGCTTGTTTGTTTATTCCATACACCAGAGTATAACTGTAACTATCGACTTCCCTTCCAAACACCCTAACAATAGACTACCTGTATTAGACACAGAACTCTGGATTAACACTATAGACGAGAGAGCCCAAATTCTCCACTCACACTATGCTAAACCCATATATATGTGTTTGTGTCTATATTGTATCTGTATTATTTTTGACCGTCGGTCAGTCAATGGCAACATTGAGGACCGAGTAAGTTAGATTACCGATATAAAAGACACAGAAGCGAGAAGCGAAAACCAACCAAACAGTGAGTGTGTTCTGTTATTCATTCTGGCAATATTACACAAATATGACCCTCCCCAAGTATAACAATATTTGTTTCGACACACGCTTTCATATAAAAAACCTCGCAAAACTATATATATATATATATATATATATATATATATATATATATATATATTATATATATATTCATTAGTTAAGCAAAGCAAGACCACAAATTTCACAAGGAAGTTATTATTAAAAGATTGTCAACATATTTTAGTTTGATGTAAGGAATGTAGAGAATAATAATAATAATATTAATAATAATGTCCTTTTACAATTGTTTCGCTACTCCATATGATATTTCTGGATCAGATGACTATATATCATAATTGATCTAGTTCAGTTGAAAATAATTAACATATTTAAAAGACAGAGCGGCTTATCGGAACTTCAAAGGAATATAAATTAAAATAATGAGAGAATGTTACATAATATAACATAATGTAACATTCTCTCATTATTTTAATTTATATTCCTTTGAAGTTCCGATGAGCCGCTCTGTCTTTTAAATATGTTAATTATTTTCAACTGAACCAGATCAATTATGATATATAGTCATCTGATCCAGAAATATTATATGGAGTAGCGAAACAATTGTAAACGGACATTATTATTTTGCCTTTCATCCTTATGGGGTCGATAAAATAAAGTACCAGTAATGCACTGGGTAATTGCTGGCCTTGTGCCAAAAGTAGAAACAATTATTAATATTATTATTATTATTCTCTACATTTCTTACATCAAACTAAAATATGTTGACAATCTTTTAATAATATCTTCCTTGTGAAATTTGCGGTCTTGCTTTGCTTAACTAATGAATATTTCTAGCTCTGCGCACCTAACTTCTGCATGAACCCAGCCACCTAGTTGCTTTCTACTGCATATTGCACATTGAGCACATGCCTTTACGCTTTGGCTTCTAACTAATTAACTAATCTCTCCTCTCATATCTCTCCTATCTCCATCTCTCTCTTTAAGATTGGTTACTCTTGAACTATGTATATATATAATTATATATATAAATAAATATATATATATATATATATATATATATATATATATATATATATATATATATATATATATATATATATACGTATATATATATATATATATATATATATATATATATATATATATGTATATATAAATATGCATATCTTTGGCGCCACGCAGTAATACAGAAAACCCGCTTGCATAAGTACAAATCAAAACCTCCAGTCAGTAGGAACCTCTTAATCAAATATACACACCACTCCCACTACCACAGCTCCCCCTCACCCATAAAAACCACCCTTCCTCTGTAAAGTTATGTTGGTACAACAACATCCAGTCCTAAATAAATGAGGTCGTGTAGGTGTCACGACAAAAAAAACACAACGTCAACGCTGTAATGCGGCCGTGTAGATAACACGGAAAAACCTCCCAGTCCACACTATAAACGTGGTTGGTATTAGGAAGGGCATCCAGCCGTAGAAAGCCTACCAAACAGTCCCATACAAGCGAGACGACCAATCTTGCCTCTAGTGGGACAATTCACGTCTAAACCCATGCTAGCGTGGGAGATAGACGTTAAACGATGATGATGAAAGCAGCGATTCTTTGCTTAAACATGGCATGACACCCACAATTTCGACTTGGATTAAATTCATTTAATCTATCTTAATTTTGGATATAGATATATATATGCATATATATATATATGCATATATATAAATATACACGTATATATATATATACGTATACGTATATATAAATATATATGCATATAGAAATATAAATTAGCGAGAATCGTATCTCGGCTTTGGAAATTAGCGAAAAACAACTTCCGAGATGTGTGGCAAGCGCTCAATAATTCTAACTAACCAGAGCTACAACATACGTTAAACCATTATCCGCACAGCCATAGAAACGACCAAGTAATTCGGGTCAAACAAATAAAAAAAATATATGATTGAAAAATTTACCCGGACCGCTGGATGGTTGGTAAAAATACAGCATTTGGGTTAACTGCGACTCCTAAATCAAGTACTGTCCGCTTAGACAAATAATTGTTTCTACTTTAGGCACAAGGCCAGAAATTACCCAGTGCATAACTGGTACTTTATTTTATCGACCCCGTAAGGATGAAAGGCAAAGTCAACCTCGGCGGGATTTGAACTCAGATCGTAAAGGGACGTAACTATGCTGGAAAGCACGGCGTCCGACCTTCTACCGATACTGCCAATCCACCGCCCTTAGACAAATAATGTTAGGCATATACATATATATATGCATATATATATATATGCATATATATATAAATATGCATATATATATATATATATATATATATATATATATATATATATATATATATATATATATATATATATATATATATATATTAATAAAAGGAATTCCAACTTTGTATGATTTACTCGTTTTATTTACAATCCTTTAAAATTTATAATGGTATTAGAATGAAATAGTATGGTAGAATATTAAATGTTAAGTGTTAAATGAACAAGTACTTTCATGCTTTCGCAATCTTCAGGTTCATAATGTGTGGTGACAGTCAAGTTTGCAATTTTCAACTGTAATGAGATGGGTAAATGTTGTGCCTTATATACAGTGAAAAGTGGCTCCAGAATGGTAAATCTTGCAAACTATATTTCGACCAATCGGTGTGTAGTTTCACTGGATTACTAAAGCTGAATGGTTTAGGCGTCACAGTTGGTTGAGCATGTCTAACGACTACTAATTGACCCTATCCAAAGCATCAATTGTTTTGCTACTTTTAGAAATGATGAAAATAACATTTTCTAGTAATCATCGACATCACTTTTATTATTATTATTGTTGTTGTTGTTAGTGGTCGTAGTAATAGTCATAGTAGGATACCCCATTATTATTGTTCATTTAGCTTGGGTTTGAATTTATCAATAAAATACTTTTCTATGATTTTACTCTTGATTTCACGTGGGCTGTGTAATTTGTAGAATGGGAATATTTATAATATTCCCAGACCAGATGTTGCTACATGGTTACTTAGGGGTATCTGACGGACATTTGGGTATCTGATTTGCTCTCGGTGTACCCGTGCACGTTCTGATAGTGCATTTCCAGTTTGACCGACATATAGTTCTTCATAATTCGGGCATTTAATGCAGTAAATTAGATTTCTGATTTTGCAGTTCATATTTGCATTTGGGAATATTTTTCCAGTTTTTGTTTTCATATATTGGCCGGCGTGTATGGATTGACATGTGCCACATCGACTATCATTGCATTTAGATACAGTGAATGATTGTTCTTTGTTGTTAAGGTCAAATTTAGCTTTTGTTAGTAATTGCTTCAAATTTTTCGGCTGTCTTTTACTAAGAGTCAAAGATCGATCTGTGATTAACACTTTTAATTCATTACTTTGAGCAATGATCAGTAGGTTTGCTTTGGCAGTGTTGAAGATATTCTGGTGACATGGGTTGTGTGTCATTATAAATGGTATGACCAGTTCTTGGTTTCTTCTTCCTTGGGTTGTCCTAAGTTGTTGTATAGGTATTTTTATAGCTCGCTGTATGCCATTTTCTATAAGTAGAGATGGGTATTTTTGTTTGAGCAAAAATTCTTTTAGTTCTGTTAGGCGTTTGTACCTGGTATTCGTATCTTCTGCAATGGTACAAATTCTTCTGGCGAGGCAGTATGAGGTGGATGGCACGACTTAAAATTCAGATGTTGATGGGTGTCTGTCTGTTTTTAATATATATCCGTGGTAATGGTGGTGTCGTTTTTGAAGTGACCAATATACTAATAATTCTTCACCATGCGCTGATGAGCAAGAATTGGTATTCCTCTTCCCAATTAATTTTGTGAAACAGCACTATCAAAGCTGTCCGGGGGGGGGGGGGGGGGGCATTGGTAGTTACCACAATTCCGGTTTGTATTTACCGTCTTGATTTATTCTTAAATTGAGTCTGGCAAACCCTATTGACTATAGTTAGTATTCTTTGCACCTTAGCGAATCTGGTCCCTTACGATTTGAACACATATATGTATATGTCTGTGTTCGTTTTTCTTTTATATTCAGTTATAATATACGGCACGGAAAAATCTATTTCCTAGAGCTATTTTATTTTAAGATACTATTTTGAGTTTCTAACTCAATATATACCTTTGATATATATATATATATATATATATATATATATTGTTATACTTTGGGAGGGTCATGTTGCCAATAAGAAACACACGCACCAGATGCTTTCACTTCAATTTATTATAATACATTTATAATAAATTTATAAATTTATAAATTTCTGGTTGGTTGGTTGGTTCCACAACCAGATAGTTGTTTATATATAGTCATAGTTCTTTCGTCACACACTCTGTGACCTCTTCAGTGAGTGGGGATTCCTTTCTTTGTTTCTGTGCCTCTCCTTTGTTCTGTCCTACGCCATTTTGTTTCTGTGTGTGTGTTGTGTGCTCAGTCTGCGCATGCGCCACATCCGGGTGTCTGTGTGTTTATGTTCATTTATTTATTTGTTTATTTACATGTTACTGGTTGGTTGTTTGTTCTATGTGTGTGTGTGTTTTCATTTTGTCCATAATTGTAAGTTGTGATGTTGCTGTTCCACTCATATTTTCTATTTAATTTTGGTTGTAATTCTTTTATGTTTATTGCCTCTGTAATTTGTCTAAACATTGCATCTTTTCTGTGTGTAGATTCTATTTTTATTTCTATGTTCTCTAATTTACCCTTGTGTTCTATCTTAGCATGTTGGTAGAGTACAGATGATTCTTTATTATCTTGAAGGTCTCGCCAGTGTTCATTTATCCGTTCCCCTACACTACGAGCTGTCTCACCTTTGTACACTATATTTTTGTCTCTACATTGTCCTTCAGTACATCTTATGCTATACACTACATTTCTAGTTTTACAGTTAATATGGGGGCTTATTTTACAGGTTATATATTTCTTATCTATACATGAAGGTCTTTGAAAAGGGTATGTCTTGCTAATAAGTGTTTTTACGGAGGTACCTGGTCTTTCTACTATCTTAATATTGAGTTTATGTTTATTTAGGGCCCTTCTAAATGTGTAAGCTAATTCACCTCTAGGGGTTGTATCGATGAACATTACACTCTGGTATTTATTGCTATCATACCATGCGTTTATTCTATTAGCCTTGTTCCTAGTTCTTTCTATTCTATTCCAAAATTTGCTCCTTTACAAGGGGCAGGTCCCATTTATGTCATTATTTACCATTTTTTCCCATTTGGTTCTAGCTCCTCTATACACTCTGATTTTATCTCTCTGATTGTAGCCAGAGAACTGCATACGGTGGATGAAGTGTTGTATGTGTCTCTCTAGTTCTTCGGGGTTGCACATACGGGACACATTTCTCATCACCCGTACCAAATCCGCAATCAGTATGTTGATTTTGGTATGGTCCGAAACGGCCGAGTTTCGGTGGATCAGATGTTTGGAAGTCATGGGTTTGGCATAATGGGAATGGAGGATTTGTTTTTTGTTGTTAATGGTATCTAACCAGAGCTCTGTGTCTAGTACAGGTATATATATATATATATATATATATATATATATATATATATATATATATATATATATGAATGGAAAAGGATGAAAGGAAATTTCATTTCTCACTCTTAGTACGACTGATACCTAAATATATATGCATACGTACATACATATATGTGTACAGACATATATGTGTACAGACGTACAGTAGTATGTATATATATACATACATGCACACATATATATATGTACGTATGGGTTTACCGAACATTTATTATAATGTTCGGTTTGTTTGTAAACAAACAACCCGAATTACGCCGTAGAGTGTTCGGCAACCATCGTCGCCCTTTTGTTCAACACTGACACAGGAACGATGTACTAGTTTCAAGCTTATTAGCTATCGTCAGCATCGTATACCTTTCTGTCAGATGATTGAACGTTTGAAAGTATATACTTTCCTTATGCATATTAACGGCTGAGAAGCCTAATTTGCATATCGAGTGAGTTAGTCGTGTGCATGTATCTATATATATACATATTACTGTACGTCTGTACACATATATGTATGTACGTATACATACTTATATTTAGGTATCAGCCGTACTAAGAGTGAGAAACGAAATTTCATTTCATTCTTTTCCAGCAATCGTTTTCCCGGCCGACTAACTCACTCGATATGCAAACAACTCTGCTCTACTCTGGACACCAAGACAAGCACATTTATGACGTTGAACTTGTGCTTACCGTCCGAGCAACTCGAGCATTGATCGGATGGGAGCCAGTCAGCGAGCGCATCATAACCCCCCGTTTTTAAAGTGGGCATGCGAAAATCACTGTTGTTCAGGGCTACGCACCGACTGATGATGCAACCGACATTGACAAGGACGTCTTCTACGAACAGCTGCAGGACACATTTAATAACCTGCCCAGCCATGACATCAAACTACTGATCGTGATTTCAACGCTCAGATTGGCTGCAACAGACAGGGTCTGAAACAGTTCACTGGGCCATTCGGTCCTGCTGCGGTCACCACGGACAACGGCGAGATTCTGCAGCTGTTTTGTGTCATCACCAGTTTGTGCATTAGCAACCCCTATTTCAAACAAAAGGCAATTCACAAGGCTACTTGGCAGTCTCCGGACCAGAAAAGCCGAAACGAGATCGACTACATCTGTATCCACCAGCGCTGGTGGTCCTCGGTACGTGACGTCAGAGTGTACCGAGGTGCAGACGTGGGCTCAGACCACCACCTACTGTGTGAGGAACTTCAACTGTGCCTCAAGAAACGGACATGACAGGAAAGACCAAAGCCATATGCAGTGGAGAAGCTGAAGTATCCCGGTCAAGCGCGACTGTACCAATTGGCGCTACACAACCAATTCCAGCAGTTGAATGAAACTGCAGATCTGGAAGATCAATGGATGATGTTCACGACAGGTGTGACTGAGGCAGCACAAGAAACTATTAGCCTAAAGATGAGGAACGAGGAGGGAAAAATGGATCCAAGAACCAACGTGGGACCTGATTTTCAGACGAAAAAAGGCAAAAGTAGAGCGAGATTCTGCCAGATCGGAGGAAGACCAAAAGAAAAGAGATACCGTATACTGCCAAATCGACCGACTGGTAAAGCGACAAACGTGACTGGCTGGAGAAAAAGGGTACTGAGGCAGATGAAGCTGCTGGTCGAAATGACACAAAAGCACTGTTCAGCATCGTAAGGGAGTTCACAGGAATGTCGAGCGGTGCCAGCTGCCAGTGGAGGACAAAATTGATAAGACGTTTACCACTGGAACGGAACAGGAGCAGAGATGAATGGAGTACTTCCGGGAGATGCTGAACCAACCAGATCCGGTCGGCTGATAGACATGACCGCAGAGACTCCAGAAACCACTGAGGTACTCAAAGTCTGCGAGGACCAAGGAAGAGACGAGAGATGCGATTAGCCACTTGAGGAACGGCAAAGCAGGCGGACTGCGTGAGATCTCTGCTCAGCTGCTCAAATTCAGTGAGGAGAGCACGATAACAGTGTTGACAGACTTGATGAACCACTGCTGGAGGGTTGGTCGTGTTCCCCTTGAGTGGTAGCGCGGTGTCATCGTCAAACCGCCGAAGAAGGGAAAC
>OZ024740.1:124196008-124206008 GCA_964016885.1 Eledone cirrhosa
TGATTTCTGTACAAACGTTTTTTGCTTTCTTTTTCTTCTTTTAAGCACACCCATACACACAGAAACACACACCATACACACTAATATATGCATATATTCATGTACGTAAATTCTGAATAAGGCTATATCGCATGAACAATGAACAAAGTTTTGAAACTGAAGTAACATTTTGATTCTCTGATGTCATTCCTGAACAGCCTTTTCTCTAAATAGCTACTTTACTATACAGGTTCATGATATATATATATATATAGTCTATAAGAGAGCCTATACATGGTTCCTAATTTTGGCAGAAATAGCTGATAAATTTCCTTCAAATTACATCATATTCCCTTAATAAAAACAAACTGATTTGATAATGCAATAGTGTAGCTCTAGATGCCCCTGAATTGACATTGTGGTTGCAGCCAGAATAAATTTAACTATATATTAACTTGACAAGGGTCGAGCAAGATTTACACATCAGCACCCAATTAATAATGCATTGACTTGCCATGTTACATATGCATATCTATGTAGTATTCATACTTTTACATTTAGATGACCAGCTGCCATTTCAACATCAGCTTATGATTCCCTTATTGCAGAAAACTTTTACACAATACATATTATACTTTCCATATTATAGATTATCATGTGTCTTAAGCATACAGAGGCTTCATATATATATATGTGTGTGTGTGTGTGTGTGTGTGTGTGTGTGTTTGTTTGTGTGCATGTGTGTTAGTTAAGTGTGTAGCAACAGTTACAGGTGGGTCCATTTCATTTGGATTGTATTCTAGTGTTAAGAGTCAAAGTCAGTTTCGCAGCATATGTACAAACTTTATTTGCATATTACACTTGTTTCAATATCAATCAGCTCAAGGTACAATTAAGGCAACAGGGCCCGACTCTTTTTCAACATCTCATCAGATATGTGAGGTTATATGTGATGTGTATTTGCACATATAAGCTTTTATATCTGATGAGATCTCAATAAAGAATGAAACAGGCGACCTCTTTTGATTGTACCCTGAGCTGATTGATATCAAAACAATTGTGATATACATATAGAGTTTGTATATATGCTGCAACCCTGACTTTGACTCTGTTAAATCTATCTATCTATCTATTTATATCATCATCATCATCCATGTATGTCCACTTTTCCTTGCTTGCAAGGGTGGGATGGGTCTTATTAAGCACGGCATCTCTCCATTCGTCACGGTCCCTTGTCATCTCCTCTGTAAGCTTCAGCGATCTGATGTCTGGTCTCACCACCTCTACCTATGTTTTTTGTGGTCTTATATACACAGTTAACTAACCATATCATCAGGGATGTAGCTTGTCCATATAAGAGTATAAGCTGTCAATCCTAGTGTAAACGTTCTTTATAGGATGTTGCAGAAAAGTTTTAGAAAGAATTGATTGTATTTTATACATACATATACACAGAAATACATTTTTGTATATAATTTTATTGGAATCATATGATGAATTTGGGCTGACAATCAACCTGAAAAAACAGTGTTGATGTACCAGAATGCACTTGGAAAGACATATATCTCTCCATCTATATCTGTCAAAAGGAGAATAATGAGGGTTGTTGATCAGTTTATCTACCTGGGTAGTATTCTCTCCAGCAGCAACACCCCTGCTGAAGAGGTACGATACCGGCTGTCTAAAGCTTCTGATTTCTTTGGTTAGCTGAAAAAGCACCTACGGTCACAGTCAGACATCAGTGTGCACATGGAAGTCGATGTGTATCAAGCATGTGTTCTTACAGTTTTGCTCTATGGATGTGAGATATGGAAAACATACTGTCAGAATGCAGCGTCTTGAACGCTTCAACCATCAATGCTTGCACTCCATCCTCAAGATCAAAAGGAGGTCTTATACACTAGATAATGATGTACTACTGCAGAGCTGGATGCCAAGCATCAAGAGCATGATTATGGAACCATGCCTCTAGTGGACAGGTCATATAGTATGCCTAAATGACAGCAGAATCCCTAAGCATGTTTTGTATGGTGAATTGTTGCAAGGCAAATGCTTACAGTGCAAACCACTCAAGCGCTTCAAAGAATGCCTGAAAGATACATTGAAGAAAGTCAATATCAACACAGAAACATGGGAAAATCTTGCAGTCAATAGAGCCCAGTGGCTAAATATCATTGCTGCGAGTGTTGAGGAATTTGAAAAGAAGCAGAAGTTCTATGCTGAATTGAAGCAAGCAGTTATATATATGGGTGATGTGTTTGAGATTATAAAGGCACACTTTCCCTCATGGATGTTGAAAAGAAAGTAGCATAGAAGAACCATTATGAAAGATTTCTGAATGAGGAGAATGTATGGGAGCCAAATGGTCTACCACAAGTAGACTCAAATGAGGGTCCAGCTGTACAAATCAGTAGCAGAATAGCAAGTAATTAAGGATATAAAGATGGGGAAAGCAGCTGGTCTATCAGGGATAGTTGCTGAGATACTGAAAATATCTGGTATGGTGGGTCACACCATAATCACATGTATTGTAAATCAGCTAATACCAAATGGTGTCATATCAAATGATTAGTGTAGCAGCATCATTGTTAATTGCTACAAGGGTAAAGGTGATGAACTAGATACAGAAAATACAGAGGCATCAAATTGATGGTGCAGGTCATGAAGGTAACAAAATGAGTTGTAACACAGTTGATTAGGGACTGGGTTAATCTAGATGAAACATAGTTCAGATTTGTGCCAGGTAAATGTATCACTGAAACCCTCTTCCTTGTGGAGCAACTACAAGAGAAATACTTTGCTAAGAGTAAACCCATCTACCTGGCATTTGTTGACCTGGAGAAAGCTTTTGAAAGAGTACCCATGCCATAATCTGGTGGGCTCTGAGAAAACTAGGAGCATATGGTTTGCTCGTGAAGGCTGTACAAGCCATGTATAGAGGAACGGACAGCAAAATTAGGATGAACAATGACTATAATGAAGAATTAAGTATGCAAGTGAGTCTCCACCAGGGCTCTGTTCATAGTTCTCTCCTTTTTATTATCGTCCTGCAATCTATAACAGAAGAGTTTAAGATTGGTTGCCCATGGGAACTCCTGTATGCAGATGATCTAACACTTATAGCTGAATCTATGGCAGAATTAGAGAAGAAATTATGAATCTGGAAGCATGGCCTAGAAACAAGTGGTCTTAAAATCAACCATACAAAGACTAAAGTCCTAATACATAGAAAGGAAAAAAAGTTGCTGATCCTCTCAGGGAAATGGCATTGCTCAGAGTTCAAGAAAGGCGTAGAGAGAAATTTCATCATCTGTCTCAATGCAAACTATGGGTATACAAGTGATGAAATGGGATCTCAGCTAGGTTAGCAAAATATGTAGGTTTTACATGAGGCTGTTGCCCAAGAGCAGTAATTATCAAATGCCCACAAGAAAGAAACTATAAAATGCTTGGAGGGTACTGTAGAAGCAGTAGACTGCTTCTGCTATCTGGGTGAGCAAATCAGCTGTGATATGCATATTGTTGATTGCTTGCGGCTAAGTCTCTTAGGTAAGGGAACTAACCCATTTAGTAGTAGCACTGGTAAGACATTTGAGGAGTCATTGGTGGCTGCTGATATGGTGTTTGCGTGGGTATCAGTGGTGGTTGTGAAAGTTGGTGTGACTGAAGCAAAGTCAGCTGTCTCACAATCTTTTCTGCCATGTTTAAAAATGACTGTTGTTCCATACTATCTCCTCTTCATTGGATTCTGTGTGCAGTGTTGTTTGCCTGTGTTGGTTTGGGCTGGAGTATTTAGGATGAGCAGGTTGAGCACAGCTTGCATAGAGTCTGGGGTGTTCAAAACTGCAGCCTGTCCCAGCTTCCCTATGCCGGCAGGTCCCTTTCTATTAGAATGTACAGAGTACTTAGACATTTTTTTACTAGAGTCTATATATACATAATATGACTTTCTCATTAACATGATGGTTTTTTTCAAACATAAATTAAGAAGGAAGGTTTTAAGTCTCTATTAACATTTGAACACAAGCAGTTTTGTATTGTAGAATCAGTTGTGGTTTCAGACAGGTTTCTATTGAAAGGGGTAATGAATTCAGACAGAGTTCACAAATTTAGTGTTTAACTATTCATTTAGTTAGAGCTAGGAGTGAAATAAGAAAATTTAAATGTCTGAGACGAGTTCTTGTTAATAAGATTTATAAGTTAGTCGCAGCATTCATTTTTAATATTTTTCATGTGATTCTCACTCCTTAAACATTTTCTATATTGTTTCAACACTATAGTATATATAATGGTGGCAAGCTCTCTAATAAAGATGGCAGACTTCCAGAAAACTGAGTCAACAACCTAAGGTCAGTTCCTATCTGTAACTATTTCACTTTCTCTGTTAATACCCTCTAGAAAAGAGATATATGTCATAAAAATATAAACATTCAGAAGGTATCAAACTATGTTGGAGTTTATCTTAATTCTTTTTCTAGTGAATTGAGATATATCTCTCCTGATAGAGATAACAAATTGATTAAAGGTTTTGGCAAAAGTAAGATATGACTTCAACACAAAAAGCTATTAAAACAATTGCCCACTTCACAATATTTCTCTATATAGAGAAATGAGTTGCACATTCACCAGCATAATTATAAGTAATCTAATGTGTTAATGATATTATGAATATCAAGTGTCTACTCTCCAATGAAGCTATGTGGGTTAGTGGTTCACATATTTGGCTCTCAATTGTATGGTCACAAGATTGATTATCTGTGGCTCAATGTATTCTTGGGTAAGTCATTTTATGCCCCATTGTCCCAATTCACTCAGTTGAAAAAAAATAGTTGTATATATAATTCAAAGGTCTTGTCACAGCTTATGTCACATAGATTCCCTTTCAAAATTATGCTAAAAGTATATGTGTCTGTGGAATAATCAGCTATTTGCAAGTTAATTTCATATGCAGGGTGTTCAGTTGGTAGAATCAACAGGAACTGATGGAGGTACAACATTACTCTACACACTCTTCAATTGACTGTAACATCAGTTACATTGGAATGTTTTCTTTCTTTTGTAGGTTCCATTTGGGTGCATAATTTTAGATATAAAAATATTTTGTTCTATATAAAGTATGACTTCTGATATTTGCAAGCACTTTCAGAGCAGTAGCTCTCCCTGCCTATTTTCAGTGTTCATGGTTGCAGTGACTATTGTTTTTCTTTAGACTATTTTTGCTTAATATCCTGATAATGGGGCCTTTTAAGACTACTACGAAGTAATTAATATTTAACACTTTTGTCACTGTATACAATTAATTAATGGGAAAATTTGAAGGATGTAGCAAATTTATTATTTCATTGCTAGGATATAACTTAGCAGCGATCTTATGAAAAATGTTTGAAAGATTTTTATTTAAATAGGATCCCTTAAAAATAGGAGGCTTTGTTTTATAGAACCAGGACAGGTTTTAGTCAGAGTGGTGTCAAAAGGGTTAACGGAAACTATTTTTTTTTTACTAAAATGTGTTCTACTATTTTCATGTTTGTTTTAAGAAGAATGTGAAATTGTGTTGGTTTTCAAAATATATTTCTTTTTTGTCTATGTGTAACTGATAAAGTTCTTACAACAGCGCCCTAGAAAGGGATTGGGTTTGAGTCTGTGGAAGTTCAGAAAAGTGTTTGTTAATGGATGTAAAATTCTGATGCTGGAAATTAATGTGTGAGCATATGATTTTACATGTATAGTGATAAAAATTGTATATTTGATTGTTTTTATGTGACTATTGATATCACTTATATTGTTTTCCATAAGAACATAACTAAATTGTAGTCTTTGCAATACACAATGACAAATTTCCTCTAATCTCATGACTTGGGAAATATGCTATTTTTAGTATGTAAAGAAGCATGTGATTAAGTGAAAAGAGAAGAGAAAACCCATATAAACTGTAACATCAGTAAATAAAAGAAAGTATCTGAAAAAAGAATGTTGCACAATACATATGCATCAAAATATTAAATACATGACAAATCCTATACAAAATTAAAATCACATGTTACCATATTGATTACATTAGTTTAAAGATTAACTTGATACCCCCATGAAATATTGAGCTTTTGCTGATTCTAACAGGATGTTTTTTTTATGTGGTAGCTTTGAAAATTATCTTCTTTGATGTATCAACTACCTTAAAATAGAAACCCACTTAAAGTATGGGATTTATATACATTTCTTTATACATAAATTTCTTGGCTAAAAGATCCAGCTTGCCAACTAGAATTTCAATAAGAGTACTGTGGAGGCTTTGTAATCATAAGGTCCTGGGTTCAATCTTACTGTTTGGCATCTTTGACAAGTGGCATTTACCCTTATTTAGAGTTGATCCAAACCCTGTGAATGAAAATAGGGAGGGTGAACATTATTTGGAAATCCATAAGATAGACTGGACCAGTAATTTAAAGGGTCAGCCTTATTATACACTTCTGTCATGCTGAATCACTATGAGAATGATATCCAGTGTACAAATTTCTGTAGAATGCTTAATCAATTACACATTAATTTCATAATTAGGCTGTTTCATTGATCTAAAAATTCGAACAATCCATTTCGATTCCAATAATAATTCTAAAGATTTTCAATTTAAGACATTCAGACATTTGTTTGTTCAGGCATATGTTTATCTTATGAGCATATCAGTGAAACAGCACTGTAGTGAGATAAGTATCACTAAGTAAATGTGCTAGAATATAAACTGGCTGACTTAGAAAACTTAAATTTAGAGAATAAATCCTTGTGCTTAATTATTCTTAATTAGACTTTTGATGCTCTCTGAATTAACTACACAACTTAACAAGAATATCTTAACTGCATGCTCAGTTTGTAATATAGACAAGGATTGTTGAGCTAGAGTGATAAAATACCACTCTCGTCCAAATCAACTCTGTTTGTATGAAACAAAGCCACCCAATTTAAAGGGTTCCTATTTAAATTTGAATTTAACATAATTATAACTAGGAGTCATATAGCAAGTTACAATTATTAATAATTTTAGTAGGGTGGTGGATTGGCAGTATTGGTAGAGATTCAGAAAACTTGCTTTGTAGCATATAGTTATGTCCCCTTACATTCTGAGTTCAAATCCCACCAAGGTTAGCCTTGTTTTACCCCTTTTGGGGGTCAACATCTCTTATTCAGTTAAATTGTCCCTTTGTTCAAACTCATGAATGCTGTTTTACGATTACATTGTTTAGGTCACTTCTGTCCTAACTAAAGTAAGGGATACAACAGTTGTATCCCTTATTTTAACATCCAAACCAGACAATCGTAAAACAGCATGCAGGAGTCTGAATGAAAGGACAATTTTACCTAATAAGAAAAGTTTTGAAAACCTAAAAACGAAGAAAGCAAGCTTTTCTAACATCAATGTTTTGTACATGTTATAAAGACCGTTTTTTTATATATAAAAACCAAGTGAAATTTTCGAACTCTTTTAGTATTATAATTTATATATAATGTGATCTGTATAGACCATTTTCTAATGTCCAAAGTTTTATTCACTATATATATATAAGGAGAGAGAGAGAGAGAAAGTGTGTGCGCAATTGAGAATGACATAATCTTCATCATAAAACAGACAAATTATGATGATGATGATGATATGTCTACACACCATAAGGTGTATAGATATATATCTCACCTACATTCACACACACATGTTGAATCCATACAAATTGCACACATGTTAAAATGATTCTTCAATAAAGCCTGTATGCTGTATGAAAGCAGAAAGTGGTTTAATGTTTTATGAAGAAAATAAGAAATCACATTTTTCACCATTTATCAATCTAATGATGAATCAATGGTGATATACGATATAAACAATATCCGACATTAAAGCAACAATCACAGCCTACCACACATCTCAACCACTGTTTGACAATTTAATGCTTCTCGTTTTCCTACATTGCTTTTCGATTTGTATTTTTTTACATTTCCCTGCCAAGAATGTTTCGTCAATGATATCATTTGATTTTCTGCTTTGTGATACAAATTACTTGCAATATATTTTTCTATACGATGGAATTTGTTGATATTTGATCCTGTATGTTATATTCTAAGTAGAGATAATGAAGCAACATTTCAGAGAAGTGTTTTAACCTCATATATAAAAATAATATATATATATATATATATATATATGTATATATATATATAAATATATATATATATATATATATAAATGAAAAGTATAGAAGTTATTGTAGCAAGAAGCCAACAGTATTCCATAATGTATGTATATATATATATATATATATATAAATATATATATATATATATATATATATATATATATATATATATATATATATATATATATATAGAGAGAGAGAGAGAGAGAGAGAGAGAGAGAGTGAGAAATTACATGAATCAAAGTTCTGTTCAAACCATTTATTAGCTTACAATTGTTTCGTCCAAACCGAGGTATTGAGTCTTTGGAGCAATTTTTCAATGATTGTTTACATACATGACCTCCTTTCCAACACAAGAGACATACAGAAACATATGTATATATCGATGCACAGTGGGTTGACATCCATTATAATATTTTAGCATGGCAATTTACATTCAAAGATTAAAATCATATTAAAAGAAAATTAAAACAAAATTAAAGTTAAAATACAACATCGGCAGTTTATGAAGATAATGCAAGAGGATAGTTTGAAGTAGTTAGTGTATGCATTAGTTACACGTGGGGCATGCACGTGTGTCTTATTTATATAAGATTATAGTGCGGCAAGGTGTTATATGGAATACAAGCACTTTAAGCGGGCAATCAAGAGTATTATGGGGGTTGTATTGGTAAAGTATTTTTTATGTATGATATAGAAGTTTGTGTGCAGAGAAATATTAAAAATGAGAAGCAAAATAATGTTATGGTTTTCGTATACACCACCATTTTCACAATCCAGGAAACGTAATATATAGATTATATGTCCTTCACATAATCCACGATGATTCAGTATTGGATGCTTGATGAATTAGGTTAGATTATTACAGCTTGTTGTTCTTTAATCCAATTTTATAGAGCAGGTTGTTTTTGTTGCGAGAATTAACATCGTTTTATTTTCCGGAAGTGTGTGTGTGATTAAGGGAAGTTAATGCGTGAGGGGAGGTAACTAGCTGATTTCTATAACTAAATTTATTATTCCAATGTACATTAAATGGTGTCCTAATTGAGTCCCTATCATATATGGTGTAAACAGTTTCTAAATTTAAGTATCCTATCTTTAAATTACAGTCTACTCTATCAAGAAGTACTAAAGGTATCCAAATTAGGATGATTACCCTCTATCATAGGGTGCCACAACTGAATATTCCATATGAAGAGTCAGATCTCCAAATCAATGATCTTTGTAGATGTAGTCTTCCCACAGAACCTGGCAGGGTTTAATTAGAACCACGTCTATATATAACCCCTGGTAAGCTCTGGGTCAGTGCATGTCTGATTGCATGGCAAAGTTAAATATCTCTAGGGTAGACCAGAGAGCAATTCTCACTTATAATGTCACTAATCTGTCTATCAAGTCATACATGTATGTATAACTCATATACCACTTATACATAATTCATTGTACTCAGCATATAGGTTATATAGCTCTTTTATGTTAATAAATTAATCTTCTATTTATCCAATGATGGCACTCCATACACAGAACAACATTAGCACAAACAATTCAGTGTTTAAAGTTTACATTTAATTATATAGTGGTGTAATGTAGTCTAAGTAATTGAAGGCAATTATACCAAAAGTAGATGTGCATGGGGATATTTCTAGGGTAAAAGGTTCTAGATAGATGTCACTATTTGTGTTAAGATAGGATGGATCATTGAGTATGGAGATGTGGTGTAAGGTGTGCCCTTGCGGTGTGTTGCTAGAGGTGGTGACAGGTCTATTTTTGAAGTTCTAGTTAACTTTATTTATTTGTTACCTACTAGCCATGCGTGGTTACACGCTTGTAAAAATTATCTCCTGTGA
>OZ024740.1:124211008-124486008 GCA_964016885.1 Eledone cirrhosa
AGTCCACACTGTAAACGTTGTTGGTGTTACGAACAGCATCCAGACCAATCTTGCTTCAAGTGGGACAATTCCCGTCTAAACCCATGCTAGCGTGGAAGATAGACGTTAAACGATGATGATGATGATGATATATATATATACGACAAATACACGTGTACATAAGTAAAGAAAATATATCTTTATATATACGACATTTGCGTGTGCGCATACATATATATGAAATAGACACACAAGTATAAACACACTTGCCTAATTAAATAGCTCTGCTTTATACATAGAGCACTCTTTTTCCTTTGGCTTTTCTTTGGAAATGCTTAACATATATATATATATATAAGTGAGAAACAAAAAACAAAAACAAGCAGTGCAGTACGAACAGTGTTTGTATTAGGGTCACGCTGAAGAGTGAGGGTGGGGGACGACGTTTCGGGCATAAGCCCTTCAGCAAGAGAAAAGTGGGAAGGAAAAGAGTTCCGAGGGTGTGAGGGGAGTGATGGAAAGACATTAAAGGGGGGGGTGATTAAAAGGAAGGGAAAACACTTAAAATGAAAACATGTGGTGAATGGGTGTGAGGTGTGTTGAGGTGGTGGCAGGTGGATGGAGGGGGACAGAGAAGAAGGAATCAGGGCTCCGTGCGGGGTGGGTGGAAGGTGGTATCTGTGTAGGTGTACATGTGTGTGTGTGTGTGTGGATTTGAGTGTGAGAGTTTGGAGAAGAACGAGGTTCCATGTTCGTGTAATAGGAAAACCAGTGTGTACATTGGGTGGGGTATCAGTCAGTGTGTATGTGTGTGTGCATGTGGATGGAGAGAGGTCGGAGTCTAAGTAGGTGTATGTGAGGATACGCACGACTGTGTGCGTTTTTGTGTGGTGTGGATACGTTGGAATGTATGGTTGCGTGTGAGCGAAAATAGTGTAAGTGTTTGTGTGTGTTCCTGAATGTTTTCCCGGTGAATGTGTGGACAGATGGTGAAAATATCCGGGTATAAAAAGCTGGATGTCTAGAGCGTGTGACCAGTGGTGTAGCATCCGTGGAATGGTGCGGAGGAAGTAGAAAGTTGTGGGGCACGCGCGCAAGAGGAAGTGGTCAAGAAGGTCAAGGCAGCCGGTAGTGAAGGTAGGGCGAAGGATGCGAGAGAGAGAGGAGATAGCAGTTAAGAGGATGACAGACAGGCGAGTGGTAGGAGGCAGGTCTGGTATGTATGTGTGTGTGGAGGTGCAGAGGACAGGAGAGGTGGTGGGTTAGTGTGAATAGTTGAGGGAGAGGGTGGCGGTGTGTGTGGGGGTGTATATTTCTGGAGGGGTTAGTAGGATGTGTGTGCGTGGGGAGAGAGAGAATGCTGGGAACAGTATGAGTGAGTGTGATATACTTGTGTGAGTGTGTGTGTGTTTGGGTGTGAGTGCGTATGTGTAGGGGGGGGTCGAATACGGGTGTGTGGGTGGGGGTTAGTGGTGGTAGTGTGGGTGTGGATTGGGTTGTGTATCGGTATGCACATGGGTGTGGGTGAGTGTATGTATCGTGGTGTGTGTTCATGTGTGCCTGATGAGGGAGATGTTTAGTATTATTAGTGGTGGGGTGGTCTGATGTGGATGTGTAGGGGGAGGGGACAGGGGTGTTGGGTGAGGGCGGCGTGGACGAGGGAGAGAGGTAACCTCTCCGGATGAAATGGCTGACCAGAGACAGGGCCTGAGTCTCGAAGTCAGCATGTCGGCTGCAGAGCAGCAGATCCGGAGGAGGTGGGAGTAGGGAATGGAGTGTTTGGTGTCTGTAGGGTGGGAGGAGGTGAAGTCTAGATAGGAGTGGGATTCGGTGGGTTTGAAGAAGACGGAGGTGATGAGGGAGTGGTGGGAGGGGTCGATGGCAATGGAGATGTCCAAGAAGTGGATGGTGGAGATAGAGGTAGTGAAGTGGAGGGAGGGGTATAAGGAGCAGAAGAAGGAGAGAAAGGAGTCAAGCTGTTCTCTCGGGTGAGGGTCATGGCTCCAATGCAGTCGTCAATGTACCGACCGTACAGTTATGTTGTGGGGCTCGTGTATTGGGCAAAGATTTGGGTTTCAACATGGCCAACGAAAAGGTTGGCATAGTTGGGGCCCATTCTTGTGCCCTTATCTACCCCAGTGGCCTGCTGCTAAAATTCACCCGAGAAGGAGAAGCAGTTAAATCTGAGGACCAGCTCACCGAGACGAAGGAGGGTGGGAGTGGAGGGGACGGTGGAGGAGTGAAGGTCGATGTAGTGCCGGAGTGCATGTAGGCCGTCGGCGTGGGGCATGATGGTCTAAAGGGACTTAATGTCCAGGTTGAAGAGGAGGGGATGTGGTGCAGGTGGGAAGGTGACGGAGTCAAAAAGCGAAAGGCGTGGTTGGTGTCGGAGATGTGGGAGGGGAGGGCAGTGACGAGGGAGGCGACTATGGAGTTGAGAAAGGCGGAGATGAGTTCGGTTGGGCAGTTGCAGGTGGAGACGATGGGGCGGCCGGGGTTGTCGGGTTTGTTGATCTTGGGGAGGAAGTAGATAGTGGGGGGTGCAGAGGGTGCGGACGATGTGGTGGGAAGCGGTGGGATGGAAGAGGAAATGAGGTGTTGGATGGTGGAGGAAACTTGTTGTTGGGAGAGGGGGTGGGGTCGGAAGGTAGCGGTGGTAGAAGAGGGGGTTGCGGAGCTGCCTCAGGGCTTCGGCCATGTAGCGGTTGGCGCGGCACACCACCACAGTGCCTCCCTTGTCTGCCGGTTTGATGACGATGTCGTCGTGGTTACGAAGGGAGCGGAGAGCGAGGAGTTTGACCCGTGAGATGTTATTCCGTTTGGAGCAGCGGCGGAAGTCGAAGCGATTTAATGAGCTACGGCAGGCGTCAAGGAACGCATCCAGAGTGATAAATTGCCTGGGTGCCGTCGGCCCAGGTTGAGAAATCGGTCTGGGGCGTTCGGAGCCGGTGGAGTGTTGTAGAAGTGCGCCTGTAGCTTGGTGCATCACACAAAACGCTCGACGTCCGCTCGGGTGTGGAAATTATCGCTGTAAGGGTGTGGGGTATGAAGCGCAGGCCTCTACTGAGAGGTTGGGGGTATGGTGACAACAGGTGGAGGGTGGGGAAGACGGGTTGGAGGGGCGTGGTTTGGAGTGGTGTGATGGGTGATATGGGGTGGGGTCAGTTGGGGGATTGAGTGGAGCTTGTGGGCTTTGATGGAGGTGAGGAAGGAGAAGAGGTCACGGTCGAGGTTATGGATGAAGGAGATGATGGAGTGGGTGAGGTGAGGTTAACACGTGGAGTGGAGGTGGAGGAGGGTGGGGGGAGTTTGTTGTCAAGGTTGTGGATGGTGGAGAGGGAGGAGTGACTGGAGTTACACATGAGGAGACGCGAGGAACGAGTGCGGATGCGTTGGGTGTATATGAAGTGAGGGGGTGGGGTGGATGGGGAGGAAGAAGCTGCGGGGGATGAGATGGAGATAGAGGCAGTTGGTGAGGAAATGGATGTGGCTGGAATGCCAGGTGAATTGTGCAGACCTAGCCCAAATACATGCAGCACAATCGACTCTACTATAAGCCGCCAAGGGCCAGGTGGTGCTGTTAAATTGGATAATAGTTGATGGATTAAGTCTAGCATCCAAGGTGGCCACAGTTTAATTTTAATCCAGAACACAAAATGCAAAAACAAATATCACAAAGCAACTTATCTGATCAACTAACAATTTCATCACTTCACCAGATAGAAATGGTACTTTATTGTATAAAACCCCAAAAGAACAAAAGGCAATGTTGATCTCAACAGGATTTCAAATGTGAACACAGTGAGCCATAACAGATACTGGAAGGGATTTTCTACGTTGCTCCAACACCTCTGCTAATTCACTGCTTATCTACATAATTTCTTCATTAACTGTTCTGCCGGTGTCTTTTACTTCTTATCAATCATGCTCCAGTTGCCAGAATTTGTATATTGTATTTAAGATGATCTTTCACTTGGTTTAAAACTACCAATATCTGGCAGAATCCAATCTATCGTGATAATTCAGATCAGGTCTCCAGTAATATCCTCCCCCTATAATAAATATTGGAACCCCAAAAAGAATGATGAATGCTGCTAATCCATCTATGACATCACAATAGAAAATAGCTGTGTACAACATAGCACAGGAGAAGTTGGTCTTGTCCAGATGAATTTATGTTGTGTGAAACCAAGGATCCTTCTCTGGAATGATTATTTTCAAGGCTTTCTTTGTGTAGAAGGCCAGCTGTTGTCCAAGTATGCATGTTACCCCTCTCCATGCTACCCATATGACCCAAGTTCAATGCAATGGCTGATACAGTTTGGCATCAGTAATACTGCAAGGCAAAGTTATAATATAAAGGGCCAAAAGGGATACTGCAATACATTCTTTCATAAAATTTCACAAGATATGTCTAATTCTGTCATTGCAATTCAATGTCTGTAGATGATACAATGTCATCAATGACCTTATAACAGTACTAACTTCTGGAAACATCAAAAAGTAATCATAAAACAAAATTTCAGTATATTCATGTGTATAGTTAATAATATTCAAAAGAAAAATTATTTTCAATATGAGGAGGAAAATGTGGGGACATGGGAGATTTCTACGAAAGATAATATGCAAAAAAGATTTTTTTAAATATTGGCTGTAAAAAGGTTTGAGTTGTTTGAAGAAAGCATGTGCATACTTTTGTTTAAAATACAAAGACTAAATAGGTTATGTTGTATGGACTGGGAATCGATCTCACAACCTGATTGTTGTATGGACTGGGAATCGATCTCACAACCTGATTGTTGTATGGACTGTTAAATTCGTTTTATTCAATTTACACGTGCTCACACATTTGCATATGACTCACGTGACTTTATGTTATTCTGCTACTATGAGGAGGGGCGTTTTGGTTGTTTCGTACAATACACAAATTATTTGATATAACTCGTGTTTTCTCTGCGAGTACCGAGAGGAATACAACAGAGTTTATTGGCGTCGCCGATAGGATTTACCTACATTGCCGATAGGATTTACATACATTGCCGATAGGATTTACCTACATTGCCGGTAGGATTTACCTACATTGCCGATAGGATTTACATACATTGCCGATAGGATTTACATACATTGCCGGGAAATTGTTTATCATAAAAACATGGCGGAACAACAAACAGCGGAGCTAATAAAGTTGTTTAGAGAACAGATGGAACAACAAATGCAACAACACAAGAAAGATATGGACACTCTGATAAAACTGTTTGGTGCTCGAGATTCTGAACAACAGAGTTTATTGGCGTCGCCAGTTGCTTCGACACCAACAGTATTCATCCCACCATTTGCTGCTTTTGATTCAACAACAGAACTATGGCCTGATTACTGGTCAAGATTCTGCACGTTTGTGGCTGCTAACGCTGTACCCGAGCAACGCATGGCACAAGTGTTCCTGACTAATCAGACGGCTGCTATCTACAAACAACTTGCAAATCTGGCTGCTCAACAAAATCCGCCTAAGGATATCAACAAGTTGACAATGGACGAAATTGTTGACTTCATGAAAGAACAGTTCGACCCAAAACTTTTCATTGTGAGAGAACATTCCAAGTTCTGGAGTGACATGCAACGGAAGCCAGGCGAAACTCTCCAGGAGCTGGCAGCACGTATACCTCAGGATGCAGCTACCTGTGATTTTCCTACGATCACAAATCCACAAGATGAAGCTCTAAGACAGAGATTTATATGTTCTGTCAATAATGAAGCTGTGTTGAAGGCTATTTTCAAGATCAATGATACAGAACTAGATTTCGCCCGTGCTGTCCAAGTTGCCATTGGGACCGAAGATGCAGCAAAGGTTGCCAAGGAAACTGTTTAAGGTTCCAAAACCAAGCAAGTCTACAAGGTCCAACAGAACAAGAACAAGGGTCCTCAAAAGAACCATCAGCAGTCTTATTCCACAGACCAGGAGATGTGCTACCGATGTGGAAAGGCCCACAAAGCGACAGACTGCCCCTTCAAAGAGCCAAATGTCATTTTTGTGACAAAAAGGGATATTTGCAAGAGGTGTGTAGAAAGAAACAATATCAGCAACGTAATCATCGTTCGCAGAATTACGTGAAAAGAATCACGAAAGCTGAGCTAGCCAAGGCGATCCTTGGTGAAGTTCCCCACGATACTCATAGTTTGAATGTGCCAATAACAATCCAGAACAAACTTTTCACAATGGAATTGGACACAGCTACTACAGGCAATTTTGTTTCCTTGTCAGTTTGGAAACAATTAGGAAAACCGAAGCTGCCAGATGTCAAACATCGGTTTGAATCTGCCAGCAAGCACGACCTGCCCATTCTGGGAACTTTCATGGGCCAAACCAAGGATCCAACGACCGGTAAACGGAATTCAATACCCTACATCGTCACCATGATCCCTGATCTTAATTTGCTGGGACGAAACGCTATCCAGACTCTGGGAATTTCCGTGGACAATGCTCTAGGAGTGAAAAGCATAGACAGCCAGGCCAAGAGTGAGGGTGCAGAAGTGATGCATCCAAAGTCCTCAAATGAGCCCTATGTTTCCATGCAACGAGATTATCACAACATGTGTGATGAATTCCCAGATCTCTTCAAGCAAGAATTGGGATGTCTTAATGACTTCGAACTGGAAGTGAAGTTCAAGTCGGACGCGACACCGGTCTTTCACAAGGCACGCCCGGTCCCGTTTGCTCTTCGTGATGACCTGGCCAAAGGTTACGAAGAAGGCATCGCCAAAGGAATCTGGAAGCCAGTACAGTTCAACGAATACGGAACGCCAGTGGTACCGATTCGTAAAGCACATACTTCAGGCAACCTGAAGCCGAAACTACGGATTTGTGGTGACTACTCTGTGGGAATTAATGACCAACTTGCAGATCATCGTCATCCAATGCCACTCACAGAGGAACTGATGTAGAAGCTCGGAGGTGGATTCGGATACACAAAGATTGATCTTGCTGATGCCTATAATCAGATCAAGCTGGCTCCAGAAAGTCAACGTAGGCTTGCACTCAGCACTCACCGTGGGGTGCTCCTGCAGGAACGACTCCCTTTCGGAATCAAGTCAGCACCTGGTTACTTTCAGGAGATCATGGAAAACCTGACTCAAGATCTACCTGGTGTGGCCGTCTTCCAGGACGACATGCTCGTCAGTGGGAAAGATGCAAACGTTCACCTGAACAACCTAAAGCGTCTGCTCACACGTCTGTGCGACAAAGGAGTCAAATGTCGCCGTGACAAGTGCCAGTTTGCACTACCTAGCGTGGAATACCTTGGACACACCTTGTCGGCTGAAGGGATCGCGAAGGGATCCAAGGTCGAAGCAGTTTTAAAGATGCCACCTCCAACGAACGTCTCAAGCTTGAAGTCTTTCCTGGGTTCAGTTCAGTTCTATGGAAAGTTTATCCCAAACCTGGCCAACATGGCAGAGCCACTCTATTGCCTTACGAAAAAAACGACTACTTGGAAGTGGGGAGATGAAGAACAGTCAGCTTTCGATCAGTCGAAAAATGTGCTTTCATCGGATCGAGTTCTGATACACTTCGATCCAAACAAAACTTTGGGACTGGCTTGCGACGCGTCAAACGTTGGTATTGGAGCAGTCCTGTTTCATCGCTATCCTGATGGAAGCGAGCGCCCGATATCCAATGTGTCCAAGACTCTTACTTCTGTACAGCGTAACTACGGCCAAATTCAAAAGGAAGCCCTGGCCATCATATTTGGCTTGCAGAAGTTCTATCAGTATCTGTACAGACATCAGTTTATACTCGTAACTGACCACAAGCCACTGACATCACTGTTCAGTCCGAGGAAAGGGACGCCACTTCTCGCTGCTAACCGACTAGCACGGTCGGACCTGTGGCTGAACCAGTTTGACTATACCATCGAATATCGGAAAACAGCGGATCATGGAAATGCAGATGCCCTCAGTCACTTGCCATTTGGTAATGACATCGACTTTGACAGGAGGAAAATGGTGAAGACATGGACATGGTGTGCGCCATCAAAGCTCTCAGTCTTCAAGTCCAACCTATCGATGCTAACGTCTTCCGTCAAGAGTCAGGGAAAGATCCAGTGATATCTACAGTGATACGCTACGTCCGTGAAGGCTAGCCACCAAAGAATACTGAGATCAATGACGAAGTCAATAAGTTCCGGAAGTTATCAGATTCACTCAGTATCTGCCACGGATGCCTTATCCATGGATCGGGAGTTGTGATTCCATATAGCTTACAGCCAAAGATCCTCAATCTTCTGCATCTCGGACACTTTGGCATGGAGCGCATGAAACAATTGGCAAGAACTGCTGTTTATTGGCCTGGTATCGATGCTGCTATAGAGAAAACCAGTCGACAATGTGATTCGTGTGGTGAACATCAAAACCAGCCATCCAAGTCTCCAGTTCACCCATGGATGTTACCTGAAAAGCCGTGGAGCCGCTTACACCTGGACCACGCAAAAAATTTCATGGGCAGTAATTGGTTGGTGATCACGGATGCTTATTCCAAGTATCCATGCATTCATCCTACGTCATCCACGTCCTCCAGAGCCACTTTAGATCTGCTTGAAGAAGACTTTGCGCACTTCGGATTTCCTCACACGCTAGTCACCGATAACGCACCAACTTTTATTTCTGAGGAGTTCCAGAGCTGGTGCAAAGAACGTGGGATCACGCACCTGACAGGGGCACCTTACCACCCAGCTACCAACAGAGCAGCGGAACGTTTGGTGCAGACCTTCAAACAAGCTCTGAGGAAGACTTCTCTTCCGCCGAAGCGAGCACTTCAAGAGTTATTGATGCAGTACCGGAGAACACCGACATCCAGTGGATTCTCTCCGAGTGAACTTTTGAATCACCGGCATATACGGACAAGGATTGATTCTCTGCTGCCCTCGCCAGCACACATCGCTCAAGGCAAGCAGTCTAAGGAAGCATATAAGTCTCAGATGACTCCAGACTCGGCAGGTGTCGCTAAGGTTACCAGGCAGTACAAGGCTGGAGATCCTGTGTATGCACTGTACTACGGACCTCGCCGAGACAAAGATCCCCGATGGGTACCAGCAATCATTAAGAAGTCATTGGGTACTCACTGCTTCAACGTTATGGTCATAACTCATGGCCTGGTGTGGAGACGACACTGGGAACAGCTGCAACCGCGGTACTCTACTTAGGAAGACAATGAACCTGGTGATGCAGTAGACACTGTTTTTGAATTTGCAACAGATCACCCGATGGAGATCTCGGAAATCGTGCCACTAACTCCAAGACAGACCAGACCCAAGACCTTGTTGCCCGTTCCAGAGTATGGACCAGACAATCGAAAACGGTCCAAGAGAACTCGTAAACCCCCAGAGAGACTTTGCTGTTGATGCTTCTTTTGTCACATCAATTTCGGTGGGGAGGTGTTGTATGGACTGGGAATCGAACTCACAACCTCATTGTTGTATGGACTGTTAAATTCGTTTTATTCAATTTACACGTGCTTACACATTTGCATATGAATCACGTGACCTGGGCAGTCAGTCAGCGTTGGTATTAAAAACTCGGTCACAGACTGCTGCTGTCACTTACTTCATGTTATTCTGCTACCGTGAGGAGGGGGCGTTTTGGTTGTTTCGTACAATACACAAATTATTTGATATAACTCGTGTTTTCTCTGCGAGTACCAAGAGGAATACAATAGGTTATTTGTCAAAAATTTATTTTCAAGAAGGAACTTCTACTTGAAATTTTCTTTGAATGTAGACTTAGAAGTTGGTAAAATCTATTTTCCATTGTCTTTAAAAAGTAGCATACTTTAAGTTGAAATTCATCATTAAGTCTATGCAATAATTAAAATCCAGTTAATTGTAAAGGCATTCAGCTAAATAGTGCCCCAGAGCAAATAGAAACGCTGAATTTGAAATCAAATGTAAAACAAATATATTTGCAATATAAAATTTACATAAATTTAAACTAATTAATTCTAAGATTGCCAATAGAAAAATATCTGAAAGATTGACATTTTATGTATTAATGAGAATTTGTTCCTTATAGAATTATAAAACAGATATTTATCAATTAAAACATAGATTTGCAGAAAAGACATTTTATTAAATGAGTTGGCTGCAATTGTTTTGTAGAAAAGAATAGACATCTTACAGTTATGTAGCTGGTCTCCTATATGGGCTTGCATTTCATAAAGGGTTTCTCAGATGTTTTTATGATAGAGGCCCAGTCCTATCATGAAAAACAGTGTGAAATGAAGAGCCTTGCTCAAGAAAGTAACACCCTTCTCAATCAGGAATCAAACCTATGACCATATGATCATGGGGTCAAACCTTTATCCATTAGGTCATATATAGACTTCATAATAGTGAGAATAGCTATTTTGATTAACTTCAATATATAACTGGCATTTGTAGTGACTACAAATAAAGTGAAAGTCAACTCCATTTTGATTTGAAACAATGATGAAAATAAAAAAATATTTCTATCAGGTTACATGTAACTCCAGCAGGTAGAAACCGTCTCTTGTCTTTACCAAGAACTATCTAGTTTGTGCTGGTATTGATTTGTGGATTTGCCTTAATTTTTACACTAGACATACAGGTTGGTGAAAGTCCTTTTTAGGCGTCTAAGTGCAATTTGTACATAGAGCATTAGTAAGGGGCTTTGTGATATCTATTTTGTTTCTTTGTGTTCTAACAATTCTATTTCTCCAGTGCTGTACATTGCAAATTCCTTTAATGACCATGAAAGGATGAAAAGCAAATATGACATTTTTGTACATCAACTGTCACAAGGCACTGATCGAACCTGAGGTTAGTATAAAATTCACATGCCCAAAATAACAAACAAAAGGCTAGAATATAACTGACACCATACAGAAGCAAAGTGAACATATTTACTACACCGCTATGTCTGCAACTATGTTATATAACCCTCTGTTTATATTTTCTACTTTTGAAGTTGACATAACATGTTACTACATCTGTAGTAATTGTAGACTGGATCAGTAGCTCACTAACTGCTGTATACAACTATATAAGCATCATATAAAAGCTGAAATAATCACAATTTTTTGTGGATATGTCTGACATTTGTTACTTAACTTACAGCTAAGCTAAGCTTTTGTGGGTAGTACATAAGTATGTTTACCTACATTTGAATGTATATTCTCTTTTCATTGCTGATACATATTCTTGAGCTTGTGTATGTCACTGTGAGCCTGTGCTTCATTGTGCATTTATGCTTATGTATATACACATACATTGATATATATATATATATATATATCATATATCATGTATATATGATTTTTTTTTAATGTGTGGATAAATATACAAAGTTGTTCCAATATGTGTGTGTGTGTCTCTGTTCATGCAAATGTACAAATAAATATATTTGCTTCTATGAATGAATATACTGATTATAAAAATTATACCAGAAACATTTCTTTTTAAAAAAGGAAGAAAATTTAAAAAATTATTACAGAAACATCAAAAAGAAAAAAAGCTAATATTCTTTCCAGATTGTTGCGAAGTATATTATTGCATAGTGAACCAAAATGATTCTTTTTTCTTTAATTCATTAAACTATCTACTACCTAGTGTATTCAGACAAGTAGATTATGGAAATGATGACATTAAATAGCTTTTGCTCAACTCAAGTGTATTTTGGTCCAATGAAGAAATCCATTTCCATTATACCTATATATTTGAAATCATACGAACAATTTTATGTTGGAAACATGGAACAAAAAAAATAAATAAATAAATAAATGAAATAACAATGTAGAAACAAAATGCAGTAATAATAAATTCTTCTGAATGACAATTCTTTGAATCTAATCTCCATCTAGGTCAGTATTAAGAGAGCCCCAACTAGGAGCAGAATTTATGCACACACACTCACGCGGGTGCACACACACACACACACACACACACACACACACAAACACATACACACATAGTATATATATATATATATATATATATATATATATGTAAATACTCGGAAGATCATTTATAGCATACTTATGCAGGATCTTCAGATTAGATAACCATTTGAATTCATTCGAACTGATTTCTTTCTGTTCAATGTATAGACAAGCCATAATCATAAGTCCTTCTGACCATAGAGAAATGTAAAAAATCATCATCAATATAAGCATCATCATCATCATTATTGCCATTATCATCTCTTCATCAACATCACCATCATTTACACAAAATATTCTCAAACTAGAATCTATGAGGCCACTTCCTTAATCTTAAAAGAACAACATATAAATGCATGCACACACAGATAATCATAGAATTAAGTGTGCATGTGCATACACTTATTTAAATGTTTTGTTTTTTATGTACTTATGTTTCCTATAATTGTTTCTACATCTATGAAATATATAGTCCTTAATCTTTATTATAATCTCTGTAAAAATAAAAATCTGAAACCATGCAACATACAGATAGATGATGGATAGACATTTTCTTTTGATCTAAATGTTTTGCCCAGATAGATACATAGCAAAATAAGTTCTAATTACAGGGAGCCAGCCCTTTTGTTTGGAAGACTCTAAATCATATCTAGTATATTTCATGATTTTTTTCATATCCTTTAAAACTAAAAACTTAATATTTACAACTATGGTTACCAAAAGAAGAAAACAATAACAATGGTTTCTGACTTTGGCACAAGGCCAGCAATTTTTGGGAAAGGGAAAATCGATTAAATCAACCCCCGTAAGGATGTAGGGCAAATCTAATCTAGGCAGGATTTGAACACAGAAACATAAGATCCAGAATAATTGCCCCCAAAGTATTTTGTTCGACGCACTACCGATTATGCCAATCAACATTTAAATAAAATGAACTAATATTTAAATATTTTCTATCCCATTATGTTTCAGTATTTTTATAAAATATCGTTTTGGGCAACACTGTGATGGCTTCACTAGTTACATGGATGCTATAAGTATTGAATGATATATGAGAAGGGATCAAAGCTCTTAAAATTATGTAATGTAATTTACATTTGCAATACAAATTTCAGGAAATCCTTTTAAACTAAAATCTTAATCCTCATGATTGGTTGCCAAAAGAAGAAAATATTAATAAATATACATTTATACCATATGCACCATATATAAATAGCTTCTATCCCAGTCTTCTTTGGTAATTTTACAAAATAACTGAATGAGCCAGCAAAAATGTTTTCTATTTTTCAATAAGTTACACGTCATTGTTATTTCTTATTACCTTTTATAAATCCATAGAATTCAGTAAGGTGAGTTAATAAAGTATAGATAATCATTTAGTGAATCCATTCCGGTTTGTGACAACTTTCGATGGCTTAGTCAAATGAAAAAAGGTGCCATCAATGACATTGTTTTAGGTTTTTTGAGACTAGGATGGGTGGTGAAGAAGAAACTACAACTCAATGTTGATCCTAAGACTTGAAACCTAGTGCAAATGCATGCATCAGAGTGGATTCTACTAATGGCAAAAAAGAGCCATATATTTATATTAAACCAACTAATTTGTTAGAGCTTTCATACAAAGAAAGTCATCATACACTGGCATAAGCAGGATGTATCTTCATCATCATCATCATTTTAACATCCATTTTCCATGCTTGCATGGCTTAAATAAGTCCTTGACAGTTCAGCATGTTTCTTTCTTTTATCATTTCCATTGTAAGATTAAGTTTTTGAGATCGTCTTACACCACATCTTTTTAGGCCTCACTCTGTCACAACTTCCTTCCACTTGGAACTCATGGAAACTTTTCACACAATGACCATCATCCATATACATTGCATAGAGGTACCATTTCATGTCTTCTGCATGCACATCTGATTCTTCTTATACACAGTTTTTCCCCCAGCTTATCTGTGTTCCGACATTTGTGCACTAAAATATTACAAATCCAATGGAGCCTGCTTGATTCATTTCTCTTCAGGATGTTAACTCGTTTGGCTCTGAGTTCAGTAGATAATCAATGATAGAATACGAATCAATATCTGTATAGCCAACTGTCTGTTACCTTTTCAAATAGGCCATCTGTACATTCTAAAACTTGTTGTAAGAGTGTAACATCTGCTGGTTCCTTGATTGCCTGTGCTACTTTGCATCATCAGCATAGCTTGTGAGAGAGGCTGTCCATATTACAGAGGGCATGTCTGAGAGAGCCACCAGAAACGATAAGACATTTCCTTAGAGCATGCCACTTGTGATTGCTATTTCCTTTGAGAGGAATCCATTGGCAGTAACAGTTTCTGTCTTTGAAGAAGTCATGAAGCCATTCATCTGGTTTTCCAACTATGCCAAAGCTACCTAGTTTGTGGCATACCATTCCATAACAGTTGTAGCCCTGTAGAAGCTATTTCTATATTGAATATTGAGTAACTTACTTACTGTGGTTACTACCAATTGAACCTCGGATACACATTTATATATATACAAACACATATATATATATATATATATATATATATATATATATATATATATATATATACAATAGTATTGATGAGGAACAGGAATGAAGTATCGATGTAGCATCATTATATTTATTTACATGTGACATTTTCTTCACGATCAATCAGGTCAATCGACTCCAACACTGGAATCGATAGCTCATCAAACTTGTGGATTATTTAATGAATATATATATATCTGTGAACAGCATTATAAATACGTAATGGCATTTCCAGTTCATATTCAAATCTAAATGGAGAAAAATTGCACCTTTAACTGACAATCAAGTGTAAAATGTGTCTATCTCCATTTAGTACCACAGAATGCAATGTTAATCAGCACACTAAACTTTTTTGATGTCAAAGTTTTTAATAATTCTTGAGATAGCATTTAGCTTAGTAGTCTTGTAGCTATCTAAAACAAATACTGATGGCAAATTTGCCCTTAGACTTTACATTGTTATCCCCAGAAAAATGAAAGTTCATATGATTTATTATAAAACTCCAAATTTGCAATTGAAACTCTCTCAAATGGTGCTATATCAATGAGCGATCATATTTCTTATAAACTTGATTTTTTTCTTTATTTTCAATATAATCTTTTGACATTCAAATATATAATTATAAAATTCTGATTTGTTCTAACAGAAAATGTAATGTATCATTGCAGTGAAATTTTCGAAAATATATCAATGTTCTTTATAAGATTGATTTTGCTTTCAATGTGGTCTTTGCTCATTTGAAGATAAAGTAAAATAGATTTAAAAGATTTTGCAAAGGTCAAATTTTAAACACTCATGCTGGGGTCATGCAACAAAAATCTCAGTGATTTATCAAATGTTAAATGTTTTGAAGCTTTTATGAAGGAGGAAATATCATTGATTCACTTGCCTTTCATAGATATAAATTCCATCTTACAAAAATCTCAATAAAATCAAAAGAGAATATTTCAAAAGTTAGTGTATCCAATAATATTTCAAAAGTTAGTGTATCCAGTATTAATATAAAGATATATCAAACAAATTCTTACTGATATTACAAACAAAGTTATAGAACATGTGTCATAAAGTGAAATAAACTACAACATATATCCTAGATTACTATCATAGATTTTGAATTTAAGGCCTAATGTATTTTATAACACATATACATGATGTAACTACTATGCATATATCAATATGTCTTGACTTTAGATAGCACCATTTTCTTTCACCCCAAAAGTATCTAATGATTTATTATAAACTGTTTTTGTTGCACTTTTAATGACAATTGCGTCACATAACATCTTTCTTATCACCAGTCCTTATTCATTCATGTTCTGACAATTTCTCATTTAGTAAGCATATGATAATGGTTTTGACACAAGGCAAGAAATTTGAGGGAGAACAAATTTGAATAAATTAACGTTTTTTATATATCCATAGAAAACGAAAAGCAAAGCTGATCGTAAATTTGTATTCTGAATGTAAAGATCTATAACTAAATACTGCAAGTCATTTTCTCTGAACAACAATAAGTTCTTACATTAGTAAATATCCATGCAAATAAAATGAAAGGATAAAGCTGACAGAAGTCAACCTAGTAAATGTTTGATACTTACTTTATTAAACCTCTTACAGTAACAAAATTCAGGTATAAAAACATAAGGTCAGCCTTTTCGCATTTCTTGCCCCATATTTTTTCATTCTTTTCGTTAATTTTTTCTCGTTTATTAATTGTGATAATAATATAGATTTTAAACTAAATAGCTCACATTTAATCAGTGCTCTTTTATTTCAGGCTTCCGGCAATAACTAGAGGAAAGAAAAGACAACAGTTTTTTTTTTAATCTATAAGGAGAGAGGAAAATGGAATTAACAAAGAAAATAAATAAATAATTTTAAAAATATAAAAATTAAATGAAAAATGAAAGGAAGAACAAAAAAAAACAGAAAAGATAAAGAAATGACAAAAAAGAGAAAGACCAAATGTCAAAAAAGAAAGAGAAAGCTCATAAATAAGAAAAAAAATGGAAAGTAAAACAAAAGAAAAAGAAAAATAGAAAATACTATGACAAAGCAGGATAAAATCATAAAAATACATGAAAAGAAAAGGAGGAAAAGTAAAAGATAAAAGAGACACAGGTAGAGGAAAAGAAACAAGAAAATGATATAAAAAAGATGAAAGAGGAAAGAAGCTGGAGAAACAGAATGATAAAAATACAAATGGAATAGATTATGTATGAAACAGTATTTGAAAGTGTTCTACATAGTATCTGAAAACAAAGACAGCACTAGTTAGGAAAGAATATAAAACATATTGTGTAGACAATGTACTGATAAGTAAATTGGCTAATTACTGATCAATTAGCCTTACCTTATTGACCAATAAAAATTAATCAGCTGCCGATTATCCATAATGTGATTATGTATTATATTTAAATGCATTATCTTATATTTCATAATTAATCCTTATTACGGAGCTATTATTTCAGGGCACCCAAAGACAAACTTAGGCTGATTTTACTATAAGAGGTTATATATATATGTATATATATATATATTACCTCTTATATATATATATATATATCTTTCAGTGTATTTTTGACTAAAGGAATTTTAGCCTGATAATGGGGTTTAGAACCCTCAGATAAATGGAAAAAGATGAGTATTGACGTATGTACGTCAATACTCATCTTTTTCCATTTATCTGAGGGTTCTAAACCCCATTATCAGGCTAAAATTCCTTTAGTCAAAAATACGGTGAAAGCTATTCTAATTTCTAATTTCAAACCTGCTCACTGTTTCAAAACATACTTACTTGATATATATATATATATATATATATACATATATATATATATATATATAACTAAGGAAATGTGGTAAGGAACCAGGTGGACCATAACGCACCAAAGTACTCAATACTTAGGGTAGTAGAGTGGTTAATAGGAACGAGTAGGACTCCGACGGCTGAGCTCAAGCCGTTTCGACGGCTGATTCTGGACTAAATGAACATTTTTTATCCTGGTATATGAATAGCCGAGCTTCTCAGGGGGTAATTCCATATATGGTAAAAGTGATTGTCACAAGGATTGGTCAAAAGTTTTTTGTTGAGACACATAATTCTATCATGGCAATTTGTGGAAGGAAGGGGTAGCTGAACCAGCCAGTAGAAGAAAGAGGGTGCTGGGGTGGAGGAAACCCAGTCGTGCGTTGATAGTGCCAACCACAGCAGGGCAGGAGGTCAAGGAAGTATACTAGGGAGGGGGAGGAAGTCGAAACAATAATTAAAGCAATATGGAGTAAATATATAGAAAAATACCGAGAATGTTAAAAAATCAATTAAATATTTAAAAAAAAAAAACAATTTCTGGTTACTATTCCCTAAGGACAGCTATCAAGTCTCTCACTGGTACTGCTAGACTAAAGAAAAGTTTACTAGGTGGGACGGAATTATAATGAGACCCTTTTATGAGGTAGTAGTAATCAACCTAGTATATCTTACGGTGACGGGTCAACAAGTGGGGGGCCAAAATACTAAAGAAACTATCACGAAATAATAATTCAGAGTCCCGAGACTAATACGAAATAACTGTTTCCAGCCCAGGCACAAGGCCAACAACCACCCAGTGCAAAAAATAAACTAATACGAAATAATAATTCTGAATCCCGAAAAAGAATACTAATACTATCTCTATGGGTGCCGCTACGATACAAAAATTCTAGTGCAAACTACATAAATGCTCGTACGAAGTATATGAAAAATTTGATACGGAAAATTAATTCAGAACCCCCCCAAAAAATAAATACTGATATACGAGAAATTAAAGCAAAGATACCACTAAGAAATGTAGAAAGCACGGAAAAGGGGCCGCCATCGGATAAGAAGGCAAGTATCCGGGGTTTATCACATCTGCTATAAGTAGCGGAGTCGGCCAATTCTATCATAGAATAGGGGAAGGTGGTGGGGTTACTGAGGCTACAAAGGACCGAGGGGCTGCCTCGGGTGGGCGAGAAAGTGAAAAGGACGACGACAAAGAAAGAGGACTGGGGTGGAAGGACTAGGAAGGGATGGGGGAAGAAGGAAATATAGAAGGAGCAATAAAGGTATAAAAGAAGATCTTAAGTCTACCTTTGAAAGCAGGGGTTACTCATTACAAAGTCGGCAAGTGGGGTGTTACAGCCCTTGTCTACCCCCCCCCCCCCCCGGGTCATTATGGGGTTTGAGGGCGAGGTAAGTCCTACGCAATCTGTGTTTGCATGCAGTTACCAGTTCATCTTTCTTGTTTAGGAGTTGGTCCGTCGAAAACAGCATTTGTAAAGTTTCCTCCGAGCATAAATTGCACAGACGGCGTCCTCCCGTGTAAGAGTTAGCTCTGTACAGTAAGCTCCAAGTGAGATCATAGGTAATATTGTTATCCTTGAGGTCCCAGATGTGGCCCGAAAGTGTGGTGGCGTGACGCCGGGCCGGGTTTCGGAAGGTATGTCTGTGTTGGTATAGGCAGGTGTTGAAGTCACATGCGGTTAATCCTATATAAGCCTTGTTGGAGGTGTCCATCCTCACGTTGCACTGGTAGATCACATTACGATCTCGGCATCTGTTGTCGAGGGGGCAAATGGATCATCAGGACAGTTGCACCTCCTGGTCGGCTCTCCACTGCTATTTAGGTTATTTCTTCCATAGGAGTTGAGTTTTTGTTGTTAGAGGAGACGATGTTTTGTGCAAAGTTTGGTGTGGTGCTGTAGGAGATTTGATGGTATTTTTGTTAATTATGTTGTGGTAGCGGTGTTGTGGTGGGAAGTGTTTTTCAATGAGCCTAAAGAAGATTTTCCCGATAGGAGTTGTCACCACGGCGTTGTGGGGAGGATTGAACCATGTTACATCGCGTGAGCGGCGGTGTCGCCTGCTGGTTCCGCTAATAGAAGCTGGACAGTAGGATATTTCCTCCCGGAAACCACTCCGCTTGAGAGCCTGGTTGTAATAAGGCGCATCTTCCTCGAATATCTGCTCATTAGCGGACAAACCAGATATGCGGAGGGAGATGTTTTTAACCAGGTTATTGGCGATGTTCCTAGAATGGTTTGACCGGTGGTGGATGTAGTGCAGGTTGTCGTTGGGTTTCCTGTATGGGTAGTACAGATCATTATCGAGGTCAAGTGTAACGTCCAGGAAGTTTACTCGGGTCAGGGACGTTTGTAGGGTTATTTTAAATCCCCAGTCGCGGAAGAAGCTGATTAATTGTTTACGGACACGATCTGTACTACTGGGGTTGTACCCTTTAAGGGTAAGGAGCCCATCATCACGGTACAATCCACCGCCGAATGCAGGAAACATATCGGTGAATTTAGCTAGTAGGAATAATCCTATATATATATATATATATATATATATATAAACGGAAAAATGAAACGAAATTTTATTTCTCACTCTTAGTACGGCTGTTACTTAAATATAATTTTGTATACGTACATACATATATGTATTCAGACGTACAGTAGTATGTATATTTATATACATACATGCACACATATATATATGTACGTATGGATTCACCGAACATTTATTATAATGCTCGGTGTGTTTGTAAACAAACATCCCGAATTAAGCCGTACAGTGTCTAGCAACCATCGTTGCACCTTTGTTCATCACTGACAAAGGAACACTATACTAGTTTCAAGCTTATTAGCTATCGTCAGCAAGGTATACCTTCCTGCCAGATGATTGAACGTCTGAAAGTATATACTTTCCTTATGCATATTAACAGCTGAGCAGCCTAATTTGAATATCGAGTGAGTTAATCGGCCGAGCGACACCGAAAACGATAAACGGAAAAAATGAAACGAAATTTCATTTCTCACTCTTATTACGGCTGTTACTTAAATATAAGTATGTATACGTACATACATATATGTATACATACGTACAGTAGTATGTATATATATATACATACATGCACACATATATAACTGTGCGTATGGATTCACCGAACATTTATTATGTACGTATGTATACATATATGTATGTACTTATACATACTTATATTTAAGTAACAGCCGTACTAAGAGTGAGAAATGAAATTTCGTTTCATTTTTTCCGTTTATCGATTTCGATCCGCCCGGCCGATTAACTCACTCGATATGCAAATTAGGCTGCTCAGCCGTTAATATGCATATGCAAAGTATATACTTTCAGACGTGCAATCATCTGGCAGGAAGGTATACGTTGTTGACGATAGCTAATAAGCTTGAAACTAGTACAGCGTTCCTTAGTCAGTGTTGAACAAATGAGGCACGATGGTTGCTAGACACCGTACGGCTTAATTCGGGATGTTTGTTTACAAACACACTGAGCATTATAATAAATGTTCGGTGAATCCATACCTATATATATATATATATATATATATATATATATATATATATATATATATATATATGCATGTATGTATATGTATATACATACTATTGTACGTCTGTATACATATATATATATATATATATATATATATATATATATATATATATATATATATATATATATATATATATATATATACATATATATATATATATATATATATATATATATATATATATATATATATATATATACAAGAAAGTACGTCCATAGAATCATTTGATAAAATATATACAGTATTTCCTCTCCCAATCAGCATAATCAACCACACAAAAATTCAATTAAACAAGGCTATAATTTTAAATATAACCTATGAAGAAACAATAGATAAATAAACGATAGCTATTTTGGTTTATTTTTGGTATGCTTATATACATTTTTTCTTCTAACTTTGATTTTGTACTTAATTGTGTATGGTTGGCTATATATCTAATCATTTTCCCAGGGCTATTTGAAATACTGGCTAACTATTCTGTGGCTGTTGATTGCGGATAAAATAGCTATCGTTTATTTATCTATTGTTTCTTCATACGTTATTTTTAAAATTATATCCTTGTTTAATTGATTTTTTCTGTGGTTGATTATGCTGATTGGGAGGGGAAATACTGTATATATTTTATCAAATGATTCTATGGACGTACTTTCTTGTATATTGCTCTGATTGTTGATTATTTAATTAATTAATTCATCATTGAGCTACATCGTGAATGGTTGCCAAAAACACTTATATATATCTATGGCTCTGTCTAGTTTATGTATATGTAAATCTATATATTTTATATATATATATATATATATATATATATATATATATATATATATATATATATATATATATATATATATATATATATATATTAAGTGTATTGAGTTCAAAACTCAAGCATTCCTTTACAATGAAATAGCTCAAAGAAAAGAAATATTTCTGAGCCGTATAATACAAGTAAATATAAATTAATATATATGATGAAACACAAATACCAACATATCTGTGTTTATATTGTAAAATAAATTAAGTTAGCTAGAATGAAATATACTAATTATAATATTACAGTTTGCCTATCTCGTTTTAAAATAAAAAATCAATAAAAACAAACAGTATTGGCAAATGGCCATGGTGTTTAGACAAATTTAAATTTCAAAATCAAACCTGTTTCGTAGATAAGTTTAAACTTTAAAATCCAAATATGTTTCGAGATGAATAAGTGTAAGCATATCGTGTCCAGCTCACACCTGTAAACACCCTGAACAAATTGATATGCTTCACTTCTAAATATTTTAAAAGACTGTTTAACGCACATGGTTTCCCAGTTTCTAGCCAGCCTCATACTCGTACTGCTAGAAATAACAGCCGTATATATGGGGCTACTATCAGCTCAACGAAAGCAGCAATTATATTAAGTGTATTGAGTTCAAAACTCAAGCATTCCTTTACAATCTAATAGCTCAAAGAAAAGAAATATTTCTGAGCCGTATAATACAAGTAAATATAAATTAATATATATGATGAAACACAAATACCAACATATCTGTGAAGCATATCAATTTGTTCAGGGTGTTTAATGATGTGAGCTGGACACGATATCCTTACACTTATTCATCTCGAAACATATTTGGATTTTAAAGTTTAAACTTATCTACGGAACAGGTTTGATTTTGAAATTTAAATTTGTCTAAACACCATGGCCATTTGCCAATACTGTTTGTTTTTATTGATTTATTATTTTAAATCAAGATAGGCAAACTGTAATATTATAATTAGTATATTTCATTCTAGCTAACTTAATTTATTTTACAATATAAACACAGATATGTTGGTATTTGTGTTTCATCATATATATTAATTTATATTTACTTGTATATATATATATATATATATATATATATATATATATATATATATATATATATATATATATATATATAAATATGATAACAAGATATCGGTTAAGCTAATCCAGCTAGAGGTTATGAGTACTTTGTATCGAGGATAGTTTTAACGTACGGTGTTGTTTGACTCAACAAGAAGTTTCCTTAGTCGGGTGGCTGGTTTAAGAAAGTTCCTAAGCAGGTGGTTCTTGGAGTAATAATAGTAAAAGAAGAAGAATAACATGGTCAGCTGTGCAATAGAGTTTATTTACACACACCGGACTAATGAAACTATTGTTAATACTTTAAATAAACCCTATTGTACAGCAACCATGTTATTCTTCATTTTTCTTTTTACTATATATATATATGTAAGTATGTATACGTACATACATATATGTATACAGACGTATAGCAGTATGTATATACATACATACATGCACACATATATATATGTACGTATGGGTTTACCGAACCTTTATTATAATGTTCGGTTTGTTTGTAAACAAACATTCCGAATTAAGCCGTACAGTGTTCGGCAACCATCGTTGACATTTTGTTCAACACTGACAAAAGAACGATGAAGTAGTTTCGAGCTTCTTAGCTATCATCAGCACCGTATACCTTCCTGTCAGATGATTGTACGTTTGAAAGTATATACTTTCCTTATGCATATTAATGGCTGTGCAGCCTAATTTGCATATCGAATGAGTTAGTCGACCGGGCGCACCGAAAACGATAAATGGAAAAAATGAAATTTCATTTCTCACTCTTAGTACGGCTGATACTTAAATGTAAGTATGTATGCGTACATTCATATATTTATACAGACGTACAGCAGTATGTATATACACATATATGCACACATATATATATATGTACGTTAATAATGTTCGGTTTGTTTGTAAACAAACAGCTCGAATTAAGCCGTACAGTGCTCGGCAACCATCGTTGCCATTTTGTTCAACACTGACAAAGGAACGATGAACTAGTTTCGAGCTTCTTAGCTGTCATCAGCACCGTATACCTTACTGTCAGATGTTTGAACGTTTGAAAGTATATACTTTCCTCATGCATATTAACGGCTGAGCAGCCTAATTTGCAAATCGAGTGAGTTAATCGGCCGGGCGCATCGAAAACGATAAATGGAAAAAATGAAATTTCATTTCTCACTCTTGGTACGACTGATACTTAAATGTAAGTATGTATACCGACATACATATATGTATACAGACGAACGGCAGTATATCTTCTTCAATATATCTTCTTTCCTTATACTTTCACTTGTGTAGGACATCTTGTTTTTTTCATTTTGTAAAAAAAAAACATCATTTTCTAATATATATATATATATATATGAATGTATGTATAGTATATTTGGCAATATACCGCATGTTTAATTAAACACATTTAGAAGACCATTCACTATCAGGTTTAAAGTAGTGACAATGTCACTTACATATTTTCTGCAAAGGCAGGGAGAGAGGCTGACAGTCCGTTTCTCGTTGTTTGGCGTTTATCAGAAACATGCCTTCCCACGCCTTTGCCGAGTGATTGGCAGTCCAGCAAAAATTAGGTATTAGTATTGGTGCTCTGAAATAGCGATGTATACATGAATGTATGTATAGTATATTCGGCAATATACCGTATGTTTAATTTTAAAAAAAGTGTCTGGTTTGACAGTGAGAAACAGCCTCTCCCCCTGCCTTTGCCGAAAATAGGTGACATAGTCACTAGCTTAAAACTGATAGCGAATGGTCTTTTAAATGTTCTTAATATATATACATTATATAAATTATATATATATATATATATATATATATATATATATATATATATATATATATATATATATATATATATATATATATAAATATAAGGTAAACATTGATGCAATTCAATTCAAGCACTCTTATTTCACATACTTATTTCACATAGGAGTGACGGATTAAATATCGAATAAGGAAATCGAAGTAATTTCAGATGTTCAAGTCCTTTAATAATAATGCTGTGATATATATTTCAATGGCGACAGTGACCACACTGTTCCGTGCGCCAGTGTCGCGACATCGTCAGACAGCTTGTTACATAATAAGGTTATGTTTCCGAGGCAATCCAAATTGAATCGACATGGGAACGGACGAAGTGTGTGCTCTCGGGTTCCTCGTCCGTTCCCTTGTGAGTACCAATTCACCGCCACCGGTCTGCGCAGGCGCAGGTCCGAAGGAAGTTGACCATTAGCTATCGCAGAGTTCAACGAAATTCGCCTAGGCAGTTCACCCCTCTCAACCTATTCAGGCCTGTAATATATAGCTTACTGCTAGCCACCCCGTCAGTGGCAGTCAGCCGAAAGCCAGTGGGGTTGGGAGAGTGTGAGTATCAATAGGTCTCAATACCACCCTACATTAAGCATGGACAGTATAATTGACCATCAGTTTCTAAGAGAAATATATACTTAATTCTAGGTATTATGGTTTCACAGTGGAAGTTATGAATGAGAGTTGGAAATTAGAACTAAAAATTAAAAATCGAAAATCAGAAATCAAAAATTAAAAGTTAAAAAAATTTAAAGGTGTGAATCTAGATTGAAGTGAGTAAAAAAATATGTGCATCTATACTATCTACTACGTAGGGAGATGTTTAAATAAGAAGTTTGGAAAGGGGTATTAATGTTACAGTTATATTATCTACATACTGAACGATATTACCGTACAGTAGAATGGAGGGTAAATTACAGTATGAAAGGTAGTTAGATTGTCCATCACATGGAACAAACCCAAGAAAAACACAGATATAAAATACACAAAAAATATCCAATAAATACAAAAAAATACAAACAGTACATATATGCAAAATGAGATAGGAGATACATGATTAATATGATTGTCAATTTGTCCATATATAGATTGAATTGAGGGGGCTTCTGTTCAAATGCAATTTGGTGCAGGAAAATAGGGGTTTATCGTTGTTTTTGTTTCCTCGTATTTATCCTGCCGAAAGTTAGTTTTATTTCCGTCCAGTATCAGGGATTTCCATCCCCATGGTAGAGGAAATTTCCGGCTGTAGCTGGTGGCTGGTTCCTCTCTTCTCCACTATACCGGTTACATCATAGAGCGCTCAACTAATTGGAGCTAAATTCAATATATATATATATATTGATTGAACTCAGGATACATATACCTATATATATATATATATATATAAATGAGAGGTATAGAGATTGTTTTAGCAAGAAGCTAACGGCATTCTATAACATATATGCGACTATAACGTCAAGATGGGAAAAGTAGTTAACGAAAGATTTAGGAAAAATAACTCAAACTCATCTCAAAAGAGAATCAGGATATAAATTCATCCACAGAATTTAGTAAAATCCAGGGAAAAATCTATAGACCTTTAACTCATGATAAAATAAAGTTTGAAACACTTATCCTTCAATTTGGAATAACATCAAATGCTCTGTATAGTCTTAAAAAACTATTTCATGAAAACTTTCAGTGGAGATGGTCACGGTTGGATTTCATTCATCAGCAGAGCTCAACAGAAACCAGGGCTCTCACAGTAATATAATCCGAAAAAGGGAATTCTAAAACTGGCTAGTTCGCCTTCATGTGTATTTATGAAAAAGCACATGAGGAAAAAACGGGGCTAGTGACGTCAGGATGGAAGTGAATGTTTATTTACAAGAAATAGCAGTCAAATACATTCTGAAAAAAACTCTACAAAAGGAGTTCAGCAAAATAGCAATAATTATCACAGTTTTTATGAAAAAAACCGGGATTAGTCACAGATAGTTTAAGCACTCTAGGAAAAGAATCCGAGTATAAATATAAATGAGAGGTATAGAGATTGTTTTAGCAAGAAGCTAACGGCATTCTATAACATATATGCGACTATAACGTCAAGATGGGAAAAGTAGTTAACGAAAGATTTAGGAAAAATAACTCAAACTCATCTCAAAAGAGAATCAGGATATAAATTCATCCACAGAATTTAGTAAAATCCAGGGAAAAATCTATAGACCTTTAACTCATGATAAAATAAAGTTTGAAACACTTATCCTTCAATTTGGAATAACATCAAATGCTCTGTATAGTCTTAAAAGACTATTTCATGAAAACTTTCAGTGGAGATGGTCACGGTTGGATGTCATTCATATATATATATATATATATAGGTCTATGTATCCTGAGTTCAATCGGGGGTAACCACAGTAAGTAAGGTACTCAATACATAGCAGCGTATAAATATATAATATAGAAATGGCTTCTACAGAACTATATATTTATACTCTGCTATGTATTGAGTACATTACTTACTGTGGTTACCCCTGGTTGAACCCAGGATACACATTAATATATATATATATATATATATATATATATATATATATATATATATATATATACATGGCAAAAAGAAATCAGCTACGTGCTGAACATCAAGAAATTTTGATTTTTTTAGATTATAATTTAGAGCTTCTTAAAGTTGATTGTCTTAAATTTATTTTTTTTTAGTAACTTAAGATAACAGGAATAAATACACTTTAAACAGGTAATCACAATCTTTATAATTTATCAATTAATTCCTTTCTAAAAGATGAATTAAATACACATCCTCACAAGTTGGTAGGAGGTTCTCTCTTCTACTTTGACACTAACATGCAGGGAATTATACTCCATTCCCAGGCTGTCCCAAGTATTCTCTAGTCATGTGGGAATAGAGTTATATTATACTGGTAGACTTTGATTGTGTGTCCTAGGAAATTATATATATATTTTTTATATAGTTCTACATGTTAAATCAAATGTGTTTTCTAAATATTTCCGTCACACATGGTTTTCCAACTCAAAACCAATAATGGCTAATTATCAAAACAAAATAATCAGCTAAAATGAAGCCAAATAAGATTAATTAACAAAATCACTGACATGGCTGTTACTAATTATCTGCTGATTAATCAGGGCAACTCGGGTGTAGAGTAGATTTACACAGCAACAAAAATTGACTGGTTAAAATCATTATTTTCTGATTCTATCATACTACTAATGGCAATTTATTCCCATGATATCTGTCTTTCTTATCTCCAGTTCCTATTTATTCTGATTCTAACCATTTTTTATTTGGTAAACATATAATAATGATTTCTAATTTATGCACAACGCTACCAATTTGGGAGAAGGAGAAAGTCAATTAAAGGGGTCAGATTTGAAGTCAGAATTTAAACAGCCATAACTAAATACTCCAGGTCCTTTTGTCTGAACCTCAATAGTAATTTCTTACATTTAGAAAATAGTCACACATAAAACAAATATCAAAAATGTAAATGTTGAAGATAGAACCAACATATAAAATCAGATAAAGTAGGCAACAAAATGCCACACATCCCAATATGCTCATGAACAAAAACCACTTCAAGAGAATACAACCTTAAATACAAATGAAAGGATATACAGGAACAAAAATATAGGTAAAATAAATGTTGAAGACAGAATTCATGACTGCAATAGGATACAGGTGAAAATAATCCAAGAATCCCAAGCAATATATCTCTATAGAGATGAATGAATACACCTAGCAATGATAAAATCATTCGTGAAATAGCAACAATTATACAAAACACTGACCTTGGTTGTGACCGCTTCCCAGTTCTGATCCAAAGCACTTTTACTGGATAGTCAGTCCAGTGGTAGATATTTCTACTGGCTATCATGGTCTTGCCTATCCCTATGTCAACTTTCAAGCCCATTGATTGTTCGAGTTAATGTAAGCCCCAGTAGGAAGGGAGAGTCAATTAAATCAGCCTCAGTTCTTGACCGATACTTTACTTTATTGACCTTGGAAGGATGAAAAGCAAAGTGGAGCTCAATGAGGCTGGAGTTCAAAGTGTAAAGAACCCCATTACAATAAAGTTTTTTTATTAGTCACTGGAGATAGTGAGACATATCAATTCCTTTTGACCAAAACATTGCCCAGAAAGAAATAAAAAAAAACTAGCAGAAATCCAAGAATCTGGAAATTGAAATAGACAGGCTGTGATATATGAAATTGAAACCAATAATACCAACAATAATTTTAGCTGCTATAAATGATAAAAAGAAAAGGAAAAGGGAAGTGGCCCTCTTTAGTCTTGAGACTGGTTATGGATTTTGCACCTATGACTGACTGACCATGAGTTTGCATCTTGAAGCCACAACTCTGGGCAGGGCTTTTTTGTGAGTGACCTGCTGCTGTGGATTGCCCATGTATGCATTTCATTCTTGTTCAAGTGTAAGGCAAAGGCTGATACTGTTTGGCATGTTTATTTTTCCAACTCATTTTGTCAGCTGAGTGGACTGAAGCAACATGAAATTAAATGTCTTACCACAGACTATAATGTGCGACCACTTCAAGCATAACATTCATGAACTTACAATCATAAGCCCAGTGCACAAAAACTAATGCTTACAACTACACACAACCCGGAAATAGGTCTGTAAGACACAGCTCATCTTAAGTAAATAGCTTAAGTCTTAAAGTATATTTTCCACACAAATCACACAAGCCATACTCAACTCAATCATCACCTGATAATGAAACACAAACCACCCAATATATACTCGATAAAAATCACCACCCAATAAACAAACACAATAATAACAGCCCATAGTCTACTCAATCAGCATTCTATTCTATATAATATGAAATGTTTCAAGTTCAGTCACACGGAAAAATATGTTATCACCTATAGTCTTGGAGTGATCAATGCCTGTAAATGAAATTTGTAAATGAAAGCTGTGTGCAAAATTATTGTATGTATATATGCATGTGTGTGTGTGTGAAATTGTATATATTAATCTCAAAACCTTATGTCATTGTTTTATGTAAGAGCCTTCATATACCTGCTTAATAATAAGGAAGTTTGTTACATTACTCATTTGGTAACAAAAGGGTTAACATGTAGGCAGTCTTGTTCTCATTATATGTCAGAACATTAATTTCTTGATATAATAAATGAGGAATTTTATTATAATAATACCTACTTAACACCTAACTAGAACATCGAAGGCATCAACGAAAAAAAATTACTGACAGCTAATCAATGTGGCTAATAGACTATTAGCTCTGAAAACATATTGTGTAATAAGGTGATAAAACATTTGGCAATTTACCAAATTATTAGAGTGAAGCAGAATGGGTGTAGAACACCGTTCTAGTTAACAGCTGACAATACCTTATTAAGATATGATGAAGTAAAATAAAAAAAAAAGCCTGTCACATTTCAGTAGATTATAAAATATAAAGCTTTTTAAATGAACCTCATAAATGCAGGAAGTTTACAAAAGTTAAAATATTGTGGTAAATGTCGTACAATAAGAAACTGGCATTCAGTTCAGCAAACCATTTAGGAATATAACTGAAATAAATGTAGTAAGTTAATTACCACTGCAGCAACAAAATTCTCACAAGATAGTCAGTTAATTTCAACAGCTGAAATCTAAAGCCAAAGGAGAAGATAAAATCGACTTAGAAACATAAAATCTTGTAACTATAATGAATAATAGTAAAGACAAGCCTTTACTAATGCTGAAGTTGAATGCTTCACATAATAAAAACAAATTTTCTCTAGATGAGAGAATTACCAAGAAGATAATAAAACTCTGTGAGGCAGTAGAAGATGCATCTGTCATATAGAAACAGGCTAACACATCTTGTTATGTTGAGAAGATCATATACAAATATTGTATTGACTCCTAAACACTACGTTATATTTTGTAAGTTCTTTGAACAGAAATCTTCCAAAAATAAATTGAGGGAAAATTAAATTGCAAATCTATGATCTATTACTCATCCTATTTGAACGTCTCAAATATAAAATTATGTAACACTTAGTACACTCTGTAAAATGGTTGACAAATGAACCAAGACAGTGTAGAGTAGATAGGACCCTTTGGTCTTGCTGAAGAATTGATAACCTTTCTAGTGCCATTATAAAATGTTCTCAGTATACTCCTTAAACAAAATATTGTAACTATAATGAATTATAGTAAAGGTAAGCCTCATATAATAATTGTTTCTACTTTTGGCACAATGCCAGCAATTATCACAGTGCATTACTGGTGCTTTATTTCATCATCCCCGTGAGGATGAAAGGCAAAGTTCACGTCAGTGGCATTTGAAATTAGAACGTAAAGGGCCGTAACACTATGCTGAAAAGCAGGGCGTTCGACCCTCTATCGATGCTAGACTGGTAATCTTCCCATCATAAAAACAAATCTTCTCTAGATGAGAGAATTGCCTAGAAGATAATCATAACTCCCATGATCAAAATGTGGTTCTCCAACCCATCTAATTTCACACTGTGATGCCCTATTTAACCCCTACCAGCATGAAATGATGATAATATAAACAAAGAATTTTCCATTGATAATCATAGTCAGAAGTGCATGAGGGACAAACCTGACCTGAGCTGGGGCTTGGAGGGAAATGAATAAATGATGAATTAAATCTATTACTCAAGAACAGGATACCTTCAATAAATTGCTAATCAATTTCAATCTGGTAAATTTCACTTATAAGGCTTTGGTCAATCACCCAAACTATGGTAGAACCCTACATCATGAAGTTGAGAAACAAATTTGTTGACCATACAGCCATCCCTCTACCTATCATAGCAATATCAAATGACTATAATTTCATGCAGAAGGGAAATGAGAAGCTAATTAATTATACTGATAGCTAAGAAATTATGACAGAAGCCATACTGTAATATGTAAGAGGTTTTCTAATAATTTCATTATTATTACTTGCATAAATCAAGGAAGCAGATTTATTTGTGTATAAAAAATGACTGGTTAGTTACGACACAAAATTAAGTTTAAAACAAAACAATAGCTAACAAATGCTGATAAATAAAGTAATTTAAAAAGAAATGGAATGAAGATATATAAAATGTAATATCAGATTTGTTTCCCATAACCATATTCTGTTAGCAAATGTTTCTTAACTCAGGATGTAGCATTACCACTAACTGCCACAAGCAAATAGATAAATAAATGTCAACATAAGAGCTTTATTAAAGGGTAGGTGAATGATACAACAAATAATTTCAAGTGCATTTATGAACTCTATTCATCATCTGCTGTTATGAGGACCAACAATTTATCTAGTAATTCTAGTTCAAATCTGATACATTTTTTATGATGAAAAAACATATCTTAGGATCCCTGCAAGGAGTACTGGCCCATCAAATATATGTATATATTTATATATATATTTGCTGATTGAATATACACATATTTTTGCGCCCCTACACACACACCTCCCTCCACAAACACACAAACAAAAATGTTTTTCACTCTTTTCTCTTCTCGCTTTCTACCTTTCTATTTCACATTTTATTTTTCATTCTATCTTCTAATCAAGGACTAATTTCCGTAAGATTAAGATTTTGGTTGTGATACCAACACAACTTTACAGTGTAAGGGTGGTGTTAACAAAAGTGCGTGGGAGGTGTATGGAAAGGTGTATAGTGGTTAATAGATACCTACTAGAAGTATGTTTGAGTCTGTACTCATGGGAAGGCACGTCTTCTGTATTATATATATATGTGTGTGTGTGTGTGTGTGTAAATAAGTCCATTATTGTTCCAGTCAGTTCACAAACACTCTCCAAATACCTTAAACTGATCACCGGCTTGCACTCATGAATGTTGTCAAACCAAACCGTACTAACCCTCCAAATTCAGCGGACCACACATCTTCTTAAACTCTGCATATGCAACCAGACTACAAGACGCACCTATATCATCATCATCATCATCATTTTATGTCCGCTTTTCCCTGCTTACAACACTTATTGGTTGGGTGGAAGATTGAAGGGCAAAAAGGGGCCTGCAGTACTTGAATGCCTAGGGATCCAGCTATGGGTTAATATAATTCAGCATTCAACATTTCTGTCCAGGTCTACTTACATTATTTAACACTTTTGTGGGCGGTGAATTGGCAGTATCGGTAGAGAGTTGGACGCCATGCTTTGACGCATAGAGTTACTGCCCTTGCCATTCTGAGTTCAAATCCCGCCGAGGTTAACTTTGCCTTTCATCCTTACGGGGTCGATAAAATAAAGTACCAGTAATGTACTGGGTAATTGCTGGCCTTGTGCCAAAAGTACAAACAATTATTTAACACTTTTGTGAAAATAAGCAGATATGCTAATAAAATACTTTAATCAAAATACTAATAACATCGCATGCTATTATTATATGAATAAGCTACTTAGCGAATAAAATATAAAGAAAATCATTATCATCATTTTACATTTGTTTTCAATGCTGTTATGGTTTGAATAGGTCACCAGAGTATGTTAGAGTTCTTATAGGAAGTTACTGTACTACTAGACAGATTAGAGGACTGCACCTCACCATTACCTTCCATTTTGGGCATGGTTTCTACAACTCACCACTTTTCAGAGTGTACTAAAATTTAATTTATTGTAATCCCAATAAAGATATATTATAAATCCAAAATTACATTACTGCTTCCATTTTAACATTCATTTTGCCATGCTAGAATGTGGATTGATCTTCTCCAGTATTGCATCTTACTTCTCAATGTTGCTTTTTATGAGGTTCAACGTCTTGAGATCAGCCTTCATAAATTCTTCCAATATACATCTGTACAATGTGGCAATATTGTTATGTGAGTGGTTAATTGAAATGAGGAAGTGTTGAATCATTTCCGACAAACATTTGCAAGTGAGACAGCAACATTTATTTGGACACATAATGTAATCTCTACAACAGAAACTGTTACTTTTATATTGAACTTTTCAGTCACAGGTTGTGATGCTCTTAAATGTTATCTACAAAATACTACATCAAACATGCTTCGCATAGGCAGCCATGCTCGAGGGAGTCCTTTAAGATAACAATGTAAAGGAAGGAAGTGATCAATGATGGAGATAGTCTAAATATGATACAAACCATCAATAGAAAAAACAAGAATATTGAGCATCAGAGAAGAAACGATACAGTATTATAAATGTGAATGGTAGGCTCATAATTATTTCCAGCATGAAACATTGTGCATGAAACTGATAAAAAATAATAACACTGCCATGCATAAGTGTACTATCAGGGAGATTAATATGCATCAAATTTTCTAAGGAATTTAGTGTGCAAGAAATTCATTAGAGCTAGGTAGTCAACTGCAAACTTTTCCTGATACTTCTTAAAATTACAATGCATGAATTTTATATAACATTAACAACTATCAAATATCTTCTTTTTGTCAAGTAAAATTTTCAGTGATGCAAAACCTTATGGGGATAGTAAAGGAACACAAGTAGAGGGATGTTTTTTTTTTCTGGAGAGGAGCCATCTAACTCATGTATGCATTGGAAAGGGGATGTGAACATTATCAAGATAACTACTTGCTCCACACAATCAAAGAGTTGTAGAGCATGTTCCAAATATGTAATAATGCTCCTGGAGTTTAAAGACTAGATTTCAACATGGCAACAGATAAACAAACAAAAGTAATAGAGCTAACAAAATAAGTGGGTCAATTAGGGAATGGGTTACGTTATTAGGAAAAGGCAGTAGTTCAATATTGTATACTGATAGGTAAACCTTATTGAAAATACACTAATTCTTTAAGTAGAGTTTATAGAAAGGTCAACTATGTAAGCCTAAAATGTTTCATTATATGGGTTTCTGATTTAGGCACAAGAGCAAAAAAATCTGGGAGGGGGGGGGGGTCAATTTAATTTACCCTAGTACATTACTCGTACTTTATTTTATCGAGCCTGTAAGGATGAAAGATGATGTTTGAACTCAGAATGTAATAAGTTGTAACTAAATGCCACAAAGCATTTTGCTGAAACCTCTACTGGTTCTGCCAAAATTTTTCATATGTTACATTAGGAATATCTGGTTACACCATTGATGGAAAAGAATTTCAGGAAAGTGTATAGCTGAACATTAAAATCATAAGGTGATGTATACAGGAAGTATTATTTTGGGGTGCAAAGATATGTTATGCAAAGGGAAAAAGGAATTATGTTAGAAAATGTACTATATGTGCCAGTAAAGGAAGCTGCATTAGAGGAAATCTGAAGAAAACCAGAAGGCAGAAAGAAGTAATAAGATCAGATCTCAGGGTGGTGAGGTGCAGAAATAAAGCAGCAAAAGATCAACAGATGTGATGTTATGCTCTACAGTAGACCTAGTCAACCCATGTAAACATTCAAAAAAGAAACAAAACAATGTACAAATGAGGTGTTTATGTGTTTCTATCCTAGTATGTGAATATATAATTCAATTATATCTTTCACTCCCACTCTCTCTCTTTGTATATATATATGTGTGTGTGTGTGATTACATATGCTAATAGAGAAATACATGCTTAGCAACAAAAACACATACAAACATAGTTATTTTATTAGTACGTACACACTCATGAAAAATAAAAAAAAAACATTATTTAGAAAAACATTTTCAAAAACTTCTCTTTGATTTTTGTCAGACGCCACAGTGAACCAATTATAGTTATCTTGAAGTAACTGCAATATATTTCCAGTTAACTTTTGTGAACAACTATGACAGTTCACCAAAAACATATGCACGTATATACTATAAGAGATGAAGACATATATACACACACATTTGTAGACAAAGTATTTATGTTCTATAAGCATAACCGCAGGCCCACACTCAATACTTAAAATGTACACATACATAAAGATATATATGCAACGGACAAATATACACATGTGTATATACTATTTATGTATTAAACAAACATACACACATTGATATGCATTGAACAAGTAGACATATATACCACAGTAAATAGCTTACTTTCAACTACACATACATGGCTTATAGGCAGAATAGGTGTAGTCTTTTACCATCAAAATTGCCTCATACACACATGCACAAATAGATTGTTTAGTGCTTGTTTTACTTCTAGATAAAACAAAACTATACACATAATATCATCAAATTAACTTTTCCATTACTTTTCTCATTGACTATAATCAGATAAAAGTCCCCCAAAACTTCCAATAATTTCATATTCATTTTTTGGTTTTGTTTACATTTAATATCCATTTCCCATGTATATATGTATATGGGTATGACAAAATTCATCCCTGAAGACAAACTACCACTGTAGTAATTTTGTTTTATTTTAAATTCTATATCTGATACACATCCTAACAGCCAGTAAGTACATGGTGGCACCAACTATGATAAATACACCACACAAATGAAAAGAATGTCACAATAAATTTCTTTTTTACAATATTTATTTAAAAAGGAATGATCCTAGACACAACTATATTACTATCTAACATTTCCATTTATTTTGAATGACAAAACAGGCATATATATATGTATATATATATATATATATATATATATATAACATTGTATGTATATACACACACATGTGTATGTTTGAGTGTATTATATATATATATATATATATATATATATATATATATATATATACTCCAAGTTGGTACCATCAATGTTAGCACAATGAGAGGAAGAGCAGGAGAGATCATAGAAATGCTAGAGCGAAAGAAAATTGATGTATGCTGTGTGCAAGAGACTAGATGGAGAGGAGAGTCTGCTAGAGTCCTTGTAGGAAAAAGTCAGTGCTAAAAATGACAATGGGATGGGTGGTGTAGGTATACTACTAGCTGACAAGTGGGTAGATAAAGTAATCTCAGTGTACAGGGTAAATGCAAGAATCATTAAACTCAAACTAGTCCTGCATAGAACAATTACCACAATAAAATCAGCTTACGCACCCCAATCGGGGTTGCCAGACGAACTTAAGGATAGATTTTACGAGTCCCTAATGCACACTACTGCTCTAACAAACAACAATGACTTCTTAATCATCGCAGGAGATTTTAACGGACACGTAGGTAAACACTGTGACGCCTTCAATAGAGTTCATTGAGGCCACAGGGTTGGCACAAGAAATGAAAAATGATTCAGACTTCTAGAATTCTGCGACGCCAATGACATGTCGATATGTAACACAAATTTGAAAAATCCCGACAACCACCTGATCACCTATAGATCAGGGGAGCATTCTAGTCAGATATATTTTATCCTAATCAGAGGATGTGACAGATGGACGGTCGTGAACAAAAAAGCCTACCATAGTGAGGAATGTACCTCCCAAGCCCAACAGAGCTTAGTTGTCAGCGACCTCGCAGTCAGAACTAGATGCACCTGGAAACAGAGGCCAACCTGGAGAAGAAAGATCTGGAAGCTGAAAGACCCCTCAGCCAGTAACAGATTTAAAGATATTTTACTCAACGCCTACGAGAGTAAAGAAGAACTGATACAGACATTCAATGTAGAAGACCACTGGGAGTTCCTAAAAAATAACTTACTAGAGGCGACGGATGTGATGTGTGGCTGGAGTAAGACCACAAGCAGGAGGAGAGTGACTTGGTGGTGGAACAATAAGGTAGATGAGGCAGTTAAGGCCAAGAGACAGGCATGGAAAGAATGGAAGAACGGGAGGAGCAGGGTACATTACATAGAGACCAAGAGGGAAGCTAGGCAACAAGTATACTTAGCTAGGAGGGAAGCAGAGGATAGAAAATTCAAGCAGGTTTTGCAACGTGAGGACCAGAAACAGGAGGTGTTCAAGATTGCGAGGCAGTGTGTCAGAGAGAATTGTGATGTCATTGGAGAGAAGTGTATCCGGAATGATAAAGGTGAGCTTGCCCTCACAAGTGCTGAGAAGAAAGATGCATGGAAGAGCCATTATGATAAATTACTAAATGAGGAGAATGCATGGGAAGAAGAGACCCTACCCTAAGTAGACCCTATAGAGGAGCCAGCACTACAAGTCAACAGCAGCGTACTAAGTAAGGCAATCAAAGATATGAAGGTGGGGAAGGCAACCGGTCCATCAGGTATAGCTGCCGAGATACTGAAGGCATCTGGGTCTGTAGGTCACACTATAACCACATGTATTGTTAACCAGGTAATACTAGAAGGTGTCATACCAAAATATTGGTGCAGTAGCATCATTGTCAACTGCTACAAAGGTAAAGGTGATGCACTAGATAGAGGAAACTATAGAGGTTAAAAGCTGATGGACTAGGTCATGAAAGTAACAGAAAGAGTTATAGCATAGTTGATTAGGGACCAGGTGAAACTAGATGAGATGCAATTTGGGTTTGTACCAGGAAGAAGTACCACTGATGCCCTCTTCCTTGTGAGGCAGTTACAGGAAAAGTAGCTAGCTAAATGTAAGCCACTCTACCTGGCATTCTTCGATCTCGAGAAAGCCATTGACAGAGATCCACGTGCTGTAATCTAGAAGTAGATGAATGGCTTGTGAAAGCTGTACAAGCCATGTATAGGGGAGCAGTCAGCAAAGTTAGGATTAGCAATGACTATAGCGAGGAATTTAGCATATAGGTTGGTGTCCACCAGGGCTCTGTTCTTAGCCCTCGCCTGTTCATCACAGTCCACATGCAATAACAGAGGAGTTTAAGACCGGCTACCTATGGGAACTCCTGTATGCTGATGACCTCGCACTTATAGCTGAATCTATGGTAGAACTAGAGAAGAAATTCCAAACTTGGAAGCAGGGACTAGAAAGAACCGGTCTCAAAGTCAACATGACAAACACTAAGGTCCTTGTAAGTCGACAAGAAAACAGAACCCAGATCCCCTCAGGGAAATGGCCTTGCTCAGTATGTAGGAAAGGTGTAGTTAGGAACTCCATTCTCTGCCCCAAATGCAAACAATGGGTACACAAGAGATGTAGCGGGATCTCAAGAAGCTTAATTAAGATGTCGGCTTCACATGCAGCAGCTGTGCTAGGACAGCAAGCAGCAAACAGCTACAGGAAACAAGTACCACCAATATCTGGGAGGGCTCTGTAGAAACAGTAGACAGCTGCTGCTACCTAGGTGACTGAATTAGCAGCAGAGGTGGGTGTTCAGAAAGTACAATAACTAGGGTAAGAACGGGATGGAAGAAGTTCAGGGAACTGCTACCACTGCTAGCTGCAAAAGGCTTCTCCCTCAAAATGAAAGGCAAACTGTATGATGCGTGTATCCAAACAACAATGTTACATGGTAGTGAGACCTGGGCGGTGGAAGATTTACGTAGATTAGAAAGAAACGAAGCCTGTATGCTCCGATGGATCTGTAATAGTAATATATGCGAACAACAAAGCATAAATGAATTGAGAGAGAAACTGAGCATAAGAGGAATCAAATGCTGTGTGCAGGAGAGGCGGTTGCATTGGTATGGACATGTGATGCGTATGAAGGATGACAGCCTCATAAAAATGTGCAGAGTACTAGAATTCATTGGAAACTGCAGAGTGGGGAGACCCAAGAAGACCTGGGATGGGGTGATAAAAGCCGACCTTACCCAATTACACATCTCAAAGGCGATGACACACGACCGTGACCTCTGGCGTCACGCATTAATACAGAGTACACGACCTCCCATGGGTACAGGCTGAAGCATATAGACAATATGCCCCCACACCCTCCCACTGCAAGGTGGTCATGGAGGTGCCACGGCAAAAAAGCACCCAGCCCACACTGTAAAGTAGACGTGTAGGCCCCACAGAAAAAGCTCCCAGCACTCACTCTAAATGAGGTTGGTGTTAGGAAGGGCATCCAGCTGTAGAATTCAAGCCAAAATCAATTCCTGTATGAGCAAGGCATGGTCAGCCGACCAGACACTGCCCACAACAGAACAACCCGTCTAACCCATTCTAGCATGGAAGAACGGATGTAAAACAGTGATAATGATGATGATGCTGATGATATAACCAACATGGAAAAGAAACATAAAATGCTGATGTGATATATAGAGATATAAAGAGATAGAGAGAGGGGGGGGGGTGTTATGGGTATATATGTGCAGACAAATATCTGATGATGCATTATTTGGATATCATACCAACAATCAAAAGTTATGATTTCAAATTGTAGAATGGATTGTGGGCATATTATTATATAAATAAAGAAATATAATTCAATTTTCATTATAAACAACAGAAAATCACATCACACATCTGAAATCCTTGGCCACAGACAAACTTTTATCAAAGTCTATATCCGTATGTCTCTAATGCTGTTATTGGCGAAATGACTCAAAATAATACATCACAAAAAATAATGCCTTATACATACTGTTTCCTAATCCACAAAGCAGATCATGATCTAATCATTGCAGCAAAAATTGAGTTGGAGACAATATCAAAAGAAAATAGAATTGTGGAGGCTAGGTGTCTTTATTTCAAAGGAAGAAAATAAATACATAACATAATTTACCAGCTCAACCAAACCTGATGGAATGAGCTGAATTTAACTATTCACATATATCATAAATTATTCATTTCTTGGGAAGGACTAAATTATCTGTGAGATAATAGTAATTACTCTCTCTTTATAAAAATGCATTTGTGACCTTGTTGTTATATTGGTGGCGCTTGCGTAAATGAATCGATAGGAGCAAAAAGAAAATCATTTTAAAGATCTACAATAGTCATCCTACTCACTTTCCAACAATGGTATTAAGTTTGGAGATTTGTAGCATATTCTAACTCCTACAATGTGAACAAAACTACTAAGCTTGAATATTGTAATATTTTCCATGGAAAATAACTAATAGAAATGTGATATTATTTATTTTTCAAATGACTTTATCCCCTTAATTAATGTGAATAAATAACATCAGCAATGGTTGAATAACTTTTCTAATGAAATGTATTTGAGATTGTAGCTAGTTGCAAAAAATACTATATATGTTACATGCCAATAAATTTATAAACATTCACATACATACAGTTGTTTTTATGAGTGTGCAAATGTAAACAATTGCATACACACATGTACTAAACATAATATAGAATGTACATAATATAGGTTTTCATATTTCATATTTATTTCACTGAAAAAAACACAAAAGTAGCATACACACACATATATAGGTTATATATATATATATATATATATCACGAAGGTGAACATGCTAAAATGGATGTGTAATCTGAGTGTACATGAACAACCGAGCAAGAATGAGCAGAGAGAAAAAATTCTGCATAAGAATCAGATGTAGTGTGTAAGAGAGATGACAGAGCTGATATATACTTGTAATGCATGTCGAAGATGACAGCTAAGCAAAGAAGAAACTAGAAGAAAGCTGCAGATAAGAAAGATAAAGAAGAAGTGATGGGAGCTGATCTCAGAAACCAGAAAGGAAATGACCCCAGAAATGACAAAGAATTGCAGCAAGTGAGGTGCTGTGCTGTAGAAAACCCATCCAACTCATACAATTACAGAAAAACATATTCTAAATGATTATATTATGTATATGTCCCTATCCCAATTTATTCCTGCATGTCTTCAGAGACAACTAAATGTGTTGGTGTCAAGAAGATCATCCAGCCATAAAGAATTGCTCCCAAAAGAACTGCATGATGAGTCAATCATGGGTTGGAGCCTGCAAGGGTAACCACCTTTTTTGTAGTAACCACCTTTGGTAACCACCTTTAAAACACTTGCTGATGTACACATATGCACTCATGTTTATATCAACTTACACATATTTATATACAAAAAACACGCACACATTCATATTGATTTTGCCTTACTGTTTATGTGAAAAGGCTTGCAGAAAATAAGAAAACACTGATCCCCCAAACTAAAAAGAAGCTCTCCAAATAAAAAAGTATACATTTCTCTAGCTTATAATTCAATAAGCATCACTCTATTTTGTGTAATTTGATTTCACTGATAATTAACTAATTGTGCAATGTACTGCTTAGAATTGGTTTATGATAAAGGGAAATTTATTATAAAAAAGAATAAAGTTTATAGAGGAAATGAAATGAATATTCTGTGAACCATGAAAAGCTGTAGAAATTCAGAGACTTCTTCGTTTTTGCTTTTTGTTTTGTTTTGAGTTTCATTCTTTTTATATTATTCTTTTGTTCCGTTGTTATTTTAGTTTTTGTTTTTCTTATAGTTATTATTGGATTTTTTCACAAATCATAGCAGCAATTTATGATATATATTAAGAATTAGTGTTCTTTTATGACATTTGAAAACCAATTATATTCAGATTTCTGCTTAATTATGTATCAATATTTGTAGGTAATTGCTTGAGATTTATTCTCAATTTTCATTTTTGATTTTTATTTCTGCAGTGCCTGATTCATTTTCTCCACGATTCAGTGCTAAATACTATTCAATTCTAAGTAATTTATTTTTAACTCTCATGGATCTGTACATGGATTTGCCAATAATAACATCTGACTCCAGGCAATCTGTACCACAGCTAACATCATATCTTTAAATCCCATAAGTTATCAATAAATCAGCTTCACACAAAGCATTTAAGAAGTGATTCAATAAGCTTACCTTTCTCTGTTCAAACAAATCTTTAATCAACAATACCCTTTACCATTCCAATTAGCAAACTACCTGAATCTCCCCCTGGTTTGTTGTAACAAAGCCATTTGTTTTAACAAGTTCAATATAATGTTATGCTTTCCACCATAAACTTATGTCAGAAAATGTTGTTTGAATGAATAGCTTAAAAATGGAAACATTGTTTTACTAAATTGATTGAAATTCTTAAAAATCATAGGTAGTGGATTTCATTAGAAATATATTAATAATCACTTTAAGGGATAATCACTTATGCATTATTAAGCTGTGTCCTTTCTGTATCTTTACTAGGGTAAAAATGTTTTTTTTTCCTTCTCTAAATTGGCTGATTGCATGCCATCACCATGAAGTCTCCATTACACCTGCCATTCATTATTCATTCTCCTCTACTGTATCTTAAATTATAAACCTTGTACAATGATGGAAATAGAGCTTAAGAACTAAGGATGTGATAATATTTAAGCACTCTATCTCACCCTAAGAATTTGAAAAACACTTGCCTTCTTTTTTTCACTGACCCTACATGCATTTTCTGGACCCTACATGCATTTTCCTATCTCTAAATAACCTTCAAATGTTTCATCTAACTGAATTGCTCTGTTGTTGAAGCTGTGACCATCAAATAATTTTCTTTGCAAATAAGGTATATAACAACACATTATCCAATGTATTCAATCTATTGTAATGATTGTTGTGAGTGATTTCAAGAAGATTGAGCACTTTTTAAAATAATACTTAAAGGATAGAACATAGAAATATTGTAATTATTACTTCAAAGAGAATGAGATTATGATCATATTGTAGATTTCCATGACATGGGCAATACCATTCAACAATACCCTTATTGAGTCAACGAACGTTTCATTGTGTGGTCGATTGATCTGTTAGAAATAGCAGTTAAATGTTCTTTAATCACTCCCTATCTTCTTTAAAATGATTATATCTAAGTCTATAAAACTTCATTGGATAATGTAATCATTAGCTACATGCTCCCTGTAAGTAAAGTGAAGATGCTCATGGATGGAATATTATTGGTTATAGTCATTCTTAATCAATATCGACTTGGAACTAAGCCACAATAAAACATCCCCAATTTGTCAGCTACATTTAAAATACCCAGTATAGTCATATGACTATGATGTGGAAACTTGGACAAGAAAATGTGAAATTAGAGCTGTAGAGATGATGAGACTGAAGTTCATATTCCTAAAACAAATGCTTTCAGCTAAGTTTGGTTCTATAGAACACCTGCACAAAAAAATAAAGGTAAAATTCCCTAAACTCCTGATTGAACAAATGGACCAGAGCTATACAGAGCCCTAGAAACTATGACCACTTGTGGGAAATGATTGTACACACGGTTGGAGCCTGTATAAGAGCAACATTGAAGGGCTATATATTCAAGTACATTGGGAAAACATGCTCAGGAAGCATGAAAATAAGTTTTCTAAGTGTGTACTCAGTAAGGGTGATGATGAACATGTCCCAATTGTGCAATCTTAATGAACTAGAGAAACACACTCAACACTTTATTCACTGCATGCAGTTTTCCAGATACAAACAAGGGGAAAGTGTCAGAGTGTAGAATGGAACCAGGGCAACATTGAAATCTATCATAGGAAACAATATGAATGGGGTATGTTCCCTGAATAGGAGTAAGTCATGGAATGAAATAGCGAGGATAAGGATATTAGGTTAACAAATAGCAGAGTGTGATGTTCATAGATGTTAAATCCAGAAGCGAGCTAGCACACATATTTAGAAAGGTTTAGAATAAACTAAAGCTTTAAATTATGGTAGCAGAAGAAACAGTCAATTCCATCCAATCTCTAATCAGAAGGACTCATCTTTCAAGAAAACCCCCTTTATTAATAGAAACTCTGTAGTCTGTAAACTAGGGCCACAGATAAACTGTAAAACTAGTAGTTTGGTGTACAGCATAAGATACACAGCAGGACAATTAAGGAACACAATCATGCTGACTCATTGTAAAACGTAGAGGTGAACATCCTAGCCACATAGAGGGCTGATGCAATAATTAGCATATTTAGGAAACCGCCTTAAATAGAATGTGTGAATAAAATTGTAAGAATTATACGATCTAGTGACTGATGACAAATATAGTACAGTAAATATAAATAGACACACAGGAGTGCAGAGACAGACAATGCAGCGATGGTAGAGACGTTATTGTCACAAGCTCCATCTATTATAGATAGGTAAGAACATACAAAGGCTGGTAGGAAGTCATTAGGGTATACACAAATTCCCTACATATGTATATAGGTGTAAATACGCACATACATGTGCATATTAGACATACACTACACAGAAAGGAAAGAAAAAAGATGGAGTAACTGAAAGAAAATCAAAATGAGGTAGAGACACGGAGAACCTAAACATCACAGAGTATGTCACAGCATGTGTAATGAAAGAGCCTCAACAATTAAAATACCTTTCTGTTTCTAAAGGAATCGATAAATAGATCTGTTACCTGAGTAGTAATACAAGATAAACTGAAATTCAAATGGTGCATTGGCTTTTATTGTCAGTTCGATTCTCCCAAAGTATAACAATATCTGTTTCAACACACAATTTCACATCAAGGATCTTGCCAAACAAATATAAAAGCAATTTATATATATATATATATAAGCAAAAGGGATATTTAATTTGTTGGTAATTCAACAAATATATATATTTATAACTGATTCGAAGCACTCGACAAGCTTTCTGGAGTATAATATCAACGATATTAATAAATGGAAACTATATTTATAAAACCATATTTATTCTATTATATATATATATATTTCAATTATATATATTTCTGATTAGAACGTACCAAAGTTTTGGTACCCTTGAAATATATATAATAGAATATATATGATTTTATAAATATAGTTTCCATATATCAATCGGTGGATTGGCAGTATCGGTAGAGAGTCGGACACCATGCTTTGAAGCATAGAGTTACGTCCCTTTATGATCTGAGTTCAAATCCCGCTGAGGGTAACTTTGCCTTTCTTCCTTACGGGGTCGATAAAATAAAGTACCAGTAATGTATTGGGTATTTGCTGGCCTTGTGCCTAAAATAGAAACAATTAATATTATTGATATATATATATATATATAATATCTGACGGCTTATAAGACGCATGTGCTTTTAAGAAGCACCTCAATATGAGCAGGCAGGTAAAAAAATAATGGCTTTAAATTACGAATATCAAGTGAAGGGTATAAAATTTGTACATCGTTATTATTTTTTTTATTATTCTACATCATAATTCTAGTTGTAATGTAATAGTACATAATTAAAACGTACGGAAGTGTTAAAATAAACTTTTGATATTGTGACACATGCATAATTAAGCGCCGTCACTTAATATTTTTTCTAACTTGAGTTATTTTACATGAAGTACAGCTATGTACTACTGTTATACATTGTTGCCGTAGAAAAGAGTTGCCATTGTTGGTGTAGAAGCGATCACCACCTTGTTTACATTTGCAGAGATATTTGCAGTATCTCTTCAGTTCTGGAGCTGGTTGGATTACCCAGACGTAATGGAAGACTCCAGATGACCTCACCCTTGTCCTTGGGTAAGAAATAAGCGTCTCATCTTGGATGCCACAGTCAGTGACTCTTTTGCTCCCACCCACATTGGTAAATTTGGGGGTCACTACTTCCGTTGGCGAACAGAATAAGAATCGTAGATTCCTGGATTTATCTAGTAACTAGCTGAGGTAACCGGCTTTGCCCGTGAGAACAGTTAAGAGAAGATGGATAAAAGAAAAAACGAGTGTATTGGATGTGTTTTTCTGGTATGAAGTGAGACCGTAACGTCTGAGTGAGATATAAAAAAAAACTACCATAAAACTTCTTTATTAGGCTGGGGGCAGTGGCTGACTGGCCAGGTTGCCCAATGGCGAGTGGGCACCAGGGGGCCCATGTTAGTATTTCTATCAAGAGCCCAGAGTAGCAGTGCAGGGCCCACTGTAGTATTTTAGAGGCCAGTGCTTTGCTTTAAAAAAATACCTGATATCTAAGAGAAAGAATAATTTTTTTTTTTAAATAAACAACAATTAAGCAAAGCATTTGTCAACCAATTCCCCAGGGAATTACTAGAAACCAAAATATACGATAGTGCAAATAGGTGGAATCATTGGTTGTACATTTTACTAAATCTTACTGTATTCATTCATGCATGCAAACATACATATATAGACACACACAAGCATATATATATATATAAATATATATATATATATATATATATATATATATATATATATATATATATATATATGTGTGTGTGTGTGTGTGTGTGTATATATATATATATATATATATATACATACACACACACGTACATATATATATATAATAATAATACTAATAATAATAATAATAATAATAAATTTCTACTTTAGGCACAAGGCCAGCAATTACCCAGTGCATTACTGGTGCTTTATTTTATCGACCCCGTAAGGATGAAAGGAAAAGTTAGCCTCGACGGGAATTGAACTCAGATCGTAAAGGGACGTAACTATGCTGGAAAGCATAATCCAACCCTCTACCGATACTGCCAATTCACCAATAATAATGATTTGTTTAGTGGCCACAAGGGCTGACATCAAGAAAAACATCACAGACGGAACAGGACGGTACAATGTGGGTTTTGTGCGTGTAAATATTTTTATTATTTATATAAGAAAAGAAAAAAGACATAAAACATATATATATATATAAACAATAAAATGAAAATTGAAACAATGAAAAATTCCCCAATAGGGGGGAAACCTCCGAGGGTTACTCGTGGCGAAAACCACACAAAAGACCACGGCCACCCTGACTACCAGGGCAAGCGCCCTCTCTCAATTTTTCCATCTCTCAAACTACAGACGTATATTCAGAGTGGTCCCGTTCACTCGGACCATTCTCGCTACATTCACCCACCTTTCAACAAACTTGCTAGAAAGCAGCACTTGCCTCTCCACCCTGATTTTCCTCTTCAAGTGAAACTTGAAAAAGTTAATTAGGGATTCGCCGAAGAGGAAAGTGTTTGTCTTTAATCCTTTTAACCTTGTCCACTACACAATCTCTTTCGCCATGGCCAACAGGCAGATGAAAACCGCCTGCCCTTCCACCTCAAAGGAAGACGGCGAGACCATCTGCACAATGGACTGTCGACAACCGGATCAGTCCCACACGTGACAGCAACTGTTCGACATAGCTCCACAAGTCAGCAATGCTCGGGCACTGAACGATTGCGTGCACAACGGTTTCGTCGCTATGCGCGCATCTCGGACAGGCTCGGCTGACGGCACTTCGTGCCTCTAGAGCTTATCTCGAACCGGCAGCGCTCCCCGGTAGCACTGCCAGGCCAGGGATTTTTGGAATTATCCATAGACCCCGGGCTGAAAGTTCTCCAGAAGAGAGCAAACAGCTGATCTTCTTCGACGCCCAGGATCTCTCCGAGAATGTCGTCGCTCTTCCCCTCCAATAGTCCTCTATAGAACGCCGAGGTGGATGTTCCACCGATACTGGTGCCCAACTGGGAAAGGGTAGTGAGCGCCTGGAGACATTCCAGTTTCCAAGCGCTATCCCTCGGTCTTTTTATGACCCAGGACTGCAGCTCCGTCAAGGAGACGAGCTGTGGGAAAATGTGCCTGGCGAACGGCGACCACACCCGTTCACCATTAAGGAAGCACCAGAGATGTCGCAGCCTCAGCGCATGTTGCGCATCATCAGCCATGGCATGCCTAGTCCTCCATGCAACGGGTCTTGACAGCAGATGGATCGTCTGACCATGGGAGCGCGTCCCTTCCACAAAAAGCGGAAGAGGAGGCACTCCATTTTGGTGAGAGTTGGGCTGGAGCAAGGGACGACGGTGAGGCGGTAGCAGATGACGGATGCGATGTACGCATTCGCCACTTCCACCCAGCCTTTCAGGGACAGCTTCCTCTCAGCCCATTTCTGGGTGAGGGAGGCCACCCTGCTCGTCACCTCGTTCCGGTTTTTCTCCATTTGGAGGTCCGATCCGAACCAGAGCCCGAGCAATTTAACCGGTCCGTCCGTCCAAAGCCCCAAGATGCTGTCGGACGGCATGGATTTGCCTCTCCATTTGCCTAGCTGCAAGCCCACCGACTTTTCCTGGTTTATCTTTGCTCCTGTCACCGCTTCGTATTCCTTGAGAGCGGTACCGAGCATCTGGACGTGTCTGGTGCTCGACACCACCACGGTGACGTCGTCAGCGTAAGCCGACTCGGATCCCCCGCATCCTAGTTCGCGTGGGACGCCCCTCACCGCCCCCAGTTTGTGCAGTAACGGCTCGAGAGCCAATACGTACAAGAGGGACGAGAGGGGACAACCCTGGCGGACTGAGCGCATGATGCTGAACGGCTGCGACAGGTGACCGTTCACCCTCACAACTGAGCAGATGTCGCTGTACATTGCTGCGATCCAACGCCTGAAAACGGGCCCGAAACCGGCTGCCTCGAGGACCGCCGCCAGGTACCGATGGTCGACCCTATCGAATGCTTTGGATTGATCCAAGTTGATCAGGGCCCCACCCTTTCCAGGTTCCTTAACCACTCTCTCTATGATGTATCGCATGAGGTGGAGGTTGTCGTGTATGGATCTATCCGGAATGGCGCATGTCTGCGCCTCTCCCACCAGACCCTTGACGACAAGCGCCAACCTCGTTGCTAACACCTTGGCCAAAATCCTGAACTCTGCGTTTAGTAGGGTTATGGTCCTGAAATTATCAATAACATCCCTCTTGTTCGGGTCTTTTCTCAGCAGCACCAGTGCTCCCCGGCTCACAAAACTGGGAATGCTCCCGTTCTGCTGCCAGTTGGCGTAGACGTCTGCCAAGAGGTCACCGAACAAGTCTGGCATAAATGCATAAAGCTCGTAGGGCAGACCATCTAAACCTGGCGATTTACCTCTTGTGCAGTTAGCCATCGCTTCCCGTATTTCACCGGCTGTTATTGGCTGTTCGCTAATAATAATAATAATAAATGTGAAGACTAAAATCCAAAGAGGGCTCGATAAGGATAAATATATATCAAATATATAAGAACCCTAGAGCAAATATTTATTAAAATAACAGAAGATGCCGTTGACGGTGAAAGCAGCGATTATTTGCTTAAACTTTAATCTGTTATTTTAATAAATATATATATATATTGAGTGAGTGTGAAATACCAAGGGTCATTATTGAAAGTCTCTGGATTTCGCAAAACAAATATTTTTTATTGGAGAAAGTAAGATATTTTTCCACAAAAATTTGATTTTACTGTTTTGTTTCCACTTATGTATTTTTTTTAAATGTTATTTATTCATTATAAAAATTAAATGAGAGCATTCTATATGTAGGTGGGCCGCCTTCATCTGGCAACCAATATTTTTAGACCTAGTCCGCCACTGTATATATATATATATATATATATATATATATATATATATATATGATTTGGGCTTACTTTATTCATATATATATATATATGTTCTTGCATGTCAAATTCAAACTTACAATGATTAGCATTATATATATATATATATATAATGCCAATCATTGTAAGTTTGAATCTGACATGCAAGAACATATATATATATATATATATTAATAAAGTAAGCCCAAATCATAGTAGATTTAAATATCACAGAGAAAGAGAGATAGAGAGGGAGAGGGGAGAAATGAGGTGCAACAGAAATGAATCATGGATTAAAGGTTAAAATGTATTCTAGATAGATGTGAAACAAAACGAGGATGTAGTTTATGGAATACCCAAATGATTTAGAAGTCGACCTTAAGTTGGAGCAATAACATTAAGAAAGACGTGGATGACACCACAACACTTTGTTTTGAAAATTTCGAAAGTAGGTTTATAAGTATGAATTTTCATAAGATTTTCGTAGTTGTCTCTATGGCTTAGCGGTAGGTACTAGAGACGGTGGAGATCCTGGCCTTGTGTTCAATCCTGGTGAAAAGGTACATGTAACCTTTTTCAGTTTTTATTTTACAACCAATAGAAAAAACTGAAAAGGTTTGCCAGGAACCCTATTCCAAACCAGGATCGAACATCAGACCAGGATCACCACCGTCTATGAATCCTCCAACTAGGCCACCGAGAAAGTTACAAAAGAATAATGAAGATTTATAAGTATAAACCTACTTCCAAAATCAAAGTTTAAAAAATGTGGTGTCGTTCATGGCTTTCTTAGAGCTATTAGTAATATTTAGGGTCCACTTCTGGTCATTATTGAAAGGCTCTGGATTTCGTAAAATACATAATATTTTCTATTGGAGATGGTAAGATATTTTTCCACAAAAATTTGATTGCACTGTTTTGTCTCTACTGTTTTGTTTCCACTGTTTTGTAGGTGGGCCCCCTTCATCTCCTGGCAAACAATATTTTTAGACCCAGTCCGCCACTGGCTGGGGAAGTAAACTGCCGATTAAATGATAGCAATGGCCTTGGATTTTAAATGTGAAATAATCATAGTCAGTATGATCTTTTTCAGCTCCAAAGGACGTCATCTGAAACGAAGAAATATACCGCATAGTACGGACTGTAAGAAGTATATGGATAAAAGCTGGAGGATAGATTAATTTCAAATAGTATCAATTGTTTTTGTTCTGTAAAATCAAAGACTGTAAAACGACTATAAGCTAACGCAATATTGTTGAACCTTTAGCTGTTTTTTTTGTGGGACGTCTCTCTCTGAATATCTAACACTTTAATTGTATCTCTCTCTCTCTGTATAACCGCTTATCTCTCTGTCTTTCTGTCCCTCCGTATGTTTCTCTCTCTCTCTCTCTCTTTAGATGTGTGTGTATATGTGTCTAGTTTTCGTGTGATTCAACTAACCGACCAATAAACATCTTTCTTAGGGTCGGACACCATGCTTTCCAGCATAGTTACGTCCCTTTATGGTTTGAGTTCAAATCCCGTCGAGGTTAACTTTGCCTTTCATCCTTACGGGGTCGATAAAAATAAAGTACCAGTAATGTACTGGGTAATTGCTGGCCTTGTGCCAAATGTAGAAACAATTATATATGGATTATTTTTTCCAGCCTGTGGCGTTCGAGACGTTTGGTGGAGTTGGGCCGCTGACAGCGAACTTCCCGTCATAGATGGTGGCTCACCCTACTGAGGCGTCATGTGATGCCTGTGAGAGTGCCTGGTTTCAGCGCCTTAGCCTCGCCATCAGCCGTGGCAATGCTGCGAACGTATTGACTTGCCTCGAAGTGCATGAATGTTTATTATATACTAGCAGTTGTACCCGGCGTTGCACGGGATAAGTTATTTTGGAACGCGAGCCGCCAACAGACCTAATCGTGGAAACACTGCATGCCTGGACAATATGTAAAGAAAATAAACCGAATACTCTGATGGCTGGATAATCTTTAAGATTTTCCTCGATGAAGCAGGAAAAATGCAGGTTTTCACCTAATGCCGGCCCTAGGGGATAAAGAAAATGAATTTTTATATGTGCATAATATGCCTTGAAATTTCGGAATAATCGGCTAGACGCCTCAAAAGAGCCCTAAAAACCTGAAAAAATGAAGTTTTTCACCTAATGCGGGCCCTAGTCCATAAAAAGTTGGATTTTCTTTGCTCACGGTATGAAGAAGAGACTGACTAATACATAGTTACAATTTCAAGGAAATCGGTCTGAGGTAACTTCTCAAAAAGACCCCCGAAAGGCTGAAAAAACGCAGTTTTTCACCTAATGCGGGTCCTAGGGATAAAAAGGTTGAGTGCATAACACTCCCTGAAACATAAGTAATACACATGTAAAGTTTGAAAAAGATCGGTTGGGTACTTTTCGAGTTTTAGGGATTCAAATTCACCGACACACACATACAGACAGACATCCTCAGTTTTATATATATACATATGTATGTGTGTGTGTTTTTGTGTATAGAACAATGAAAACAAGACAGAAGCAGGTAGTTTATGAGATCAATTTGTTATGATCGTTTCAAAAGGTCAATTAGTCATGGAAGATCAATGTAGCAACTAGCATGGTAGCGGTTAGGTTCCTACCTATTTCTAGTCTCAAAATTCCTGTTTAATTAACCATCTTGTTCAGAAACTTATTCCAAAATTTCAATTTAGGGAACTATTAGTCTGACTGACAATTTAAGTTAGCCTAACTCATATAACCAGTTCCCTAACATGGATTCAAGAACAAAAGAAACAATATTATTTCAAATCATTGCAACAGCTAGAATTGGAAGAACATTATTCTTTCATCAGGGAACCACCACCACTAATTCACTGAATCACCTGCACTATATATATATCATCATCATCATCATCATCATCAGGTTTAGCGTCCGTGTTCCACGCTTGCATGGGTTTGGATGGGGGTTTTCCCACTTGAGGCAAGAGTGGTTGTCTTGCTCGATATATATATATATATATATATATATATATATATATATATATATATATATATATATATATATATATATATATATATATATATATATATATATATATATATATATATATATATATATATGTTATGTAATTCCAAAGGAAAAGCAAAAGAAAAAAGTGTGCTCTATTTATAGAACAGAGCTATTTAGTTAGAAAGTGAACAACACAAAATATAACTGTTCCATTACCAAAGGTTTCTGGATCACAGACGATAATAATATATACATCTGGATCCTTCCAGACGTATATATTATTATTGTATGTGATCCAGAAACCTTTGGTAATGGAGTAGTTATATTTTGTGTTGTTCACTTTCTAACTAAATATATATATATATATATATATATATATATATATATATATATATATATATATATATATATATATATATATATATATATATAAAATAATTAAGTCAAATATTTAAAATGTGGCTTCGTTTATTAAAGATGTACTGCTATATATAATTCGGTGACAGCCATCATTGGCTGTGACCTCTCCAGGCAGTCCGAATTGGTGTGGTAGAGACAGGTACACATGTTGTTGAGGTGTTTTACTCCGTCAATACTCTGATATGTCCAGCTCCTGGTTGGGTTGTTATTTCTCTGAGGAACTATGATTCCAGTTCCTCAGAGAAATAACAACCTAACCAGGAGCTGAACATATCAGAGTATTGACGGAGTAAAACACTTCAACAACATGTGTACCTGTCTCTACAACACCAATTCGGACTGCCTGAACAGGTCACAGCCAATGATGGCTGTCACAGAATTATATATAGCAGTACATCTTTAATAAATGAAGCCAAATTTTAAATATTTGACTTAACTATTTTATATTACGCCAGAGTAACCAAACCAACCTACATACTTCGTTGAGTGCTCCAATCTGCATACTGAGATGTCGGTAAACAACCAACATATACTCAATATATATATATATATATATATATATATATATATGCACAAACAGTCACACAAGATAGGATTCTGTACAGTGTTTGTCCACCTCATTCCACCCACGAAGCATTGATCATCATAGAGAAATAACAGTAGGAATGAATGTTGAAATTTATATATGTGGGACATACTCAATGACATGGCTCCCAATGCACATGTATATATACAATTAACGTGTTTATGTATAAATGTTATATGTACGTCTAAACAAGCACTTGAATGTAATAGTACACATGCACATATAAACAATATGCCCCCCCCCCCCCACCGCAAGGTGGTCGTGGAGGTGCCACGGCAAAAAAGCACCCAGCCCACACTGTAAAGTGGACGTGTAGGCGCCACAAAAAAGCACCCAGCACTCACTGTAAATGAGGTTGGTGTTAGGAAGGGCATCCAGCTGTAGAAATCAAGCCAGATCAGTTCCTGTATGAGCAAGGCATGGTCAGCCGACCAGACACTGCCCACAACAGGACAACCCGTCTAACCCATGCTAGCGTGGAAGAACGGACGTAAAACGGTGATGATGATGATGATGATGATGCACACATACACATAGATACATATACACACACATACCCACACAAATAAGATATTCCACATGTTATGTATATAGTGAATTTTGTAATCTAGAGAGAGACTGATTGAAAGAAACTGAGAGAGAGCAGTGAAATAAGAGAGTTATGTGCATAAATGTGCTGAATTTAGTAGACGAGCATATAATAGTGACCTTCATAAACAAATTAATCTGCACCAACATGAACTTGTCTTGACAAAATAAAAACGATAATACAAACGACAAATTTACAATAAAGAAAGAAATGTGACTTTGGAAAATGTACTGAGTCTATATTGTCCGGAATGTTATGTTATTTAATGCACTAATATTTTCATTAGACTATTTTGCAAGAATTATTGCTGCAATTATTTTTATAATAATATTAATAATAAAAACAATACTAACCAAAACAATAAAAATAATGATGATAATAATAATTATTATTATTGTTATTATTGTTATTATCATTATGACTGTTTTTAACAGTAAAGGCAATTAACAGAAGGGATGTTAGTATGTGTGTGTCCATATATATGTGCATGCATGCACACAGCTACACACATACATATGTGTGTGTATGCTTGTATGTATATATATATATTGTCTTGGCATGATGGAAAGTTAAAATTGGGCTTTCAAAATAATTAGGCATAAGCCAATAGTAATATATTTTCATACTCAATTAACAAAGTAGAAGGTCTATAGTTGTGAAATGAATACTAAATGGGGGAAACATGGGTGAAAAAAAGAGATTGATCAGAAATAATAACATAAGGTGAAGAAAAATAATTATAAAAATGTAAGTTATCTCCACAATGAAAACTACAATAATGAAGAGGATAATGATAATAGTAGCATCAATTATCAACATGAATGAAAATAATTCCTCTGAACAACGATAAGGAACTTAATAACATAGACTGAAAATAGAAATGTTTACAAAACTCTCGAGAAAGAACAAATAAAAGACAGCATTATATCTAAATAACAGTCAAAGTGTATTACTATATATATGTGTGTGTCCATCTATTTTTAGTGAATGTGTGTGAGAAAGAGATCATTATCATGATATCAGAATATAATGCACGCAGTGCACTCTGTACAGTGGTTTGTTTTAGAAAGTGCATCAAGATATAGAAACCATGCCAAAAATAGAATGTACATATAAGATATAAATTTTCAGTCGATCTAGGATTGCTTTAACTCCGAATAAGAACTGACTCAGACCATAACGGCCTATCCAACCCATGCAGCATGGAAAAAAGGTGGCTTAAAATCATGTTGATGGTGATGATAATAACATTGTTAAAGTTGATTAACATCATTATCTTAAGGTTCTTCCAGCAATAGTATTGATCAGAGGGTAGATCAATGAAAAAATGTTGTCCGTTGAAGCAACTATAAATGTATATATGTATCATCATCGTCCTTTTTTCATCCACTTTTCTATGCTGGTAAGGGATAGACAGGACATTTGAAGAGAACATTCTAAAGTGGGATGCCTTTCTTGATATTAAATCTTTTAGTCACCTTTTATGGTATGCAGGTATATGGTGCACCTATTCTTAAAACTGGTATATATATACACACACACTGGCCCCATTATAGATTGTAATCACAGAATTTGCCTGTTCATAGATTGGATATATCCATACAGTAAATAAAACCTACTGCACATACAATGTTTGTTTCATAATAACTAAATATAACATCATCAGTATGAAAGATTTCTCTAGTGAATTAATTTGAAAGTAGACTGGAAAATGTATTCTTTTATTTCAATCATTGAGGTTTAATCATATTCTTCAACTCCAGTGCTTATATATATATAATCTAAAGTAAAACTTTGCCCACAACTTGCAATTGAGCATTACTTGCTTGTATGCACCATGCTTTTGCTAAGGCTTTAGATGCTGGTTCTGTTTCAAGCAGATACAGACATCTTCTCACCCACACCTCTTTTGATCCATCAAAACATCCAGGATACGACAGCATTGTGTTGGTATTTTGTGGATTCTAAAAAGATAAAAGGTAAAGTGGACCATGGCAGGATTTGAACTCAGAGCACACTGTCAAAATAAATATTCGGTACTAAAGACTTAGCGAAATCAGCTGCTTAAAGAGCATCCTAGGAAAAATAAGTTTTTTTTTAAAACCAATATGTAGCATGTTTCTCTACACTCTTACCCTTACATTCACATGTTAGCTATTAAACCTTTCCAAGAACTACATTAAGAGTGCAATATATCAACACCTACAAGCATCTAGAGTTCTAATTCATTTTAGGACAGGTTTCATATATTTATATACACTTAGTTTATCTTTTCTGAAATCACAAATGTTTCTTGTTTGAAGAATAGTATGCTTGAAAGGTAGTTAAAATATTAAAAGGTAATTGGTAAGCCTGGTTAGGAGAATGTTTATTGTCAAGGCTATATAACTTGTGTGATAAAGCGAGGAACTTATGCTCAGAGCAGAGACCTGGCCCTTTGATAAAATAACTCAAACACTAGGTGGTGGTATTAAACCAGAAAACAGATTAAGCTTATCACCAAACAACAGGCAAGATCTCTCTGACAAGTTTCTACACAGGTTCTATTAATTAAATTTCAATCATACAGATTGAATACAAGACTCAAACTACAACCATAACTTCAACATAGTCGACGAAGACAGTTTGATTAAACCTGAAACCATGTATTTGCAAAACAACTTTATAAGGCAGTATCTTTGTTATTTTGCCAGCTAAAAGAAATTTACTGATTTTAGACAAGAACTGCAACACAAGATTCCTGAATGTTCACTAAGTCCAACATTTAATACAGATATTTCTGAGTACAACATTTAATACAGATATATCTCAGTGTAATGAGATTGAAATGAAATAAACAGCCTCTCTGAAAAACATGCTTGGGATAACTTAAGATCCTATCTCCTGGAAAAGCAATTTCCCCTCAACTATTTAAAATAGAAAACCAAAACAGTGGTTAACAACTCTTACAATAAATCATTTGAAAATAAATGCAATTTATTGGTGTTACATAATATACAACAATAATAATTTCTGTTTTATTGGATATTTCAACCATCATCTGTTGCTTTAAGGTAACATAGGATAGAAAATGCTGCATATTCTAATACGTTCATGTATGTTTGGATCATGCACAATGCAGCAAAATGGTATACATAATTGTAGAGGAACCACTCAATCATCAAATAGTTGGATATGAAAAATATACATGCTTTGCCTTAACTTACAATTTGTTGCCAGTGGCAAGAATTGATTTCATGATTTGTATGCTATCACTCAGACACTGCATCTACTGCAAAGCTTCTTAGTATTTATGAATAATTTCTATGAGGGTATTTTAACTATTCCTAAGTAACTAAACTGAAAAATAGTCAGGTAAAATATGTTTATTTTTTGTGTATGTATAATATATTTTTAGATTTTTTTCTACCTTTTACATTATTGAAATACCGTTTAAAGCAAATGTATTCTGCATTTATTTATACAGTTTGATTTCTCTTAATAGTGTATGAAATAGTATAATTATTTTTACAATGTTTTTTTTTTCTCGAAAACTAGACTGAAATAAGTACTGTGGTTGATATGATCAGCTAAAACCTATGAACTGATACTCAAGTATCATTGCAGTGCATTAACTGCAACTAGTAAAAGAAATGAGAGATTAAAAGAATGATAATGATTATTTAGTATTTCACGTCTTGTAATGAAAATATTAAACATGTTTGATAATCCAATGTTAATAGTATATTTACTTGTACACAGTTCGCTGTGAAAAATTGTAGTTTTAGGCTAAAGTAAAGACTTCAATGTTTAATATGTAATGTTGTCATAGCACTACTTTGTACTTTCAAAGAATGTTTTGTGGTTTCATGTGGTACAAAATGTTATGTTTTCATGTTTAATTTAGTGTTAGGTGCATGTTTAATTAAGTGTTAGGTGCTTGTTCAGAGTCATGACAATAGTTATTGTAAGTCCAGAACTTACAATAACCATTGTGTCATGACTCTGAACAAGCACCTAACACTTTTGATGTACTGTAATTTATTAAACAAACCTTAAGCTTTCTCCTACTTGCTAGTTGATAAAGTACAAATGGAAAGTGTAAAACAACTGCTATGAATCATTAAGCTTTCTCCTACTTGCTAGTTTATAAAGTACAAATGGAAAGTATAAAACAACTGCTATGAATCATTATTCTACTCTGCTATGACAAGCAAAGATAAATAAAGCAACAAGTGTTTTAAGGTTGTTTCTTGCATTTTAAAACGTTTTTTTTTTATTTGGTTGCAGACAGGAGTTGTGCATATGATTTTCTGCAGGCTCTCCAAGATTGAATAAATTGATGCCATTGAGATGCACTTTAAATTGTCGCAGGTAAATTCGTGTAGGAAAAATATTTTTGATTAGAAAATTCCAAAGGATTGCCATTCTGGAAACAAATGACTAAATATAATAATTAGTGCAGAGGTTGAGGTTGGAATATAATATGGGTGATGAGAAAAGGAACCACAAGTGAGGCAGGAGAACCTGGGTGAAGATGGCCAAAGCAGGAGTTAGCTTTATGAGAGGCTATATAATCATGAATTTGAAGTCATGCTTTTGGCTGGATTTCCTCCTTGATGACAACACATTTAGATGACGTACCTATTCTAAAGTGAATACACACAGCAGTTAATGGATGTAAACAATAAAATGCTTTAAAAAAGATATCTATATAAAACAATTTTTTTTCAACTTGGAAGAATATGCATTCTTGATTGATGCCATTGATGTTGGGTTTAAACTGTTACAGGTCCACCCCTTTGGGAAGGGGTGAGCCAGGAGGGAGTTAATGACATATCCTGTTTTCATTTGATATTATAGTAATACTGGTTAGTTACTGAGATCATTAAATCAATTAAGTTAATGTTTGAACATGACAAACATTGAACTACAGCTAATATCAGTCCACTATTCTGAACATCTGCTCCAGTTCAATCCATATTTTTCATGTGGCTAAACCAATATAAATTGAACACATTTTCTTCTCATATATATATATATATATGTGTGTGTGTGTGTGTGTGTGTGTGTGTGTGTCTGTGTGTGTGTGTGTGTGTGTGTGTGTGTGTGTGTGTGTGTGTGTGTATGTATATGCATATACACACACATATATATATATATATATATATATATGGTCTGTGCATACAATAAATATACAAATACATACACACATAATAACATAGTACAAGTTTCAGAAACTATAACATTGATATAATGCCATTAATTTCCTTTGTTATAATTCACTCACAAATACATTAAGCTATGTAAATGAAATAATAAGCTTTGATAAACATTGTGATGATGGATCTAATGATATCATTTGCCTTCTTTTATGGCCCTTAATTCAATGATAGAAAAAAAATCATTTTAGTAAACTGACCTTTGAGATTAGAAGTAATGATTATGTTTCCTTTGGTGAGATGATAACTCTGTGATGAGTATATACATGAAATATGTACAGAAAGTATGATTCAGAACATTTGCCCAAATACAATATCGATCATTTAATAAAATTATCTAATGAAAGGCTATATTTCTTTTTTATAATATAACTTGCCTAATTAAATACTATTGATATAGTTTATATGTATACTAAGTGTGTCATCATATTTCATTTAAAGTACTAATGATAACGTCACGAACAATAACTTTTAGTGACACCATATACAAGTTGAATAATATAAATGGAATTTGTTTGAGGAGGTGATAGAAGTAACTTAACAAAGATAAAATATAAACAAAGCTGTTGGGGAAAATATTATCTAGAAATAAAAACAAAAATTAGAACTTTGTCAACAAAAGGAGTCTCTCCCTGAGCAAAGTGTATATTGTATGATGTCTGTATGTAATGTGCAATACTGTATAACTGGGAGACATGAGCTTTGAATACCAAACGATGTGACAATGCTGGAACAAAGTGAATCAGGCATGATCTGTTGGATGTGTGATGCCAGTATGCATGAATTAAAAAGCATGCATAAGCTTAGAGTTAAATTGGGCATAAAACAAACCATAGCTAGCATGCAGGAGAGAAGCCTGTGATGTGTATTGATGATGATCATTGAATGAAAAATTGTTAGGAGTAACAAATCAAAAGAAGCAACAACAAAGGAAGGCCAAGGAAGACGTGGAGAGAGGTGGTGAATGCCCAAACTATGATGCTGAAATTCATAAAGGAGATGACACAGGAAAGAGAAACGGGAAGGGAAGCTGTGCTGGTGAGAACTCTAATCTACGGAAACAGGAAAATGGACATACGAATGATGATACTTTGAAACATTTAATAATCTGATATTTCAGAACAAAAATACCCTTTTTTTTTTCCCTAGGAGCGTTGTAACATTTTAAAGACTGTATGGATTAGTTTCATCTGAGAAATAGAATTCTCATTTTTCTGTGGTAATTAGTCAAGTCCTTAAAGTCATATTAAGACAAAATATATGGTAGGAAAAATTTGATGCCTGTAAAACTGTTCCTATTAATTTGCAATGTTTTTTTTTTTTTGGGGGGGGGGGGGGCAATTATTTCCATAAATTTTCAAGTGATCATAAAAACGGATTTTCTAGTTGATTCCTTTGTGTATTACTGTCACAGATAAAGAATAATTTGTTGCTCTTTCCGTAAATTAATCAGATTTATTATCAAAGGTTTTCCAGGTATGACAATCCACCTTTTTCTCAGGTATTGTGTACCTTAGACTACGTTTTTCATTTTAACCTCCTTACTTTTTGTTTTGCTTTTAAGATTTAAGTACACGAATGTTGTAATGAAGTAGTGCTGGTACCACACCAAAATCATACCAGTCTACCCAGTAAGATGGTATGGAAGTGCCATGAAAAGATACAGCCAGTCCACCATGTAAGTTAGTAATGCTGGATTCATGATACAAATTCTCTAGGACATGCTATAAGGTGGTTGGTATTAGGAAGGGCAACCGACCATAGAACCCAAGCAAAAACAAAGCATACCTAGTCACCTGACCACTTCTATCTCAACACATGACAGCCATCTAAACCATGCAAACATGGAAAATAGATGTAAAACTGTGATGATAACAATTCTTGTTACTTGTCTATTTAAAAGTATTAATACATGTTCCAGTAATAATGATTCCTGTTATCTTAATTCACTCAAATGAAACGATATTTAATTCTTCTTCACCCACTTATTCCTGGGAGGGTCATGGAAACAGAGTCCTTAAACACACCCTCCACAGGGACGTACCAGAAGCAATCATTTTCAAAATTGTTTCAGAGATCTCTCCAAAATGAGACCGACAGAACTCATGGATATTATGCAATTATCTTGCTCATGGTTGACCTCTGAAGCACCTGGTGGTAGGATTTTTCCTGTAAAATCTGTCCTCAGCAAATACGTACAGACATTCTAACCAAATATCTGTGGTAATTGAGCTGTGATTTATCGATTCAAAGAAGTAGCACGCTGCCTGAAGTGATTCACTGATCTCTAATCTATGCACCTTATTAAGTAATGTTACCCCAAAGACCCTTCAGAGGAACCTCATTTCAGCCACTTGTATTCTTTCAGTCATTACTGAATATTCATGACCATTGATAAACGTAGGCTTGAACACCGAATAGAAAATTGTGTGTGTAGCTTTTATACCTACCTCCTTTCATCTGTTGACTGAGTTCTGAATCTGGTGCATTCCTATATTTAATTCAGCCTCCCGCTTCTATCACTTGTTAAAATAGCTCTGAGACATGTAAACTTTTCCATCTGCTTCAGTGGAACCCCACTCACATAAAGAATTCACTGTGCAGGCTTTCTTCAGAAGAGTTTCTCAGTGTTTGCAGCACTGATTTACATTTCTGCCATGCAGCACTCTACAGGAGACCTATTCAGTGTATGCTAGAGACCATGTTCCAGTGAGTTATGTATTACTATGTAGTCTGAAAACTCCATCCAACTGATCTTACATACACCAGAGTTATGCTACCACTTCCTATATGCCTGTACACCAATCCTGTTCTTGAAAATTATGAATTGGGGAGTTGACAGTACACACCCTTGGCAGAGTCCGACACCCACATTGAATGCTTTTGACTTAGAACCATATACCAAATTTAAGAATTCAAAAATCATAATATATAAGCATTAAAATTTCTCCATTTTCAAATCATAACCAATTTGTTGCAGGATCATGTTACCATCCATGGTAACATCAGGCGACTTTTGTCATCATTTGTTCTCAAATAATTGATCAATTTGATCATCATCATCATCACCGTTTTACGTCCGTTCTTCCATGCTAGCATGGGTTAGATGGGTTGTCCTATTGTGGGCAGTGTCTGGTCGGCTGACCATGCCTTGCTCATACAGGAACTGATCTGGCTTGATTTCTACAGCTGGATGCCCTTCCTAACACCAACCTCATTTACAGTGAGTGCTGGGTGCTTTTTTCCGTGGCGCCTACACGTCCACTTTACAGTGGGCTGGGTGCTTTTCTGCCGTGGCCCCTCCACGACCACTTTGCAGTGGGAGGGTGTGGGGCATATTGTCTATATGCTTCAGCTTGTACCCATGGGAGGTCAGGTACTCTGTATTACTGCGTGACGCCAGAGGTGATGGTCGTGTGTCATCACCTTTGAGAGGTGTAATTGGGTAAGGTCGGCTTTTATCACCTCATCCCAGGTCTTCTGGGTCTCGCCACTCCACGGTTTCCAATGACTTCTAGTGCTGTGCCCCTTTTTATGCAGCTGTCATCCTTCATACGCATCACATGTCCATACCAACGCAACCGCCTCTCCTGCACACAGCATTTGATTCCTCTTATGCTCAGTCTCTCTCTCAATTCATTTATGCTTTGCCGTTCGCGTATTACACATCCATCAGAGCATGCAGGCTTCGTTTCTTTCTAATCTTCCTAAGTCTTCCACCTTCAGCGCCCAGGTCTTACTACCATGTAACATTTCTGTTTGTATACACGCATCATACAGTTTGCCTTTCATTTTGAGAGAAAAGCCTTTTGCAGCCAGCAGTGGCTATAGTTCCCTGAACTTCTTCCATTCCGTTCTTACTCTAGTTATTGTACTTTCTGAACACCCACCTCCACTGCTAATTCGGTCACCTAGGTAGCAGAAGCTGTATACTGTTTCTACAGAGCCCTCCCAGAGATTGGTGGTACTTGTTTCCTGTGGCTGTTTGCTGCTTGCTGTCCCAGCACAGCTGCTACATGTGAAGCCTACATACTTAATTAAGCTTCCTGAGATCCCGCTACATCTATTGTGTAGGACCTTAGTCTTTGTCAGGTTGACTTTGAGACCGTTTCTTTCTAGTCCCTGCTTCCAAGTTTGGAATTTCTTCTCTAGTTCTACCATAGATTCCTCTATAAGTGCGAGGTCATCAGCATACAGGAGTTCCCATGGGTATCCGGTCTTAAACTCCTCCGTTATTGCCTGCAGGACTATGATGAAACGGGAGGGGCTAAGAACAGATCCGTGGTGGACCCAACCTGTACACTAAATTCCTCACTATACTCATTGCTAATCCTAACTTTGCTGACTGCTCCCCTATACATGGCTTGTACAGCTTTCCAAAGCCATTCATCTACTCCTAGTTTTCTAAGAGCCCACCAGATTACAGCACGTGGAACTCTGTCAAAGGCTTTCGCGAAATCGACGAATGCCAGGTAGAGTGGCTTACTTTTACCTAGCTACTTTTCCTGTAACTGCCTCACTAGGAAGAGGGCATCAGTGGTTCCTCTTCCTGGTACAAACCCAAATTGCATCTCATCTAGTTTCACCCGGTCCCTAATCAACTGTGCTATCACTCTTTCTGTTACTTTCATGACCTGGTCCATCAGCTTTATACCTCTATAGTTTCCTCTATCTAGTGCATCACCTTTACCTTTGTAGCAGTTGACAATGATGCTACTGCACCAATCTTTTGGTATGACACCTTCTAGTATTACCTGGTTAACAATACGTGTGGTTATAGTGTGATCTACAGACCCAGATACCTTCAGCATCTCGGCAGCTATACCGAATGGACCGGTTGCCTTCCCCATCTTCATATCTTTGATTGCCTTACTTACTAAGCTGCTGCTGACATGTACTGCTGACCCCTCTATAGAGTCTACACGGGATAGGGTCTCTTCTTCCCAAGCATTCTCCTCATTTAGTAATCTATCATAATGGCTCCTCCATGCATCTTTCTTCTCAGCACTTGTGAGGGCAAGCTCACCTTTATCATTCCGGATACACTTCTCTCCAATGACATCACAATTCTCTCTGACACACCACCTCGCAATCTTGAACACCTCCTGTTTCTGGTCCTCACGTTGCAAAACATGCTTGAATTTTCTATCCTCTGCTTCCCTCCTAGCTAAGTATACTTGTTGCCTAGCTTCCCTCTTGGTATCTATGTAATGTACCCTGCTTCCCCCGTTCTTCCATTCTTTCAATGCTTGTCTCTTGGCCTTAACTGCCTCATCTACCTTATTGTTCCACCACCAAGTCACTGTCCTCCTGCTTGTGGTCTTACTCCAGCCACAGATCTCATCCGTCTCCTCTAATAAGTTATTTTTTAGGAACTCCCAGTGGTCTTCTACATTGAATGTCTGTATCTGTTCTTCTTTACTCTCGTAGGTGTTTAGTAAAATACCTTTAAATCTGTTATTGGCTGAGGGGTCTTTCAGCTTCCAGATCTTTCTTCTCCAGGTTGGCCTCTGTTTTCAGGTGCGTCTAGTTCTGACCGTGAGGTCGCTGACAACTAAGCTATGTTGGGAGGTACATTCCTCACTAGGGAAGGCTTTTGTTTTTACGACCGTCCATCTGTCACGTCCTCTGATGAGTATAAAATCTATCTGACTAGAATGCTCCCCTGATCAGGTGGTTGTCGGGTTTTTTGAAGTTTGTGTTACATATCGACATGTCATTGGCGTTGCATTTCTTGTTCATTTCTTGTGCCAACCCCGTGGCCTCCATGGACTCTATTGAAGCCGTATAAATAACTCCATAATTGTAGTTAATTATGAAATATTGTAATATACTACTTGTAATTCATTTTAATACACATTTTCCTATAACAATACAAAATTGCATTATAGATAATTGGCAGACGATTAATCGGTATCAGCCAATAAAGCATGGCCAATCAATTGATAATCGGCCATTTTGGTTATCTGTGCATAGCTAGTTATGAGTTAAACCAATAATGGCAATCTATTATTGCCCAAATTTGTTGTTCAATATAAGCAATAATATTTACAACAATCAGAGTTTTGTTCATTCCCTAGTTACTGTTACTAAATTGAAAAACTGTTGAAATTTTAATAAATTTTTTCAGATCTCTGATAGCTTTTTCCTTCAACAAACATTATGAAAACAGTAATATCCACAACTAATATCAACAACAGCAACATAATAAATTTGAAAAATAATCTAACCTTTCCAGAATATTTTTTTGATTTTTACATATTAGATTCTCTTTTTAAACAAACACAGAAGCTGGTAACTAGAAAACCTGAAACATTTTCAATTATGTAGTGTGGAAATCTTTCATGTAGAAAGCTTAGCAATTAATCTGTAGCCTCAAATATTATGATGCATTATTTATTCTTACAAACTGTCTGCTGCTTTGATTAAACAGAGCTATAAATGCAATGTGTATACCTATGTGTAACTATGTGTATACTTAGAGTTGTGTACTTGTGCTTCTGTAATTGAGTTTGTATCTAAAACTAAGCTGGTCTGTATGGATGCACATATATATGTGCATCCATACAGATGGTTATTGAATTATGAGGATGTGTGCATTTGAATCTGTAACTGTCTACACATGTATATCAACAGGTACATATGCATTTGAATGTGAAGGTACCTACTTTGTATATGTCGTATGTATATATTCTCATATATTGATGTGCATATTGTATGGTAAATGCACATATCACTGAGCGTATGTTTGTATCCATTAAGTTTTGATATGAAACTTCAAAAACAATTATCCATACATCAATGCTGTGTTGTCTACATTATATAAAAAATACATGTTTACATTGTGATGATGATGATTATCATTATCAGATTTCCTTCTGTTTTCTAGTCTATCATGGGCTGGGTGGTATTTTATGATCAGATGCCCTCTCTGATACCTACCCTTTTAGTTTGAAGAGACAACATACATGAATATAGTGTACCTATTTCTTAAACCATGATATAGACATAATCATATTCAAGTTATTAAACTTTCATACACTATTCTGTTGCACGAAAAGAATAGAATCATAATAGAAAATAAAGAGATAAAACAAGTTACTCCCACAAGGAAGAATTCTATAGAAACTGATTAATTATATTTAATAATAATAATAATAATAATGAAATTATTGTATACAGTGCTCAGGTGCACTACAACACATCAAAGGTGCATGTATAGTACATAGAATAATGTACAAATGTCAGGAAAGTGAACAGTGTATGAGTCATGATATACATGTGTACATGTGTATGGATGGGGATATCAGATGTAGTGTTGGCAAATTTCAGGAAGAATGGAGGTTTTAAAGGATGCAGTGTCTTGGCAGCTAACAACTGATGCAGGCAGTTTGTTCCATGCTTCTGCAACTCTGTCATTCAAATAGAGCATTCCAGACAGAATATTGTAGTTCACTACTATAAAATGATTTAGGGAACAGATTCCTCTTTATCTACATCAGAAGATGTTTTCTTCTGATGTAAATGCAGAGGAATTTCTTTATGTTCTGCTGTTGTCAAGATTCTTTTTGCTATCATAATGATTATGTTCTCCCCTTTTGCATATGTTAATAATGTTGCTGCCAACTATCACAAATGATTTGAACATAGCCAGATTCGATAGATAACGCTGGTTAATACTATATAAAGCTCCCCTTTATCTTCAAATCTACAATACTTGCAATCTATAATAATTGGTCAATTATTGCAGTCGTGTTTAAGATATTGGTAAGATTTACATGAGGATTGACTATTTCTATTTCAAATCTTGCCTAGTTCAACTTTCCTTATCATTTTCAGATAACAATTAAGTACCAGTCAAATATTAAAATTAATATAATTGATTAATATATATGGCATTGTTCTTTTGTCAACAACCAAATGTTTCAAGTGTCATAATCATCTATAACCAATTATCCTAGAACTGCTCAAACTTTACAACAATTCCCCAATCTTACACAAAACCTTTCTCAAACTTCTTGCTATGGCAATAATATGCAGTGACATCATTAACCCTTTAGATACCAAACAATCTAAAACCCATGGCTTCGTCTGTTTTAAAGAACTTATATTTATCTAAGAATCTACCATTATAGGGTAGAACCATCGCATGTTTCAAGTACAAGCATGATAATATAAATTACTTTACTAAATTATTCATTAATTTCAAAATGATTTGAAAATATTAGGCAGTTCCTTTCATAAGAAATATGGTACTGAAAGGGTTAACTAACACTTTCAAACATTGCCTTCTATAGACCTTAGAAAGGGCAAAACATTTAATGTCTGCTCCACTGTACTAGTGTAATATTTTCATTTACCACTATGTTTCAAATATTACCATATTTTGTAGCCATTCTGAATGATCAAACTGGGACTCACAATGTTTTAAAGGTGACTTCCTACTGTTAATATACAATGATAGAGATAATTATTGTGGCATTTGTAACTGCTCTATATCTTTTAAAGATATCTAGAGGCATGTATTTTTAAGGAAGGATTTGATTTCTTCATGATCAAATAGGTATTAGCTGAAAAGAGTATTGATATTTATTTTATCGACTTTATGGGGATAAACTGCAAAACTGACCTCAGGTTTCAGTCCACCAAGATTAATAAAATAAATAATTACAAAAATGATTATAATAACAATTCCTTCATTTTCTTCAAGGGCAACAGATGGGTGGAGATTTATGATGAATCAGTATATAAAAGGATTGCCATTTGATGTCCCAATAGAAGGATAGCCACCGAAATCTTATGGAGCTTTTTGATAGGCCACTCAATCATATCTAGGTACATGATTAAATGAGCAAATGCCTTCTGTCAGCTGTGGTATGCTGCCTATAGGTGCATACTGAGAATAGACTCATTCACCCAGGTCATACTCACCATTCTCACCTGCCATTCAGCAAGTTCACAGGAGTTCAACACTTCATTCATGAAGTGTAACATCAAGAATTGATGAGGGCTTTACCATGATAGTAAGTGTTTATCCTCTCGATCTTGTCCTATATAAAACTATTTTTGCTATAAATATGTGATAGGAAAATTGCCCACCTTTCCTGACTAAAGTCAGGTTATAAAGAAATCTTCATGGTTAGTCTGTTTCAAGCCCTGAAGCTTATCAGTCAAGAGTTTAAACAAGTTTCATTGATGTTTAGTGATTAAGTGTACAATACTTTCTCTTGGACAGGATGCCAATTTGTTAGAAGTTTAAGCCTAGGTTGCTGTTGGTAGTACTCCTCTATTTCAGCTGAGTAAACTGAAGCAGCATCAAATAAAATATTTTGTTCAAGTTTATATTGCCCCACTCTTTCCAGGAATTGAAATCACAACTATACAAACATAAAGCCAACACGCTAACCTCTAGGCTGTGCAACTTCACACCTCATTTGAGGAAACCAAAGGACCAGGGATATCTGACAATCACATTTTAACAAAAGCTCTCAGCCCCCTTTCTTGTACACAAAAGTAATCTTGTTACAATTTGTAAAATTTCTGTGGGGTCACTGCACATTACAAACACATTACACACATTATACACACACAATTGGGTATACTGATTAAGTGAGAACAAAAATGTATATCAATAATATTTAATTATTTTGGTTTCCATGCTAATTACTTTTGGTTGTTCAGCTTGAATATTAGTATTTAGGGGATTAAAAGATTTTCTTCATGTTTTTAAGTTCTTGAATAAATTGGATAAAAATATAATTGAATAAAAATAATGATTTAATAACAGAATTACAAGACTTATTGGTAATCAGCATTGTGAATTTGTTGCCATATCAATCAGAGACTAGCAATAGATAGTCAAAGAAATTCTAGTTGACATGATATGAATATAATGAGTATTTGAAAATAATTAATTATGGTCAATTTAGGTAGTGGATCTTTTACTTAATCATAAACAAGTCAAATAATATTTTTTAAATCTTTGAATTTTAAAAACATTTATTATAGATATGTGATATCACATCACCAAAATTCAATAATCAAAAAGTAATGTTTCAAGAAACCATACATTAATATTTGGAATCTACAGAACAAAAAATTGTTCTTGCTAGATCATGAATCATTAGTAAAATAAAAAAATTAAATTAGCAGCCGATTTATGAGACTAAAGTCAGCTCTACGTAAGGAGCCGTGAATATCATACATTGAGTTAGAAACTCAAAATAGTCTTTTATAATTAAATAGCTCAAAGAAAGGAACACATATACTTATATCTATGTTCATCTCTCTCGTATATTCAATTATATTACACGGCTTGTAAAGATTCCTTTCTTTGAGCTATTTAACTGTAAAAGACTATTTTGAGTTTGTAACTCAATGTATGATATATATATATATATATATATATATGTGTGTGTGTGTGTGTGTGTGTTTGTGTGGTTACATTTGTATCAGTGTTTATGTCTTATAATGTAGAAATTCAATAAAACAGAGAACAAGAACAATAATATCAGTACCAGACTTGAAAAAATAAATAATGGGTTTGATATGATTGACTAACATCAAGCTGATATCCTCACATGACCTTACTCAAATGAATGAAACTGTTTCAAATGCAGAAAGTACATCTCTATGTTTTCCCTTTCTCACCACACATGATTTGAGTTCTAATGTGTTCGTCCTTTCAATCAGACTAAGAATATTTTGTAGGATTATTTACCACTATCCAACATCTATGCCAATTTTGCTCAGGTTGGGGGGTGAACACACCACTAGTGAAGGTTTGACAATATTTTAAATGGCATGGGACTTCAAATTGTGGCATTTATATGTTAAATTTGTCCAAGTATTGTGCACCTTTTTTGTAGATCTACATAGGGCTTTAACAAAAAATCTTGAGAAACACTACTCTCTGTGGTCATTTGACCAGCTAGAAAAATAAGGAAATTTACACCTAAGAATCTTAAATAAAGAATGGAATAGAATAGCTCTCAAGTCAGTTTCAATGATGATTATTACAATCGTTTGATTAAATGTACAGCCAGAGTATTAAATTAAAATGCCAATGACTAAATATTCCCCTGACAGGTACACCCTTAACATACTTCTCAGGAGGGAAAATAGAGCGTATGGCAAGCAATGAAATTGTGTCCCTACCCAAACATGCGACATCCATCTTACAGATAACTATGAAATCAGCTTAAAAATACGAATCATTTTCATTAATTTTTTTAATCGAAAAAAATACATGGAAATTGCAACTTTATTGCTGTTACTGATGTAAATTTGTGGTCTAAGTTAGATTTTCAGTTTCTTTTCTTTCTTCACTCAGATGAGGAAGATTACAGAGTCTGACTTAACCCATGGAGTCTCTCAAATAGGAGAATATTAGAGTATCCTAGTCCAAGTGGTACCTATAGCACGTGACATGCTTGCCATACCATAGTTACACCTCTGTGTGACATGGCTTGCTGTTTAACCATTTCATTACAATATTTATAATGAAATATACTCATTTTGATTAATGAATGCAGAATGTTGAAGGATTTACTCAAATGATCAATTACTTCATTCCTAATAAAATAACTTAACATATGGTTCTTATAAAATTTCATGTGGGAAGATATATATAGGAATCATTTGAAGTGCGTGGTTTTCTTTCATAGAACCAAGGCCAGATTTAGCTGGGTTGGCATAAAAAGGGTTAAATTAGAGACAAATCATCTTACAGGCTTCCAAACTGTTTCTATCTACTCAATTCTTCACACAAAGTTTGGGCTGGCATGAGGTTATGGTACATGAGACTTTCCCAATATTGCAAACAGTGGGATCAAATCCAGGCTCATAAAATCAGCTAGACAGCAGCCCACCTGAGGAAAGAGCCCCTTGACGTGGGGTGGTTGTTTCAGTGTGTGTTGATGGCCATTTTCTATGGCAATAACTTTACCATTTTGTCTGTAGGGTCAGCTGAAACACAACTTGGACTGGGGTGTAGAACCTGTCGCTCCCCCCTCTGCCTTTCTTTCATTGCATAAATATTTTTTCTTTCTTTTTTTTCTTTTCCTTTCTTTGTTTCCTTATTGCCATGTATGCAGTTATAATAAATTTCAAAAGATACAGTTGTATGCAAAGTTAAGTAACTAATAATGTTGCTTCGCAAGAGGTTCTCATTGTGTGTCACTTTGATCATGTATTTTCAAATATAATTGTGGATCATGAGTGGAATTTGATAGCCAGAAACTGTGCAGGAGCTTGTGGCATGTGTGTGCATATATGTGTATGTTGTGCCTATCCCCATGTTGATATTTACATCAGTCTAAAAAGCAGTGTTTATGTTGTGTCCCTTTAGGAATCACAACTTAGCTAAATAAGTTAGAATCATCCTTTTAAGTCTGTTTTTCCATGCTTGCATGGATTGGATTAACCCTTTAATGTTCAAACCAGCCAAAACCAGTTAGAATTCTCTACCTCTTTCTGTTGAAACTGGCAGTAACTGGTTGCTCAAACTGATGTTAAGGCATTGTTTTCAAAATAAATACTTTCAAAATCTCATAGATTCGATATTATGTGAGATAATTATGCAAGGTAAAGCCTTTACCATGAAAATATAATAGTATATATAGAGTAATGTGAATACTAAAGGGTTAAACCCAGAGTTTAGCTGATATCATGAGTATTAAGCTAGTTCATTTAAGAGATATCCATCAACTACCACTTGTACTCATTTTCAGATGAGTAAGCTTGAGCAACATGAAACAGAATGCCTTGTTCTAGCACACATCATGTCATCTACTCTAGGATTTGAACCCATGAGCTTATAATCATGAGCTCAGTCCCTAACCTCTTCACTGGTAAAATATCCTTTTATTGTTTTAATAATTTTAGTTATTAGACTATAGCTATAATGGGACACTTCATTTAACTATTTTGTTGATTATTTCAATGCTAGTACCTAGGATTTATCTTTGTTTGATAAAACAAATACTAGATTGAAATACATGACCAACTAAAACACTTGAAAGAAGTGACCAAGCACAGCTGAAATCTAATGGCTGCAGCCAGGAATGGGCTGAACAAAAAGTACATAACTACAAGATATATGAATCACATAGAGATCTGGAAGATATGAAATATTTATATTGTTAACTTTATTTTTTTTGGTTATACACACAATAGAAGATTTAGAACAAACAACAACATAGCTAGTAGGTTTGTCAAAGGTAGAGTAAACACTAGCAACATTTGAAATGAGAGAAGCAAGATAAAGGTAGATACAGTGATCTACAGTGTCATCCACTCTACTACTCTTAACTGCATCTCAGTAATGATAATAACAGAAATAGCTCACGTTACTAATTTCTTCATATTACGTCTCATTTCATAGGTAAAGATAATTAATGATGTGTGGGTGTACATGTGCATATGCTTGTGTGTGAGCATGGGCATATGCATATGATGTACATGTGTCTTTGTATGTGCTTGTGTGTTTGAGTGTATGATAGATTAAAGATACTAAGGATATGTCAAGGGCTTTTGGTTCACTAAATATCAATACACAGCTTTCCCCTTCTATATTTGTTGTGTGAGTGGCATAAGTGCGATGTTGTAAAGTAATGATATAGAGAAAAAAAACTAGCGATTTTCAATGAAGAAGAATTAATTTTGTATGATACACTAGATGTACAAAATGAACTTAAGTGGAACTGAATGGAGAAAATTAAGCAGACATTAAGTGATTGATAGTATATGGGACACACATATACCTTTGTTGTTGTGGCACTTGCATTAACGAAATAGATAAAGTGCAATGCAGTGGTAATAAATAGTATACAAGCTAGAATTAGGCCAAAGACAACTTGGTAAGACATAGAAACAACCTATCAAACCTGTACCATTAAACTGAAAGGCAATTTGTGGAACTTTTGACATATATCCTTTAGATAAGCAGTTAAAATAACTAGGTTAATGAAATACTACAAATTTGAAAGCCCTTTGTTTAATGTTTTCGCTCATAAACTACATGAACAAATTTAAGTGGGAGTGGAGAATCTTAATATGCAATTAGACAATCTAGTTACCAAAATTTCTTGGAAACCAGTCATTGTAAGCAGACTCACAGAATGGCTATTATTTAAGGGTTGTAAATGCTAATTACCAGCATGTTTTAATAGCAGTCCCATAGAGACTATAGATGGAATACTGGAACCTCAACATGCATACATTTTCAAAACAACTTATACAAACAGAAACTCAATGTAAACCTCTATATGGCTAGTTGATCTGACAGAAACAGTAGCTAAATATCAATCAAATTACATTCTAGGTTTAGGCAAGGAAAAGACACATCAAATAAGATAGAGATAATTAAAAAAAGACAGGTGATTCATGACTGAAATAAGTTCAATAAGGGCTGATTGGAAGTTAAACAACAAAATTAATATATGTACCAAAGAAACAGCCATCACATGGTCACTTTGCCTCATAGAAGGAAGGTGCAGCCAATTTTCCCTGAAATAACACCCTACATATTGGAATGTGCAGTCAAAGGCATTTATCTGTAAACAAAGATCGATGGTGATGGATGGAACATCTGAAATCATTAATATGTTTGGCAATGGTTGAAATAGAGCAAAACAACATTGTTCAAGTAGATAATGTAACATTTCAGAAAGTGTATTTGACCACGAAAGATAAATCTGATTCTGCTGTGTATCTAGATGATTCACCACAATATCTTAGTTAAACAAGATTAGAAAATACCTACCACATGCTTTAAGAATGACTTGGTTAGACATGAATCATATCCATGGAAGATTTATCCCTCATCCTTCAAATGCTGTAAAAAAAAGAGCTAACTAATAGACTTGTTAACCCTTTCTTCTTCTTCTTTGCTCACTTATTCCTGGAAGGGTCATGGGGGGAAGAGTCCTCAAATACTCCTCTCAGTGGGTCCTGTCAGAAGCAATCATCTCCAAGGACGAGTGTCTCAGTTTTAACAGGACTGACTTCCATTCCAGCAATACAGCACTTTGCATCAAACCTATCAAGTGCAAGTCAGAGATCATCTTTTGTCAAGTTAAGTACCACCATGTTGTCTGCAAATTCCAGCTGACTGATTTTACACTCACCATTCATGACACCACTTCTAAACCGGCTGCTCATGTCAATCCTGTTCATGTAAATAATGATCAGGAGAGGTGGCAGTAGTCACCCTTGGCAGAGTTCAACTCCCACAATGAATGGTTTTAATTTAGCAGCATTCATACGAACACAAATACTCGGGCATTCATATAGAGGCATCAGGGCAGCAAGAAGCTAACCATCTATCCCATACTCCTGCAGCAACTTCCACAGCAAGTCCCAAGGAACGGGGTCACATGCCTTTTCAAGTTTGACAAAACAAGAATATACCTCTTGGCAATACTCCCACAATTTCTCAAAACTTCCCCGCAGCTGTGCTGCATCTGAGGAAAAAACTGCAGATAGCTTGGACTCAATAATCTCCCTGCATCTCATTCCCAGACACTTAACATAGGTTTTACTGGGGAGGCTTAACAAGAAGATCCCTCTGTAATTGGAACAATCTGTCTTGTCTCATTTTTTGAGAATTAAGTGGAGATTGTTCAGCACAAAAGTTTCTGCTTCGGCTGTTAAATGCTGCAGGTGAGAGACGCTTGGTGTAATGCTGAATGGCAGGAGGACTCCTTGGATCAATCAAGAGGTAAAAGAAGCCATCTGATCAATGAAGGAGGCTTACAAAGCTTTGCTTGGAAATAAGTCCTCTTTCTTGCACTTGCAGTACAAGCAGGTATGACGAATCACAGCAGATACAGTAAAAACATGGGAGGATTTGGGATTAAGCTAGAATCTGACTTCAGATCAGCAAATAAAGTGTTCTGGCAGACCATCCATAATAAGAAGCCCTCCTCTACACCTGCTATCAAGAATGTGTTTGGAGTTCTCCACTTTTCAGAGAGGTGCATCCTTGCGAGGTTGAGAGAATACTTTTCTGATCTTTTAAACCGGATCTCAACTGCACCTTCTGATGCTCACAAGGTGCAACTTGGAGTGGTGACTAATCTCACAAAGGCTAAGGTCACAAGAGCAGTTAAAGAATTCAAATGTGGCACAGCTCCTGGGAAAGATAAATCCGGCATGAGATGTTAAAAGCCTTAAATAGAGAATGTATTCTCTGGCTGACTTATATGTGCTGAGAGACCTGGATCTCTGGAAAGGCACCTAAGCAATGGCAATTGTTAACCTTTTCACAACAATATTTCTGAAGAAAGACACTGCCTATACCACTACTACTAAATTCATCCACTTATTTGTGGTGACATGATAACACATTTCCATGTCACAGGATTAAGCATTAACTGCCTCGGTTCTTCACTGAACAATTTGGTATCTTCCTCAATGACTCTCTTTAATACCTTGACATCTTCCGTGCTTGTGCTTCACCTTAATGGGCTCACATAGTAAAAGTTTTGTAGCAGGTTCATTGATTGTCATGACATGATCTGCAAGTTGATGACACCTGAGTGGAAGGTTGCCATAGATAATTTTGTTTGTAACACAGTCAAGAAGCTTGATGTTTTTCATCCTTCTTAGCATTCCTGTGTAGCAAGAAAGCTTTGGTGATAGGTACTGTCACTGACCATGGTTCACAGGAATACAATAAGACTGATTCCACTGTAGCTTTGAATAATAAAACTTTTGTTAGATCTGACTATATTTTTTCAATAATTTGGAAAAATAATTGAGAATTTGGATAGATATAGTCATAAATATCTTCTTCATTAAGTTGCCATTTGGAGTATAACTTAAATGTTCTTACATAAAATTATGATAAAAGATTTTTAGATAAATATAAATACTTTAAAATGAATAGTTTAGTATCATAGTACCAGGGGTGGTTTCAGGCTTTGGTATCAAATGTTTTACATCCCTGACATTTTACATATATGCTAATGATGAGATTATCTATAAACACTCAGGAATTCGTATGATTTATAAAGGGTAAGGTTAAGGATACGATTTATACTCATATGATTAAAGATTTTGTTGGGTCATGCAGAAATTGCCTTCTGACCAGCACATGTGCATTTTGAACCACAAATGGAGGTTCTGTGTGAAGATAAGCAATCATACTCATCTCCTTAAAATAAGTCTTGTTATTTATTTGGTTATAATATTTAGAAAAATATTTACGTATTTCTGTGTTTAGTTCCTGCCAACTTACTACCTAGTGCCATTTCTATATAGTATATCAATTTTCTTTACAAAATAGGTGAAAAGTCACAAAAAATTGATTGTATCCAAAGGTCTCGTGAATAAAAAAGCACTCAAGGGAGATTCTATATTGTTGAATGACCTAGAAAAAAAAAGTAAAAATAAAAAAAGGCAAATCACACATTGTCCTCAGAAATTATACATTGGTGAATATAATCTGGGGAACAAAATAACTGGGTCATTATGGCTTGGCTATCTTTGATCATAGGCCAGCTCCATTATACTGACATTGGACTAAATAACAATACCTCACAAATATTATTCTTGATTGTCTCATCTCACATACAGACTGTTAAATATTTGTAGTCATGTGCAATAAGTGTTTTCAAATCATTCTTCTATACATAATTATAACATATGTTAAATTATAAAGTAATTAGCTATATGTGTGATTTAAATTGTTGAAATCAACCAAATTGCTTAGTTCTTAACCAAATGTTTTTTCTATCTTAATTATTGTCAAAACAAGGTTCAAAACATTTACAAATACTATCAGTTTCTTCTGGTAATAATGCCTCTTGAAGGAAAATGATATTCATATTTCTCTTATTCTTTATATGTTCTATTTTACATTTTGATTTTCTAACTTTAAATTTAAAAAGAAAGAGAAATTTAACCCTCACACCTACGACGCAAGTTTAGCTGGCATCCTACAAGATTGTATCTAATCGGTATCTTCGGGGATTTATTGATAGGGCTCTAATACTATCTTGAAAAGCATTATGAAATGAAGTATCTTGCCTAAGAATGTGCACAGGCTGGTCTAGAAATCGAACCTGTGATTTTATGATAATTATGTCCCTTCTGAAATAAATATCTTTCCGAATTCTGGGTTTAATAAAATATGTAATGCTAAAATACTAGAGTTGATATATTTGACTCTATCCTTTCCAAGCAATTAATATTTCATTTGGTCTTTTCAGGTTTAGGGAAATATATGGAAAGAGATACTTCTCAAAAGATATAACTAGGCAAAGTATTTAGTATAGTGTAGAAAACCCATCCAACTGGTGATAGTATGGAAGAGGTGTGGTAAAGAGATGTTGATGATGATGTTGATAATGATATTGGGGGGGGGGGGGGGTATGACAATGAGAGGCACATGAGTAATGTATGTTTGAAGAGTTTTAATATCAGATACTGTTGTATGTTGCTATTGTTTAGCCATGAGTCAGCTCTGATTCAGCAGACCTCTGACCAAAGATGTTTCAGATATTATCTCAACACTTTGTATATCTAGGAATGTATTGATAAATATATCCTTCTTCCATAGTCCTGTAGGTTTTGATTCTAAGGAGATTCTGCTGCAGTTTATAGAAGGTCAAGTGACCATGAAAATGCTTGAGAGGCTGATTTATTTATGAAGACTTAATGATGGTGATATCTTACTAATGAGGCATGTAGATAGTTTTCTTTTAAATGTCTTTTAAAATTTATTTCAATGTGTATTGTTGGTACATCCACCAGATATCTTTCTCATGTAAAGCATAAAGTTTAGTTCTTTCCTGCATTTTAAACCCATCTGAAATCATATGTAGTTGTATGAAGAAAAGCTATTTGTTTTAAAATATTCATATTTCAATTTAAACCTTCCATAATATTTTGTAGTAAAACATTTTTTCAAACACTAGCTTAACAATGTAAAAGTTATTTTATTGAGTTCATTTGTTTGGTATAAAACTAGAAGATTACTTGAAAGGTCATATATTGATCTAAACAGCAGATCACTATAGTTATAAAATCTGAATGTATATAAAGTAGGCGTTTTGATAAAGCACATTTTGATATCAGAATATGGACTAACAAAACCAAATAATACTTGAAATATGGTCGCTGTTCAGTAGTTCAAATCGTTTCTGTAGTAATAATAATAAAGGCCAGCAATTTTGGGGGAGGAGAAAGTCAATTAAATCAACCCCAGTGCATGACTGATGCTTCATTTTATTGACCCTGTAAAAATGAAAGGCAAAGCTAACCTTGGCAGAATTTGAACTTGTAGGATTAATAATAATGGTTCCTAATTTAGACTCAAGGTGAACAATTTGGGGTGGGTAGTTAATTATGTAATTGCCAGTACTTAACTGAAAAGCAAAGTTGACAACAGCAGGATTTGAACTCAGAATGTAAAGAGCAGCAACAAACACTGAATTGTATTTCATCATCCTTCTCATCATTATCATTTATGTTCTTTTTGACACTTTCATGGGATGGATTAGGTCTTTTTAAAATAATTTTTTGCATGTTTTTCTGATTGTATACCCTTCCTACCACCAACCATATCACAATGTGGACTGAGTGCATTTTATCATGCCACCTATACTAAGGTATTTGTCTGATAGGATTTAATGTTTTGTCTATCCTGTATTAGATTTAATCAGAGTGACTGCTCTCTTAGACAGGTTGATTTACCTATGATTTATGGAGCTCCCATCTACCATTTGTCTTATGAATAATAATAGCAATGGTTTCAATGTAGATCCAAGGCCAACAATTTGTAAGGAAAGTCAATTAAATTGACCTCAGTATTTAATTGGTACTTATAACATCAACTATTAAAGAACAAGGCAAAGTTTACCTCAGTAGGATTTGAACTCAAAATGTAAAAGGCTAGAAAAAACATTGCTTTGCATTAATCTGACGAATAATAATAATGATAATATTGTTGATAATTTAATTAGAAATAAAATCTGGCCCTTATTTTATTTCCACAAGCTTAAGCAACACAAATAAAACTATTCCAGCATGTAAGAAAGATGGAACTGAAAATGTGGATTTTAAAAATCTGTAGTTCATAATATTTGCTGTTGTATACATCTGATATTTGAGTATTTCTCTACAGAGTGAATGGAATAATAAATCATGAAAGCTTGTAGTCTCTCATGGAACACCATGTTACAATCTACTTTACAACACTGTATCAACATCTATTAATGAGCATTAATTATCAGTTGCTTTTCTCTGATATGAAACATTGATGTCAAAGATATCCACCCAGAATTGCACAGCTATCTCAACAGTTGATGTCCTCTTCAGTGATTGTATGTTCTCTTCATAGTGATTGGATTATTCAGTTGTTAACTGTGGTCAAATAAGATCAATGTGAAATAACGAAGCTACAATATTCTCTATAGAATAAATAAATGTCTATATAAATATGTGATTATGTTTCAGATCTTCAAATAAGTGATTGATACACAGATATTTGAAAGAGTAGCCATTATCTTCTGAATCTCTGTCATTTTAGGCTTCATTCTCAAGATGAGGTGAGCTGGTTATGAATATAAACTTTTCAATGCTTGCTAACAAAACAACTATAATTGTAAATTTGTCAGTCTGTTCGTATATGAGATTCTGCATATCTTCTGTAACCTCCAAATCTCTTTTACTCATCTGCTTAGTATTTAGATGATTAGGTCATGGACCTATTAATATTTTCTATATTATCTATCTCTTTTCGGAAACATACACATGCTTGTAGAAGCAAACACAGGCGATCATAAAATTGTACATACAACCATTCGGATATAATTCTTATGTAACTTGAAATATTATATATATATTGTGACAGACAGATGGCAATTTTATGCACCATGCCACATGTCATGCTTGAAGAAAATTGGTTCCAAATTTATTAGGAATAGAAATATGGATGCTTCCACAGGAGATCATTGTTATTCTTTTTATTTTTTAGATGCCATTTGACGTATATATTTCAAATGCATATTGGTTTGGTTGGGAAACCAAAGTAACCCACTATTAATTTTGTAAGGTGGAAGGATGAGCTATAGATAATAATTGCAAAATTTGTTGCCTTTTAACTTACATATTTCACTTCTTGTAAATTATAACTGAGCATTAGTTAAACAAATTATCATAATGCAGAGAAATGTTAAAGCTGCCTAAAAACATTTTGTTATCTCTATGTAATAAATTATAAACAGTTTATCTATCAAGCAGTAACTGCTTTCATCTTCTATATTCATGTGCTCACTAACATTCATCATTCTAAGTACATGGACTTAGTTGTCCAACAACTGGAATCTTTAATGTCACTGTGCATTTTTTATTTTACTGAATAGATGTTGACAGTTGTTAGGTACAGTTGATTATTTCATAGAAAATATGCACATTTGATATAAATCCAAAATATAAGAATTGTCAATTATGATAATTTAAAAAAGCAACTCAAAAGAAATTTACAATGTTGTTCAGGTTTAAATCAGAAATATTTTATAAAATGCAAACATAGAAAAGCAGTCATAAAATGTTGATGATAATGATGACGTATTAATCCTTGTTCTTTATAAAATTTCCTCTGATTTAATTTACAAAATACTTTATTTAAGATATAATAATAATAATAATGAAATTATTGTGTACAGTGCTCAGGTGCACTACAACTCATCAAAGGTGCATGTAAAGCACATAGAATAGTGCACAAATGTCAGGCAAGTGAACAGTGCATGAGTCATGATATACATGTGTCCGTGTGTATGGAGGGAGGGTATCAAGTGTAGTGTTGGTGAATTTCAGGAAGCACTGAGGTTTTAATAGATATAATGGAGGCACATGGCTTAGTGGTTAGAGCATTGGCCTTGCAATAGAAAGGTTGTGAGTTCAATTCTCAAACCGGGTGGTGTGTTGTTTCCTTGAGCAAGACACTTTATTTCACATTGCTCCAGTTTACTCAGCTGTAGAAATGAGATGATAGAGACTGAGGTCCCTATCATTCCACTGTAAAGTGTTCGTGGAGGTGCCACGGCAAAAAAGCACCCAGCACTCACTGTAAATGAGGTTGGTGTTAGGAAGGGCATCCAGCTGTAGAAATCAAGCCAGAATCAGTTCCCGTCTCACCCTTGCAAGCAAGGAAAAGTGGATGTAAAATGGTGATGATGATGATGATGATGAATGTCCTGGCAGCTAACAACTGATGCTGGTAGTTTGTTCCATACTTCAGCAACTCTGAGCATTAAAAAATGTTTCCGAAAGTCATGGGAGATGTGCTGTTTTCTGACCTTGTAGGTATGCCCATGTGTGTTAGACACACACAATTCAAAAAGGGGCTCAAGGTTGTTGTTGGCAAGATGGTTGATAATTTTGTGGGTGTTTACCATGCCAGTTGCGAGACATTGGAGCTTCCATGTAACCATGTCCAGGGAAGCAAGGTGTTCAAAGTATGGTAGATGCCTGATGGAGGGTATTCGGTTGGTTTCACGTCTCTGAACTGTTTCCAGGAGGTCAATGTTCAGAACAAGATAGGGGTTCCAGACTGGTGATGCAAATTCTAAGTGTGGCTGCACCATACCTATATACAGCTTTAAAAAGTCAGCTGGAGAGCAGCTGACAAAGGTCTTACTCAGTGATGCCAAGACACCCTCAGCCTTCTTGACAATTTTAGAGAAGTGCTTTGTCTAACGCAAATTGCTGCTGACAGTAATGCCCAGGTCACTTTCACAAGAAGACTTCTTGATATTAGTTTTGTGGTGGGAGCATGTAGATGCTGGGTTTTTACTGCCAAAATGCATGGTGGTACATTTGTCCTCAGCCAGCTTGAGTTGCCAGTCTGTGATCCATTGCTGCATTGTGTCCATGCCTGATTGCAGGAAAGGCCTATAGTGTTCAGGATCAGTCCTTTTTATCTCATGGTACAGCTTGATATCACCTGCATATTTTAGCACTGTGGAATTCTTTAAGTTGGCATCTGTATCATTAATATATGCATCATCCAAGAGGGGACCAAGAATAGATCCCTGCAGTACAGCAGATGAAATCTCATAGGGTGAAGAATGCTGTCCAAGAACCGTGACTACCTCTTCTTGACAGAGAATGAAGGACTTCAACCAGGTAAAAAGATCATCCTTGACACTCATTGCAGAGAGTTTGCCATAAGTCTTTTGTGTGGCACAGAATTAAAAGCTTTAGCAAAGTCAAGGTAAACAACATCCACCCATGAGGTACCATCAGTGATCTGGGTGATGTCTTCAAGAAACCTGATAAGTTGATCACAGTAGCTGGAGTTAGGGATAAATCCAAATTGTGAGGGCTGGATAAGACTGTGAGAATTCCAGAAGTTCCAGACTGTTTCTCTGACACAGGATTCAATCAGTTTGGCAATGCAGTGAGTAAGACTGACTGGACGATAGTTGACAGGTGACTTGCTGTCACCCTTTATGAACAGAGGAATGACACTGGCAGTTTTCCACTGTTCCGGAGTAGCACCATTTTAAGAAAGAATTGAAATAAGAGTGAAAGCTGGTGCAGAAGAAAGTACCCAGAAGTTAAGTAACACCATCAAGACCAGAAGAGGCATAGATGTGCTTATTCTTAAGGTGACATCGCAGCATTACAGGTGTAAATTCCATAGTTGTTATAGAATTTGATATCAGAGTGGTGGAGGTGGTACATTTTGATTTTCAACAGTAAAAATGCCTGTATAGTATTTGGCAATAAGTTCTGCACATTCTTTGGGATCATCAGTGTTCTGGCATGTGTAGGGATTGCAAAGAGGACCAACTGCTTTGAATGAACATATTTCCAGAAAATTTTATTGTCAGGGGTGGTTGTTACGTATGTTCAAATTTAAGCACTGCCTTTTTAGTCACCTGCTTGAGATGGTTGGATTATTTATTGCGCTTTTTTCTATTGATATCTGATTTATGAAGTTTGTATTCCCGTTTAATATTATGGCATTCTTTCCTGGCAAATCAGAGCATTTAAGCACAACAATTTGTACCTTGATTTCAGTTTATGATGATGTGTATGGGATGGCAGGTTGTTCTGAATTAGTTTCCCACAGTTTTTTCATTGCCAACCATTGAGGGTACAGTCCAACTAAAAGTATTGGTTGGCACCAAGAAGGGCATCCATCCATATAGAATTCTGTCTTAAAAAGTCTCATCCAGCTCATGTCAGCCAGCAAAATATGATTGTGAAACTGCTGATGATGATGATAATCAATCAGTTATATATTGTTTTATCTTGTTTAAGAAATAAATTGGTATTTCAGATGCATTCATTAACTATTCAGAATTGTTATTATTTCAAACAGAATAAAATAACTAAATTCACAGATTTTAATTTATTTATTTAATATATATCTTATTTTATAGAATTTTTATACGAGGGAAAATGTATTTGTTCTGCTAATAGATAACATAACTACAATTATCTTAGCTTAAAAGCAAAATTTGTTTTCCTTATTCTCTGGTTATTTAGTTGTAGTCATATTATTTTCCTTTAAATAATTGAAAATAAACATAATATACTATAAATATTGCAAAAGAAAATATTTTTCCTAAAAATTAGCTTTTAAATTTTAAGAGTTTTATTTATTCTTAGCTGTTTTATGATTCTCATTCAAATATCTACACACTAACAGAAAGTTAATAACAAAAATCAAAAGAAACATTTGTACATTCTTTAAATAACATAGACAAGATTACAAAATGCTGTCACATTTTAAATACATTCAACATCTTCCACATATGAAGGAAGATCAATGTATACAAACATCCTAACACTAGTTTCATACATGTAGCACATGAAGGCATATGTGAATCTAACAATTGTTTCTACTTTTCGCACATGGCAATCAATTATCTCAGTGCATTACTGGTGGTTCATATTATAGACCCTGTAAGGAAGGAAGGCAAAGGTAACCTCGGTGGGATCTGAAATCAGACCATAAATGGGTGTAATTCTATGTTGCAAAGCATGGCATCAAACCCTCTACCAATACTGCCAATCCAACAGCCCTATTAATATACATAATTGTACACAACACACCAATGCACGGTATTTAATATATACATAGAAATGAAAACACTAATAATGATCAATATTTTACATGGTTACTTTGGTGAGTATATATATATATGTGTGTGTGTGTGTGTGTATATATATATATATATATATATATATATATATATATATATATATATATAATATATATATATATTTCGTTTCTGAATTTGTTTAGCGAGATACTTTATCTGAAAACGTGTGTTGGAGCCGATATTGTTATACTTTGGGAGGGTCATGTTGCCAATAAGAAACACACGCACCACTTGCTTTCACTCCGATTTATTATAAATTAAATTCATAAATTTAATAATTTATAAATTTCCGGTTGGTTGGTTCCATAACCGGACGGTTGTTCATATATTGTTAAAGTTCTTTCGTCACACATTCTGTGATCTCTTCAGTGACTGGGAATTATTTTCTTTGTTTTGTGCCTCTCCTTTGTTCTGTCCTACGCCACCTTGTGTTTTGTGTGTGTTGTGTGCTTAGTTTGCGCATATGTTACATCTGGGTGTCTGTGTGTGTTTTTATTTGCTTATTTATTTGTTTATTTACATGTTACTAGTTAGTTGTTTGTTCTATGTGTGTGTGTGTTTTCATTTTGTCCTTAATTGTAAGTTGTGATGTTGCTATTCCATTCATGTTTTCTATTTAATTTTTGTTGGAGTTCATTTATGTTTATTGCCTCTGTGATTTGTCTAAACATTGCGTCTTTTCTGTGTGTAGATTCTATTTTTATTTCTATGTTCTCTAATTTGTCCTTATGTTCTATTTTAGCATGTTGGTGGAGTATTGATGATTCTTTTTTATCTTGAAGTTCTCGCCAGTGTTCATTTAACCGTTCTCCTATGCTACGAGCTGTCTCACCTATGTACACTATATTCTTATCTTTACATTGTCCTTCAGTACATCTTATGCTATATACTACATTTCTAGTTTTACAGTTAATATGGGGGCTTAGTTTACAGATTATGCATTTCTTATCTATACAGGGAAGTCTTTGAAAAGGGTATGTATTGCTAATATGTGTTTTTTTTGGAGGTACCTGGTCTTTCTACTATCTTAATATTAAGTTTATGTTTATCTAGGGCCCTTCTAAATTTATAGGCTAATTCATCTCTAGGAGTTGTATTGATGAACATTACACTCTGGTATTTATTGATATCATACCATGAGTTTATTGTATTAACCTCATTCGTAGTTCTTTCTATTCTATTCCAAAATTTGCTCCTCTACAAGGGGCAGGTCCCATTTGTATCATTATTTACCATTTTTTCCCATTTGGTTCTGGCTCCTCTATAGCTTACAAATTGAAAACGCACACACACATAGAACAAACAACTAACTAGTAATATTTAAATAAACAAATAAAAACACACACAAACACCCGGATGTAACACAGGTGCAAACTAAGCACACAACACACACAAAAACAAGATGGCGTAGACAGAACAAAGGAGAGGCACAAAACAAAGAAAATAATTCCCAGTCACTGAAGAGGTCACAGAATGTGTGACGAAAGAACTTTGACAATATATGAACAACCGTCCGGTTATGGAACCAACCAACCAACCGGAAATTTATAAATTCTTAAATTTATAAATTTAATTTATAATAAATTGGAGTGAAAGCAACTGGTGCGTGTGTTTCTTATTGGCAACATGACCCTCCCAAATATCGGTTTCAAAACACGTTTTCAGATAAAGAATCTTGCTAAACAAATTCAAAAACGAAATATATATATATATATATCATCATCATCATTTTATCATTTCATTTTACGTCCGCTTTTTCCCTGCTTGCAAGGGTGGGACGGGAAGTGATACTGGTTTGATTTCTACAGCTGGATGCCCTTCCTAACACCAACCTCATTTACAGTGAGTGCTGGGTGCTTTTTTGCCGTGGCACCTCCACGACCACTTTGCAGTGGAATGATAGGGACCCCAGTCCCAGTCCCTATTTTCTCATTTCTACAGCTGAGTAAACTGGAGCAATGTGAAATAAAGTGTCTTGCTCAAGGAAACAACACATCACCTGGTCTGAGAATTGAACTCACAACCTTTTGATTGCAAGGCCAATGCTCTAACCACTAAGCCATGTGCCTCCATATATATATATACGAGGTGTGTCACAAAAGATTTTATTTCAAACCCAAACTTCACACTAAGAGTTTTCTCCTTCAAAGTACTCCTCTCTCTGATGTAATCTAAGCATTATATTGAAATATCTGATAATTTCTATAATTTCTACATGGTCCCATCAGTCTCCTATTTGTTCATCCATCCCTCCACCATCCTATATTGCCAAACATTACCCCTAAAGCTACTTAACATTGGCATACACCACTCTTCTCCATTCCACACAATCTTTCTGCTCCCTTCTCCCATTTCCAACTCTCTTCTTTTACCCCTTTTAATAATGGTTTCTGCTATAGGCACATCATCACCTTCACTGTTTTAAGGCCATTTTTCCATGCTAGCATAGGTTAGATGAGTTGTCCTGTTGTGGACAATGCCAGGTCAGGTGACCATGTCTTGCTCATACAGAACTGATTTTGACCTGGTTTCCACAGCTGGATGTTCTTCCTAACGCCAACCTGATTTACAGTGAGTACTGAGTGCTTCTGTCATAACACATACACAACCACTTTACAGAGTGGACTGGGTACTTCTTGTCATGAAACCTACATGACCACTTTATGATGGGAGGGAGGCATACAATATATATGCTTCAGCTTCGGCCTGTGGGAAGTTGGGTCTTCCGTATTGCACATGGCTAGCAATTTGGGTGAGGGGAATGTCGATTAAATCAATTCCAGAGCATGACTGGTTCTTTATTTTATTGACCCCGTAAGGATGAAAGGCAAAGCTATCCTTGGCAAGAATGCCTCTCATTTTTATCTCCTGTCTTTCTCCTCATATCTTCAACCTTCTTTCACTGATTCATTTTCTACTCTCCAAACACACTTGTGCTGGCACTACAATAAAATATAATACAATCTGTTTGCAACCAAACTAAGACAATGTAGGCAAGAGATAGACCCTTTAGCTCTGTTGAAAGAAAATTCTCCAATGTTCATGCTACTATAACAAAGAACCAGTACACTCTGTAAAATGGTTAGCATTAGAGCGAGCTGTAGAAACCATAACTAAAATGGAACACATCAGTAAGACAACATTCTCAAACCCATTCACAAATCAAGACAAACTGTCCAACCCATGCATGCATGGAAAGTGAAGATAACATGATGACAATGAACACACAGACACACACTTATATACTATATTGATTATATATATACTCACATATAGATAGATATATAGTTATGTATATGATGAGGTTGATGATAATATATATATATATCTGTGTGTGTATGTGTGTGTGTGTGAGTGTGCATGCACACACGCATGCACATATCTATTATCTGTGAATATATGTATCTTCCGCAAATGAAAACACAATGCAAAGAAGCTTGCTTTCAAGTGTGTGAGATATGACTTATATGTAGATTTTTCACACTAATTTCTGATTACAATGCAAAGCACATTTGATTTGGTGAAAAACCATCAATCACACATTCCTTCGATCCTGAACAGTGGCACCAGCTCATTGAATTTATAGCATCAAATAGGCTGAGACCCATTCAACAACTAGTTTCTCTTTCTTGCTATTACAGTTTGCAATGAACGTGCTGAGAATCAAAGAACAATTCTTATAATCTCTGTAAGAAAAATCACAGATCCTGTAAAAATAAAAATGTAACAAATGCAAAACTGCAAGAATTAAACTACCCCCAACATTTTTTTCTTTTTCTAAGGTCAGTCAATAGTAATTAAATTCATACTATTTGGTTTAGCTTTCTTTTACACCAAAATAATCAGGTTGGATTTAATTATATTGGGGGATATAGTAGTAGTAGGTTCTACTAAGTTTTTTGAATGTATTTAATGTTTATTTTTGCCAATTTTATGTCCATACTTAGCATTAACAATGCTGTCCTTAAACATATATTTCTACATTTTTATTCTTATAATTACTATTTATATATGTATGTATTGATGATTCAATTCAGACAGAGATTAACAGAAATATTTAATGCTTATGTCAGTTATATATTGATATATATGCTAACAAAATTCAATTCAAAAGTTTTTAATTTTACATATCTCCAAGGACAGTCATTTAATTTCAAACGAGGAGATTTATGCAATGACATGTTTAAAATCGTTTATACCAAACTCTCATTGAACAACTGAATATGACAGTAAGGAAGAACTTTTCCTCCATTAGCAGATATGTGGAATGTCCAGGAACAAGAGACTTGACTCTCAGTGGCTTACTTTTATTATTTGTAAATAGGTGCCTTGTAACCAATAGAATTGTATAATGGATGATTATTTTGTTTGTTTTAAATATAAATAAGCGGATAAACAGACAGACAGACAGAGAGACAGACAGACATGCACACACTGATACACACACACTGACACACACACACACACATGCACGCTAGACATGTGTTTTCCATTCTCGCATGGGTTGGAGAAGTAAGCATAGTGGGACTCAGTCATTATTTAGAGTTGCTACCCCACTAGAGATGTTAGAGAGCCTCATCTTGGTCGTATACTCCATGTTTTGGCATGGTTTCAATGGTTGGATCCCTTTCAAGTAAATAATTGTTTCTTCTATTGGCACAAGGTCAGCAATTGTCTGTGCATTACTGGTACTTTATTTTATCAATCCTGTAAGGATGAAAGGCAAAGTTAATCTCGGTGGGATTTGAACTCAGACCATAAAGGGCTGTAACTCTATGCTACAAAGCATGGTGTCCAGCCCTCTACCAATATTGCCAATCCATCCCCTTTCAAGTAAATAATATCTCTTAATATCTATTGCTATTTACTGCTAAAAAAATAAAACAAAAAACCAGTTTTAAATATTGTTGTATGGTCTGGTGTGAGGGATGCAGTAAGTTTCTTTTCTATCATTTCATATTCAGCCTTTATTAGGTCTTAATATTCTATCAGTTAGACAATGGAATGATGAAGGCATCATCATTGTTGGGCTACAAAGTGTACTGAGGGAATTTTAGCATGGTATCAGTATAAGAGCAGTTGTCACGCCTTCAACATGATTAAATAGTCCTCGCTACTTTGCACTCGGTCTGTTCAATAACCAGCACATTTACAAAGTATACTGGGTACATAATGCTTAAGATCTAAATGCAAATTATATTGGTGAGACAGTTAGGACAGAAAAAGACAGGTATATAGTTTGTGATCAGTAATGAAAATGGTGTAATGTGCAGGTGATCAGTATTCACTTTTCAGTTTCTCATTCAAGTATAATAGTAGAGGGAGGGACTTTGACTGCTTACCCTCATTTCTAACCTCAACCTCATTGACCTTAATATATTCCTAGTTCTCAGAAGCCATTTCCATCACTGTTAATATCACATGTTAGAGTCTGATTTTGTTTCATATGTGTTAGATTGATACTTATATATGCGTTATATAATCTGTGTTTGAGTGCTATATTTTGAAGACTATAACATCAAAACTAAAACCATTTTAGCCACAGAACTTTGAACTAGTAATATAATATACAAATTTCAATGTAAACATAACGTTTGTAAAATTCATAACTGAGCCATTTACATCAGACACACAAATACGTTTTCAGCAGTTAACCATATATTTAAAACAAGGAGCCATGTGGTTTGGCAGCAAAGAATTACGGCCCTTTATGATCTGAGTTCAAATCCCGCCGGGGTTAACTTTGCCTTTCATCCTTACGGGGTCGATAAAATAAAGTACCAGTAATACACTGGATAATTGCCGGCCTTGTGCCAAAAGTAGAAATAATTATAGCATATTGCAATATATAATAGGAAACAAAATCAGGTAGAATAACATTATTTCATAACTACTATCCTATACAAAATTCTACAAATATGTTAAAGATTAGCTACAGAAGCTTCATTAATAGCAAAATACGAAACAAAATCAACACATAGATACAGCAATAGTGCACTCATGCAATAAACTATGAAAGTCATGTTGAATGAGTAATCATAAACTGTTTTTGCATCAATCAGTCTTTCCGTGAAAAAATTAATACATTTTTTCCAGTTTCACTTGTTGCATGAATAGTTAGCAGAAGCATGTATAAAAAAATATGCATATTTGCATAATTCTTGAACCATAACCAGATGAAAATATGAACAACTAACTTTCAAGACATATATAAACATAAACCTAAACAAATTATAATATCGATGCAGAAGCAAGCATTTTAAGTCTAATTCCTCTTGCTACAGCAGGGGGTAATCTTACAGGCCTCATGTCATGCTTCATGCTCAATATAGGGCCCTTTTGGAAGCAATAGTTTACAGCCAGTTGACCATCCTCGTGCCAAACCTTTGAGTCACTTCTTACATTACAAAGGCTTATGGTATAACTATTCAAAGCTGGATACGCACAGCTAAAATCATAAATGTTTTCTCTCAAATCGAAATAATCAATGTTTATGTGGGCGAAAAATATCTGTTCAATATTCTTGCTTACAGAAACTCATACCAAGGAATGAGAAAGCTACAAAAAATAATATAAATTATACAAAACCATTTTACAAAGTTTAGACAAGAACAGCCATGTTATAAGTCTTCCCTGCAACTTCCAATTAAACTACTGAATGTTGGATAATTTTGCTTGCTATCAATTTATAATTTTAATCAGGGTATATTATGTTGTAAGATAATAAGATAGATTATTTCTTAGAAACAAAAATAAAATGTAATATAAAAACTTTTAAAATCAATTTATCAATGTTTCACAGCATTTCTGCAATCTAGGTAGTGATTCAATTTTCCCTTATCAATATTATTACTTTTATGTATCAAAATGAATTGAGAAACAGTAAGCTTTCACATTTTAAACCCTTTGGATACTGATTACCTGGCATGTGTTATATCACTAAGCCTAAGCGAATGCACGAAAATAATTGACACCAATGATATTACTGAATTAAATATGACAAAAGATATCTATATGAATTTGATATAAACCATTGCAATGCTTTCTCCTAGAACGTAGTCTAAATCACCTATGTAAAACAAACACTGATTCATGCAAAAAGTAGTGTAATTAGTAGTCACTATTATTTTATACTCGTTTTTCCATGTATGCATGTGATGAACTGGGTTTTTCTTCCAGCACAACTTGTTGCATTATTTCCTCGTCTACTTCATGAGCATTTTGATATCAACTGTCACCACTTCTGCCCAGTAATAAAAAATGGATTACTAGGCTGCCAAAATACAGTCAAACATTAATGGTCTCCAAATACCAAGCCAGTTGATTCAAAGCATCAATAAACTTACATTCATTACTGTTCAGAAAAATAGTAAAATTTGATTATTTACATGCACACACACATACACAGGCAAACAATATAATCAAAAAGATTCATTTATACACATAACAGATACAGATACTGTCATTGTTATATTTCCAGAGAATTAAACTTTTATTATACGGATATTCATTAATGTACTGAGAATGATAACTTAAATACAAAATGAAGTGTTAGTTACTCATGATCTTCCTGATAGAGTTGGGAAATAAATCATGATTAAAGCTGGATTTAGTTGTATATTTCATTGAAAAGCCTAAGGAAAAAATATATATCTTTCCATTCAGCTTGACAGAAATATCATTAAAGAAATCTTAGAAGCTGACTACATACGCAGATATGGTTTGACCTCTTACCTTATATAACATTACTTAAAGAAAGTACGACAGCCGAAACAAGCCAACAACTATTGCAGTGAAGAAAACATACATCTTCATGTCTCTATTTTTATTATTGATTTCCTATTGCAGAGAGGTTATATTTTTCTTTTCATATAAACCATATATATTATGCACTATAAAAAAATAAAAAAATTCTCCATCTGAACATTATTATTTCCTCTTATTGCAGTCAATTACTGTTTTGAGAACAGATGAGATTAATAGATTTCTGTTCAACAGAAATAAGAATGTCCTTAATATTGAGGTTATCTTTAAGAAAAGAGTATAATAAAAAAAATAATAGAAAAAATACTGCTTTAATTCAAATCTATAGTCATTTTTATGTATGTTTGTCACAGTATATGTGTGGATATGTGTTTGAATCTATACATGCAGATATTTTTATAACTATATAAATACTATATAAATCAATGTATGCATTGAATTTTATTTTGTATATCCGATGTTTACATATCCATACCAATACATCTAAGATGGTCTGGCAAGTGCAGCTGATATGTAAAGTAGTTTTTTGTTCATGTTATAATTTTTGGGGGTGAGGTGGAGGGTGTCGTTTTATTAGATATAAGCTCAAGCTTCCGAAAAGCAATTCAACCAAGAACAGCGAGTGACGCCTGTTTTCAGATACATCAACATATAAATCAATGTTAATGGTCTGATTTGATCTCATAATTTTGGGTTAGGGTCATTAATCCCAAAACTTATCATTCCCCTTCCTGGCACACACACACACACACACACACATATATATATATGCATGTGTGATGATAATGTCTAAATAAGCAGATGGCAACACAGTGCATGGGAATAAACAAGTTAAATATATTGAGCACAATATGCAACCAGCACTGATTTTATTTAATGCTGGTAAGATGCTAATTACTGTTGCTGGTGGAGGTATCACAATCAGAACTCTAATGGCTGCAACTAAATTTCACAAAGCATTATATTATCTCTGATACTCTAATGATTCTTCTAATCCACCTCACTGCTCTCAATATAAGTATTAACTTTAATATCAAATTTTAACTCTTTTGAAATTCAAGTTTACAAATAATTGTTGTGATAAGATAAGCAAGCTAAAAGTACATTCTAAAGTTCTCATACCAGGAGAATTTGTAGTTTTGGAATGTTTTAATTTCCTTACATAATCTCTTTATCTCTAGCTAGTTGTCTTCAGGCAAAAACTCAGAATTTTATTTGATGAAGCCATTCATTACACTTATTCCATAATTCACTTCTTTAAGTTTCTGTCGAATTAAAGAAAACTTTCTTAGTGCTTCTGAAAAATGGAATTGTAAAAAAATAAGTTTTAAACTTTTATATATAATTTGCACTAATAGATAAGTTTCACCCTCATTTTACAACATTCTTAATTCAGTACTTACCTAGCACTTAGGGTTTTATAGGCCCACCAGATAAGTGACATGCTGAATATTATTAAGTGTATTTCTTTCATTGAAAAAAAGATGAATTACACACGACTGTATATAGTATTTTCCAACACCACCTTTCCCATATTTTGTCAAACAATCTCCACTTAATATACCTATCCGTTATTACATGTACATAAATTCTTCAGAATTGATGCTTTTTAAATGCATTTTATTAAACTTTTTTGTCATCAAACCACCATCTCTCAATGAAGGAGAAATTACAAAGTTAAAGTTATGTTTTGAAGTGATAGAACACCAATTTCCAACAGAAGACCTTTATATAAGCCATAATTAATTTTACTGAAATTTTACATAGGTTTTCCATGCTGGCATGGATTGACAAAATATTTTGACGGATTTATTTCCAGGCAGCAACCATCACATTCATCTTTTTCCTTTTGCTCATTTAAACAGAGAGCAGACAAATATCGCTGCCTGTGATGAAGAAGAGACAAATAAATACAGACATACACTCACACACACTCATATACATACATATATATATTAAATAAGCCTACTACCTCCGAACCCAACCCTTGGATGGGAGCTTTGTGCAACTGCCAAAATAAGGAAGCCTGCCCACTTGAAAACAAATGCCTGACAAATGACATCATAAACAAATGTGATGTCATCTCAGGCACTGATGACAACAACAAAAAAGACTTACATCAACATGACTTCCAACAATTTTAAGACCCGGTGGTACCCCATACCCACACTTTTAGAAGACCGGACAATTCAAACAGGACAACACTAACCTCCTATGTCTGAGACCTCAAGAGGAGCTCCACCCCTTTCACACTTAAATGGAAAATACTCCAGAAAGCGCGCTCATACAAGGGAGTACACAAATACTGCAACCTTTGTATTTCAGAGAACTACAAAATACTATTTGCCAAGGGCCCGATACTAAAAAACTCTCAGAATACTGCCCGAATTGCATGCACAAAAACTTTCCAGCTTTCAAATATCTTAAGCCAGTGTTGATGCCAGATGGCTTAAAAAAACCTCCTTTTTAAAAAAACTCCACTCGAAAAAATATCCCCATCCACCACTATCCCACCCTACTCCCGCCCCCATCTCGACCCGCCTCACGGCACTATGGTTATGTAGGTACATCATACCTATCTGCTTTTTCCACATGTATATATGTATGTTTATGTGTGTATCTGTTTATGTATACGTATGTATATGGTTATGTATATGTATGTGTTTGTATATAAAATATATATGTATGTATATATATATATATATGTGCATATATATATATATATATATGCATATATATATATATATATATATATATATACATATATATAGATATATATATATATATAAGTATGTATACGTACATACATATATGTATACAGACGTACAGTAGTATATATATATATATACATACATGCACACATATATATATGTGTACGTATGGATTCACCGAACATTTATTATAATACTCGGTGTGTTTGTAAACAAACATCCCGTATTAAGCCGTACAGTGTCTAGCAACCATCGTTGCTCATTTGTTCAACCCTGACAAAGGAACGCTGTACTAGTTTCAAGCTTATGAGCTATCGTCAGCAACGTATCCCTTCCTACCAGATGATTGAACGTTTGAAAGTATATACTTTCCTTATGCATATTAACAGCTGAGCAGCCTAATTTGCATATCGAGTGAGTTAATCGGCCGGGGTACCGAAAACGTTAAACAGAAAAAATGAAACGAAATTTCATTTGTCACTCTTAGTACGGCTGTTATATAAATATAAGAATGTATACACACTCGATATGCAAATTAGGCTGCGCAGCCGTTAATATGTATAAGGAAAGTATATACTTTCAGACGTTCAATCATCTGGCAGGAAGGTATACGTTGCTGACGATAGCTAATAAGCTTGAAACTAGTACAGCGTTTCTTTGTCAGTGTTTAACAAATGAACAACGATGGTTGCTGGACACTGTACGGCTTAGTACGGGATGTTTGTTTACAAACCCACCGAGCATTATAATAAATGTTCGGTGAATCCATACGTACATATATATCTGTGCATGTATGTATATATATATACATACTACTGTACGTCTGTATACATATACGTATGTACGTATACATACTTATATTTAAGTAACAGCCGTACTAAGAGTGAGAAATGAAATTTCGTTTCATTTTTTCCGTTTATATATATATATGTATAATATATATATATATATATATATATATATATATATATATATATATATATATATATATATATATATATATATATATATATATATATAATATATATATATATGTATATAAATATATATATATATATATATATATATATATATATATATATATATATATATATATATATATATATATATATATATATATGTATATGTATGTGTGCAATGTATGCATGTACGTGTTGGTATGTATGTATGTATGTATGTATGTATGTATGTATGTATGTATGTATGTATGTATGTATGTCTATATGTGTGTGTGTATATATGTGTATATATATATATATATATATATAATGTAGGAGGTGAGTTTTATTGTAGCACAATATGGCAATGCAGATATCGGATAAGTAGCACTCTACAGTTTGTAGGACTGGAGTATAAATAATATAAGATCAAAAGATGGTTAAAAGAGTTCCAAGTATTTTATTATGCGCATTTCAAAAACAAATGTCATCATGAGATGATATCTGCGTTCTCATCAGATAAAATAGCGAGACATGATATGAAGCTTAAAAAACACTTGTGAATAGTGAAGTTTTAAATCAACATATGAAAAATAGATTAAGATTGATGTATGAGATTGCGAAAAAGTGAGCGGGGTGGTGGTGGAAAAAGTAAGGAATAGGAAGAGATCAGAGTAGAGGATGGTGGGGTAGGAGTATAAGAATGAGAGAGGAGGAGAGATGGGTGAGAAAAAAATATATATTGTCTCACAGAGAGAAATTAAAAAGCCGTTGGAAGATAATAGATAATTTAAAAGACTTTGAAATTAAAAGTTATTGAGGTATATGCATGAAGAAAAAGGAATCAAGAATAGTATTAAATTAAGGTTTGTATATTGAAGGGTTTAATAATATGTGCGAGGAAAATAATTTATTAATATGTATTATTAAAATAAAAATATTAATTTTATTAACGATATAATGTGAAAAGAAGGAGAAGAATGAATGAGTTATGAATTAGAGGAATTAGTTATGGTTTAAGTTTGTTTTTATGTAATGTAATATGTGTACGTAAATAGTTTGTTTAAAATGAGCGCTGAAGGAAAGAATAAAAGAATGTTTAAGGAAGAAAAATATCTAACATCAAAAAGTATATATGTTTACGAAATATTTTCTAATGGTAATAATATAATATATTAAAAGAAATTAGATAGGGTTTAAGTTTTTTTTTATGTATTGTAATATGTAAAAGTCAAATTAAGTAGTAGTTTAAAACGAGCATGAAAGGATGGAGGAGATAAGAAAAATTTAAGGAGGAAAAAATCTAACGTCAAAAATTATATGTTTACGAAGGACTTCTAATGGTAATACTATAATGTATTAAAAAAATAATTGTTATGGCCAATGATATGAGGAAAGATTGAAGAATGGATAATGTTGTGGTGTGTAATAATAATAATTGAGAAGTAGTTGGGAAGAAAGGTACAGATTAGAGGTTAGAAATTAAAAAGAAAAAAGGAAGAATTGAAATAATATGAGCGTCATAATAACAGCAGTACTACTCCCGACGTCATTGTTAACTCTAGGCTAGATTCTGTAAATTAAATACGACGTCAAACGTAACTTCGTTGAATGTTCATAATACCAATCTAAATCAGGAAACTATTATTCCTATCGCAAATAACTTCTCCATTCCAATTCCTTCTATAAATAATACTAGGTCACTTGTTAATAACTCTGTTAATTTCTCTAATCGTAATTGTAATTCCCCTGTTAGAACTAAATGTCCTCTTAATAAAATAACCATTGTCTTGATAAAAACCTATTTCGGTTCCACCTCCACTTCCTTCAAAGCTAGATTTTATAATCACAATTCGTCTTTTAGATACCAACTTAAAAGAACTAACACGGCACTCTCGGAACTCATATGGTCCTTGAAAGACAAAAATATTAACTATAACATCTCTTGGAGGAAGGTTTGTTCTGCCTTTCCTTACCTGAATTCTTCCCTATCCAGAACATGTAATCTCTGCCTAGCAGAGAAATTTACCATTATATCTAATTTCAATTCTATAATAAATAGACGCACGGATTTATTTTCTCTCTGCTTGCATAAATTTCACAGAACATTCCATAAAGTATACAGCTAATATCATAAAATCTTACTAGTTTAAAATCCTTTTTTCTCAAAGGCTTATATATCTTTTACACATATACCCATCTTTCTACCTTATTTCAATATTATATATTATATAATACAATGTACTCATTCTATATCATTCCTCTTTATCATTTTCCTTTCTTCCTTTTTTCTTTTTAATTTCTAACCTCTAATATGTACCTTTCTTCCCAACTACTTCTCAATTATTATTATTACACACCACAACATTATCCATTCTTCAATCTTTCCTCATATCATTGGCCATAAAAATTATTTTTTTAATACATTATAGTATTACCATTAGAAGTCCTTCGTAAACATATAATTTTTGACGTTAGATTTTTTTCTTCCTTAAATTTTTCTTATCTCCTCCATCCTTTCATGCTCGTTTTAAACTACTACTTAATTTGACTTTTACATATTACAATACATAAAAAAAAACTTAAACCCTATCTAATTTCTTTTAATATATTATATTATTACCATTAGAAAATATTTCGTAAACATATATACTTTTTCATGTTAGATATTTTTCTTCCTTAAACATTCTTTTCTTCTTTCCTTCAGCGCTCATTTTAAACAAACTATTTACGTACACATATTACATAACATAAAAACAAACTTAAACCATAACTAATTCCTCTAAATTCATACCTCATTCATTCTTCTCCTTCTTTTCACATTATATCCTTAATAACATTAATATTTTTATTTTAATAATACATATTAATAATTTATTTTCCTCGCACATATTATTAAACCCTTCAAAAAACAAACCTTAATTTAATACTATTCTTAATTCCTTTTTCTTCATGCAAAAACCTCATTAACTTTTAATTTCAAAATCTTTTAAATTATCTATTATCTTCCAAAGGCTTTTTAATTTCTCTCTGTGAGACAATATATATTTCTTTCTCAGTTGTAAAGGCTATCTCTCTCTCTCTATCACCCATCTCTCCTCCTCTCTCACCCTTCCTTCTTATATTCCTCCACCACCATCCTTTACTCTCATCTATTCTCTTCCTTACTCCCTCCCCCTCACTTTTTCGCAATCTCATACATCAATCTTAATCAATTTTTCATATGTTGATTTAAAACTTCACTATTCAGAAGTATTTTTTAAGCTTCATATCATGTCTCCCTCTTTTATCTGATGAGAACGCATATATCATCCCATGATGATATTTGTTTTTGAAATGCGCATAATAAAATACTTGGAACTCTTTTAACCATCTTTTGATCTTATATATATATATATATATATATATATATATATATATATATATATATATATATGTATGTGTGCAATGTATGCATGTATGTGTTTGTATATATATATATATATATATATATATATATATATAACGAAGGAGTTGTGGTAAGGAACCAGATTGACCATAACGCACCAGAGTACTCAATACTTAGGGTAGTAGAGTGGGTAATTGGAAAATGATTGACCCCGACGGCAGAGCTCAAGCCGTTTCGACGGCTATTTCTGGAAATAGCCGTCGAAACAGCTTAACCTGTGCCGTCGGGGGTCAATCATTTTCCTATATATATATATATATATATATAGATATGTATATTTGTATATATATATATATATTATATATATATATATATATATATATATATATATATATATATATATATATATATATATATATATATATATATAAATATATATATGTATATATATATATGTATATATGTGTGTGTGTGTGTGTACGTGTGTATATGTATATATATGTATGTATATGTGTATATATGCATATATTCGTGTATATTTGTATATGCATGTATGTTTATATGTATATATATGTATGTTTTTGTATATATGTGTATGTTTGTATATATGTATGTATATACATATGCATATATGTCTTTTATATATGTATGCGTGTGTATATGTATATATATATATGTGTATGTATGCGTGTATATGTATGTGTGCCATCATCATCATCATCATCATCATCGTTCAACGTCTAACTTCCACGCTAGCATGGAAATAAGGCCCTCATCTTAGCTAGATTTAACACTAGTTTAACTAAAGAAAAAATAGATATAATGTTTGCAGCGCGGAAAACTATTGTTGATTTGGAGGCTTCTTACTGGACCAGAACCAACCGTCCTGAAAACTTTGATATCACGATGGGGTCAAGTGACTCGGCGAAGGCAACTTATCTGGTCGGAATTTACCTTCTGCATAAGCTTAGAGATGAGATCCCTGTACTACAAGGAGACGTAAAAACCTTAGGATAGAAAACCTTAATAAACCTATACACAAGTTCTTTAAATCGTACGTCTTCTCTGTAACTGTCGACCACAATCATCATATAGTTAACTTCTTAGATGTTACCTTAGAATTAGGTACTGGTTTATACAGACCTTACCATAAACCAGGTAAAGTTCTATCTTACAACAATTATGCTTCTAACCACCCTAAATCTACGCTCAACTCTATTGTGTATAGCGTCTCGCATAGGATCTCTAGGCTTTCTGCTAATGAAGACCTCTTCAACCAAACTGCTGATTATTATAACAAGGCATTGGCTGATTCAGCAAAATTTCATACCTCCATGATGCAGGCTCTATAAAGCCCCCCTCGTGTAGGACTAGTGTTATAGCGAGCCATACCTATAACCAACGCGACAGCGGTCCAAATAGCGTAAAAAATATTAGAAGAGATAATAGAGCCACTAGCTCCGGCCCGCATCATAACTATAAAGCTAGCGGGAAGGGCGTATTACCACACCCACACCATCATAGTCCGGCTAATAGCAGCAACTACAGCCTACTTGAATTATTCCCCGCTTAGAGGCTTAATAAAGGTAATGGTTTATTACCTACACCTTCTAACCCGCCTAGGGTAACTCGGAACCGCCGTACAGGGACAGTCTGTGCACTCATACATAATGCCAACAGAACACGCATTATACAGCAGCTCTATAGCCCCGATAAGGACAGCCACCTTGGCAACAACGCCCATAGAACTACGCGTAACCTCCACCGTAATGTCCTATGTTTCCACGCCCCCTACTCTCGGAGTGTGGCCTCCAATTTACCCAGAATCTTCTTCGACGGCTTAGAGAACTTTCCACCTAACCACAGATACAGAAATGTCCTCAATAAGAATAACGTAAAAATCTCCTATTCTACTACACCTAATCTAGCTGACCTCATAGCAATAAGTAACCACAACAAGCTCACTAGTATACAACATTCTAGTAATGAGAATTTTAAGGAATATGACAACTCAGTTAACCTTAGCAATTCTTTCGTCCCGAATGATAATGATGGTAGTAACCAGGTTAGGTATCATAGTATTAGCAGCGGTTTACACAATAGCACCACACTAGAAAATAACTGCTGCTGCACCAGTAGTGAGACTGACGACAGGGTTAGTAACCTCAACAGCTCTAACAACGGCTGTAGAAGACGCTATAACATAAGAGGTGGGCATGGCACCACTTCGCGTGTTTGTAGCTATAATAATTGTTTCTACTTTAGGCACAAGGCCAGCAATTACCCAGTGCATTACTGGTACTTTATTTTATCGACCCCGTAAGGATGAAAGGCAAAGTCAACCTCGGCGGGATTTGAACTCAGATCGTAAAGGGACGTAACTATGCTGGAAAGCATGGCGTCCGACCCTCTACCAATACTGCCAATACCAACTACAATAATAGTAGCTATGGTGATGATGATAATAATAATATTACGATTAATACCACCACCTACCACTTTAGAGGTGACCGTAATAAACATTGCAATTGTCGTAACGCCGCAAACTGTCCACTCCGAGGCTACTGCCTGTCTAAAAACGTTATCTATAGATGTACGGTTACTAGTCATAATAGTGTTAAGTCTTACATAGGAGCTACCCCCGGGGCGTTTAAGAACAGATTTCGAGCACATCTTCACTCTTTTAGGAATAAGGAGCTTAGATACTCTACCTCCCTCGCTAACTATATCACCCAGTTAAATGACACTAACATTAGCTTCACCACTCATTGGGAAATTGTGAAAGAAGCAACACCATACAATTCTTTAAAAAGCTGCCAACTTTGCCTAATGGAACTATACTATATAGTGCAAGCACCCCAGGACTTCATGAATAGTTGCGCTGAAACTGCCATCAATTGCGTCCATAGACTACAACAATCTTTTTATTGACGGACCCCAACAAGCACATATCCACCATAACACCTGAGGCTCTCAACACCACACCCTGGCCGGACTTACGGGCGGTGGACTTACGATTACACAACTTGGAACAACACCATCATCCACCCTCTGTTATCCCTCCGGGAAGCTGCACTGCATATATTCAGCCGGGCTTACCCCGCTATATTCTTCCACACTGCCAAACATATCTTTCCGTAATTTTACAGAGCCGCCGCTTATACCCAAGCAACTTCTTAGACAACTGATTATATAATTATACAAATTCCATCTAAAGTAACTTTACCTTTCTAGGTCTTCAAACTCACACCAAACTTGTCACTTTGCACTAGTTAAACTTGTGTATAGTCTTAAATGACTTTACTAATAATTTATACTCAAACTCACACCTTTACAACCCCTCATTGCATTGAGTCGACTAACCCTTCTTACGTTAACTCCCTTTAAATAATTAATAAAATTTCTTACTATGCCGGTAGCGTTCATTAGTTTGACAAGTAACATTCCACCAGCACCGGTAATTACCTCCCTTAGCATACAAACATCTTTCTACCATTTGTCTATACTTAAAAACGTATATGTAATATGCATTCTGATGTTAAAGTATTATTCTACCCGTATAGGGTATTTAATTAAAAAGTTTGCCTTAGTATCTGCCTCATACAAGCCCCATTGGGCGAAACATATGTAAGAGCTTTATAAAGATATGTTTTAACGGCTTGTAACTCTTTCATTAATCATTTTGCTTTATATATATATATATATATATATATATATATATATATATATATATATATATATATATATATATATATATATATATATTTATTTATTAAAATAACAGATTAAAGTTTAAACAAAGAATCGCTGCTTTCACCCTTAACGGGATCTTCTGAAACTAACAAAGTCAATCTGTAAACGCAGAAGTGGATATTTCAAAAAACGTTGAAACCGGAGGAAGACAGGAATATTATTTGGTGGGTTATACCAACAAATGCGACGGGATCTATTTCTTCTAGGTTTATTTTCGTACTCTGTATATGCTACCTTATTGACAAATCCACTACGAGCAAGAGCTTCATTGTAATAAGTGGAATGGTCGTTAAAAATATTCTCGTTAGTAGATAGACGGGAAAGCCTCAACCAAACGTTTCTTACCAGGTTCTTGGTTATGCTGGCAGAATGGTTGGAATGCTTACTTATGTAATTAAGCGTATCATTCGGCTTTCTATACGGGTAATACAACCCATTCGATAAATTGAGGGTAACGTCGAGGTAATTAACGACCGAGAGATTGGCCTCAACCTGTATAGAGAGGTTGAAGCCTTTAAAGAAGGCTGTGAGTTCTTTTCTGAACCTGTCGCAAGCACGAGGTCCGCAATTAGTCATGGTCAAAAGACCATCATCACGGTACAAACCACCGCCCGCGTTGGGGAATTCGTCCTTGATAGAGAAAAGAAGGAAAAGGCCGATAAGATCAGTAACCTCCGCAGAATCGCTGGCGCCCATACTCACGTCGAATGGGGTACTATTGGATTGTTTAATCGAAATAGAGTCGTCGAAATTAATCACCGACTTACGGGCATTGAGGATGACATCAACTTTGAAATCCTTAACCACTGTGAGTGTTTTAGCGGAATTGATAGCTCTAAGGAGAAGTGGTAAAGTGATGGAGGAGTAGTAATTGTTGAAGTCGAATTGGATAAAACGGCAATGTACCTTGTTGCATATGCCGTTGAACCAATCAATCACCGTGAAAGAATTGTTCCACAGTGCAAGAGGGGCCAAACTTCTAATTTCAGGTATAATTCTATCAAGAATCGTTTTACTAAGTCTACCAAAATCGGACTTCGTAGGGTTAATAAGCCGAATAGAGGGGTTGTTCGGAAAATTGGATTTGTGATCCTTCAGGGTAAAGTGGGGAGAAATAGGGTCCAGAGGTTCGGTCCGGTCCAGGATGTTGAGATCAGAGGTGATTTTAAACCCAGCATCGTTGATTTCATTGATGACGCACCTATTAGTTTTACGGTATTCCTTAGTTACAGCATTATGTAGTAGTTGATGGTAAGTACTGCGCTCCACTTGATATAGGTTGCCAGTTTTGTCGGAATGGACGTGCACGGCATTAGAATCCTTAATAGAACGAATTATATTCTTCAGGTCTTGCTGAAAGGAATTGTTCCTATTCCGAAATTTGATACTCCGTATGAGTTCCAAGACATCATTTTCGAAGGGTAGCAATGCTGGGTTACACGGGGGTTATTATAGGTTTTAAACCCAAATTTATCCTGTTTGTTGTCTGCTTTTCGCGGATTATCGAAATAAAAGGCACGCCAACGCAACCTTTTAATGGACGCGTCTGTTTTCTGTATCAGGAGTTTTAAGTATGTTTTCCTGCTTGTTACAGGTATGTTCTTTGTAGAAATATTCAGATGTTGTTTCTGCATGATGAATATAAGTCAATAGAGTGCTCAACCGATGGAAACAAATAGTAATAATAATAAATTTGAAGACTAAAATCCAAAGAGGGCTCGATAAGGATAAATATATATCAAATATATAAGACCCGTAGAGCAAATATTTATTAAAATAACAGATTAAAGTTTAAGCAAAGAATCGCTGCTTTCACCCTTAACGGGATCTTTTGAAACTAACAAAGTCAATCTGTAAACGCAGAAGTAGATATTTCAAAAAACGTTGCAACCGGAGGAAGACAGGAAGACGATACTTTGGTTCGTGGAAACGTTCCCTGGCAAAGAACGGGAAAAAACGAATATAATACGTCATTAATAGGAGCGGTGAAAAACAATTGCACGCAAAGACAGAACCACGTTTATGGTATAAATAAGTCGGCCGTTGATATACTGATGGAACACGTTCAATCTACCTACCTAAACTGCTTCGGGATCACCCTCACTGACATCCACCAGCTCCTATCCGTCGTCGTTGACTACACGTATTTCGGTTTCCTCGACCAAACATACCGGCAAGCCTCAGGGCTGCCCATGGGCTCAAGCCTGTCGGGTGTGCTAGCGATCTCATACATGGACAGCCTCGAGCGCCAGGCACTCAACACCTGCCAACCCAACGCCGTCGCCTTCTTCTCAAGGTACGTGTATGACATCCTCATCCTCACATCTTCCCAGGAGATGGCGAGCGGAACTTATGAGGCGTTCAACAACACGGACGAGAATATTGATTTCAGTGTTGAACACCCCAACGACGACGGGTCCCTTGCCCTCCGAATCAACATCACGGAGCAGGGAGGGATCCACACCAACTTCTACCGCAAGGCAGCCTGCAGGGACTTGTTCGTCCACTACAAGTCTGCCCTCCCTAACAGTGCTAAAAGAGGGTACATCACGAACGAGATCACGCGAATTAAATACAGATGTAGCGATGCTGTGAGTGGTGTCATCCATATCAAGCTGTTCCTCAGGGTGCTGGAGACGAAAGGATATCAAGCCTCGCTTACAAACAGTGTAAGAGACACCAGACGCAAGAGGCAGAGAAACACCCACGGCAAGTGCTTCCTTAAAATCCCGCACCTGGGCGAGAAAACCACCAACGCTATCCGCAGGGCTATACGGAGAGAGGGCCTCGACATCCACCTGGCCCACAGGACCCCTCCCCATGGAGATTCCTCTCCAGGAAACCCGGGAAATCGACTGATGCGTGTTCCCTCAGAAACTGTCCTATGCGCAAAACGAACTTGTTGCTTACGAACATACGTTGTATACAGGGTAGAATGTGACTAGTGCAACCACTACTATATCGGTAGCACAATCCGGCTGCTACATATCCGGATCAAGGAGCACATCAACACCAGGGCCTCGTCTTTCCGGAAACACAACCAAATGTGGAAACAAAGACGGAAGGCCTATTGTCACAGTGCTAGCGACAGAACGCAACGTTGGCATGTTACTAATCAAGGAAGCACTTTGGATCAAACGCATAGGATCACAAATAAATAACCGATCTGAGAGAAGCAAGAGGAGGTGGCTGGTGTAAAAAAAAACAGACAACAGCACACGCACACAGTGGCATTCGAACGATTGTTATTGTGTGTAGAGCGCCCCCACCATCCATCGACCAACAAGCGACCAGGCAGATTACTACACTGCCAGTAACAATGACTGAATATAGGTAGTATAATGGATTGACAGCTAGCATCATCCCACTCCCACAATAAAGAGGAACTGCCTCGACCTTTGCTTGACCGCACCTATTCCGTGCGCTCTACAGAATATCTCAGCTACACATAAACGGCGGAAAACCGTTCCTCTCCGACAGATAATTTCCCGCTCGGAACCCCCCCCCCCAGTTGATGGATGCGAAACCCGAAATATAGGGACAATTAAATCTCTCCCAAGGTAACTCTATCTCGTGTTATTGTTTTATTTTTACGCTCTTTCCTACGTTCCTCTACACACTATAAATCTCATTCTACATTTCTTCTTACATCTCTCTCTTCACCACCGGATTCTGTTACCCGGAGATTTACCCATCTGCATTGTTGAGGCTTCCAAAACGACCAAAACACACACACACACACACACACACACACACACACACATATATATATATATATATATATATATCACTCAGAATCTCTAACCTTTCATCAAATCAGGATGTATTCGATAAAAACGCGCCCTTTTTTAATGAAGCTTTATCTAGAAGCGGCCACAAAAACAAATTAGTCTACATACCTTGCACAAATAATATTTCAAACATACAACCTAATATTACCAGCAAACACCAAATGAAAAACCCACACCTAAATGCCACTCATACTACATATAAAAACACCAACCCAAAACTTAATTTCTCTACCACTTCTCACATAAAATATGACTTTCAAAAAACCATTCACCCTAATACTCCAACATATGTTAACAACATAACTAACAAAATTCCTAGTAATCAGACTAAAACACCTAAATCAGTTAATCTAACTAAACATATATATAATAAAATCACTAATAGTAACTCTCTTAGTAAACCTCTTGATACATCGTATAAATATAAGAAACAATCTCGAAACCGTAATAGACGGGTTACTTAGTATAATGCTCCATTTAATGTACAAATTAAAGACCATAACCCTAAAAATTTCTTTGCTATCCTAGAGAAAAATTTCCCACCAAAACATAAATACCATCAAATTTTGAATAGATCTACTGTCAAATTTTCCTACTCCACTACCAAAAATATATAACAGAATATAAGTGCGTACAACGCATATAAATGTAAAAAAAACACATAAATATACCACCAACACATCAAACCAACCATAATATTACTAAAATAAGCCATAACAAACCACCACCTCCTTCACCTATAACAGGTCCTGTAAACTCCACACCAGTTTTGACTAACTCCCCTGATATAATATTTACGAATGGTTGTAACTGTAGCATCAAAAGAAATTGCACATTGAAGGGAAATTGTCTTATTAATATCATAGTCTATAAATGTAAAATTAGCAATAAGGACTCCACTCATTCATATATAGGAGCTACGTCTAACCAATTTAAAGTAAGATTTAATACCCACAAACATAGTTTTTAAAATGCCGCATTAGCTAATACAACATCCTTGGCCGAAGCAATTAATAATTATAGAAAGAAGAACATGGATTACAACCTGACCTGGAGCGTGCTCAAAAGGGTCACCCCTTATCAAAATAGCAGATACGAGTGTAGGTTGTGTTCCCAAGAACTTTTTGAAATCATGAAATCTAAGGATATCCTATTAAATAAGCGACAGGAATTAATTATATCTTGCAATCATAGAATTAGAAAAACCTTCAAATATTATAAACTTAATTAATATATACCTTACTCTTATATTTTACAAATTATTATAATTGATTTTTTAAATTTAGTTAACCTATAATTAGCATTTTATTACAGAGAATTTCATAATGTTATTTCCCTCTTACAGCTCTCTTTTCCTAAAGTTATTTTTAACCTCACTACTTCCTTTAATCGCATCCCCTATTTATCACATTTAATACCTATGATTATTAAATATAATTAATATCTTTAATATAATCAATGTCCGTATATATACAATACTCTTTATAAATTGTTTTATCTATTTCAGTTTTTCCATATATATATTTTTTATTGCTTTAAATTTTTACTTCTTTATTTATCACATTCATATGAATTAATATAATTTTATCCCTGTAAGTATACCTATCAATTAATTAATTTCCTGTTATGTATCTAGATTCCTTGTAGTTTAAATAAGATTGGTATTTCTCACTAATACCCTTATCCGAAAATTTTATTTTCCTTCGTTTTTAACAACATTCTTTAATAACATCAAATTTTCGTGTACCCTTCACTATCTTCTTGACTTGACCTCATTTCAACCCCCATCTTTCTCCTCCCCATAGAATTCTTTTCATTCAAGCATAAATCTGCACTCCTCCACTCCTAGATTTAATTTCTACTACTGCTATTCTATCAACTTGACCTCTAACTCCTTTCTATTGGTCAATTCAAAACATGTTCATAAACATACTTTTTATATTAATTCTTTGTTTTTGTCAATAAACACATCTCATCATTTCTGACAACGGCATGTATATGTAAAGGTATGTATATTTCCTCTGATAATTTGTAATATTTTTACATAGATCTTAAACATGATATACATACCAACAAACATATACATCCCAGAAACGATCGTAAAATGGTGAATTTTTTTAATATAAGGAACTTGTTCTTTGCTTTTATTTCATTGTTTTTATATATATATATTAAAAAATTCATCATTTTACGATCGTTTCTGACGTCACTCTCAACTTAAATACGATAGTTTTAGACGTCACTCTCAACTTAAATACTTCCCTCTTTTACCCGTACCACAAACTTAACGAGTTCACAGATATATAAATGTTAATTTGAACCACCCCCAAAACATCACAGATAACTTAGTTAAAAGTATCTCACTCAGAATCCCCGGTATCCCTGCCAATGAAAACATCTTCAGCGCCTCTGCCTCTTACTACAACGACGCCCTCACCCGCGGCGGATTTAATGAAAAGATTACTTATCTAGAAATCACCCCAAAACTACCTAGGAGAAATAGGCATAGGCAAACTAGTTTGTACAACCCCCGCTTCAATAGAGAGGTTTCTACACCTATAGCTAGGACATTCTTCAAATTGCTGAATATACACTTCCTAAAAAATATACACTGGCTAAAAACACTGGCTAAAAAATAAAAGAAAATGTCACTCGACAAACTATCCCCTCCACCACCATTCCACTCTACCCCAACCCCCAACCCGACCTGCCTCACGGCACTATGGTTATGTAAGTGCCTCTTACCTATCTGCTTTTTACATTTGTATAACAAACCTCAATATATGTACATGTGTTTGTGTATGTATATATATATATGTGTATATATGTATATATGTATGTATATGTATATATATATATATATATATATAATATATTTAGAAACACACAGATACATGCGGACACACATATATACATGAATGCATCCGCACCCAACCGTGAGTTAAGGGTGCCAACTTCACCGATGTTGCTCAATGAATGACTGGGACAGACCAATCCGGTTGAACTAGACTGAACCAGTATCAGAGTTAAAAATACATTATGAAGAGAGAAGAAACATTTAGATATAATTAGTAATAAAATGTATCATACCTAAACTGCTCCTAGATACCTCGACTACGTAGTTTCGTGGCATAAACAAAAACAATACATCATAAAGATATAGAGTCCTTGCGAGGTCTGCCGACTTATCAAGAGGATACCTCATTTTACTAGTCTCAAGAACGCGTCTACACGACGCGAGAAAGAATCCCAAAAGGCGGAGGGGGAGATAGTCACGCGATATAACGGTCTAGAAACAGAGCTAAGCCTCTTATAACCCCGAAGAAAATACCACGGAGGCGGAGGGGGTATTTATATCGAAGCCGTAGAAGAGGTGGTGAAGGGGGCGAGAGGTATGAGTAATGGAAGCTTTCCAGCGGTCCCCACACTTCAAAGATTGCTCGACCAGAGGGAGTTATTAACAATATATTTAGAAACACACAGATACATGTGTCCGCATGTATCTGTGTGTTTCTAAATATATTGTTAATAACTCCCTCTGGTCGAGCAATCTTTGAAGTGTGGGGACTGCTGGAAAGCTTCCATTACTCATACTTCTCGCCTCCTTCACCACCTCTTCTACGGCTTCGATATAAATACCCCCTCCGCCTCCGTGGTATTTTCTTCGGGGTTATAAGAGGCTTAGCTCTGTTTCTCGACCGTTATATCGCGTGACTATCTCCCCCTCCGCCTTTTGGGATTCTTTCTCGCGTCGTGTAGACGCGTTCTTGAGACTAGTAAAATGAGGTATCCTCTTGATAAGTCGGCAGACCTCGCAAGGACTCTATATCTTTATGATGTATTGTTTTTGTTTATGCCACGAAACTACGTAGTCGAGGAATCTAGGAGCAGTTTAGGTATGATACATTTTATTACTAATTATATCTAAATGTTTCTTCTCTATTCATAATGTATATATATATATATATCATCATCATCATCATCATCATCATCACCGTTTTACGTCCGTTCTTCCACGCTAGCATGGGTTAGACGGGTTGTCCTGTTGTGGGCAGTGTCTGGTCGGCTGACCATGCCTTGCTCATACAGGAACTGATTTGGCTTGATATATATATATATATATATATATATATATATATATATATATATATATATATATATATATGCAATCCTGTGTATATGTGTATATATATATGCATGTACATATGTTTATATATGTGTGTGTGGGTGTATGTGTGTATATATATACATGTATGTATGTATATATACATATATATATATATATATATGTATATATATGTATATATATATGTATATGTGTATATATATATATATATATATATATATATATATATATATATATATATATATATATATATATATATATATATATATATATGATATTAACAAATGGAAACTATATTTATAAAACCATATTTATTTTATTATACATATTTCAAGGACACCACGTGAAATTATGGTATGCTTTCATCAGACAAAATACAATATAGATCAGTTTTATAAATAAATATTGACATACCCTTAAAAAATGCAACCATTACTATCCTGGAGCTTCCAACAGTAATGGTTGCATTTTTTAAGGGTATGTCAATATTTATTCATAAAACTGATCTATATTGTAATTTGTCTGATGAAAGCATACCATAATTTAACGTGGTGTCCTTGAAATATGTATAATAAAATAAATATGGTTTTATAAATATAGTTTCCATTTCTTAATATCGTATGTTTACTCCAAATACTTGTTGAGTGCTTTATATCAGTTATAAAAATATTTGCTTGTTGTATCCCAACAATTTAAATAGAACTTTTGCATATATATATATATATATATATATATATATATATATATATATATATATATATGAATATGTGCAGATATATGTATATATGTGTATATGTTCTTCTGGTTTTATAATTTCACACACTTATTCCCAATAGAGAGAGACTTGGTTTCTAACATAGACACAAGTCTCTCTCATTAGAATTTACACAACATCGACTAGGTAGATTATGTATGCATGCACGCATGTGTAGATATGGATGTTATTGTATGTGAGGATGTGTATGTTTTGAGTTGTATGTGTGCATGTGTATATGTTTTGTATCTGTAAATGTGTATATGCAGTTATTAGATGCAACGTTTTGGGAATGTTTTACATATTTTTACTGTTCCATTAATGGATTGTACTTGTAATTTCCTAACTAGTTGTGTTCTTTCTGTTCCTGTGAAGCCTAGCTTCTCAAGATTTGTATTGAGGCAGTTACTAACATACCCCCAGTGCCCCAATAATCACAGACATAAATCTGAAGGTGTAATCAGAGTGGAGTATCTGCAAATTTCTCATCAGTTCTGCATAAATATTTTCCTTTTCGCTAATCTTTGATATTATATTGGCATATGCTGGGCAGCTAATTTCCACTAATGAGCATGCTTTCTTCTCCCTGTCCCATATCATAATATCTGGTCTGTTATGCCTGCATTTTATTGGGCTTTTTACTGGAACATTCCACCAGTACTCTTTCATATTATGTACATGGATGTCTTCCACATTGCTGTAGCTTTTAATGTGTTTATTATCATTGCTATCGTTTCTACGGATTGCATTGTACAGTGTTTTGGTCACTACATCATGCCTCATAGGTAGATAGTACCACGATGACATCTTTGGACAGCTGCTGATGACATGGGTGATATCTTCGGTGTTAATTCTGCAGAGTCTGCACTTGCTATCACATCTAGGTGTTTTGCCTGCATCCCTATCTCTTTTGTGAATCAGGTATTTTGGGTTAATCTCCTGTTCTTGGATTGCAAAAGCATATCCTCCAAAGTGAGAGCCAATATAGCGGTTGTTGGTCCAAGATAGACTTCTTTCCTTATCTATATTACTCTCACTCTGGAGCTTCCTGGCAACATTCCATGCATCATTTGTTTCTAATAAACATGCAGTTTTTCATCCATGGATTCACTGTGATTCTGCTAAGTGACTTCCTAGGTGTGAGTTTTTGATTATCACATAGGGAATATTTCTCGAGGAGTTCCTTCCCAACTCTCATGATCTTATCTGTTTCATGCAGATAGATTTGCTCGAGAGACGGGCTCCTACACTTCGAGGTTTATAGATGTTGTCGGAGGGATATGATGCAACATTCAAATGCTGTCTGGACTGATGATAGGCCTCTGCCTCCCTGCTTATGTTTCAAGTAAAGGCGGTCTATGTCACTGTTGATGTGGAAGTTTCCGGTATTGTTTTGTATTTTTCGAATTCCAACATCAACTGCTCAGATTTCGTCTATCCTCCAATTGAGTATTCCAAACGTTGGTGTTTGGAAAAGCACAGCAAACACATTGTGAGCCACTATTTTGTTTTGCACAGAGAGTTCCGAAGACCAAATCTTTCTTAATCAGGTGTAGTATTCCCTGGTTACGCATTCCTTATTACAGATACCATTATAGGATATGATCTCATCTATCCCCAGGTATCTGTAGCAGTCCTCATCAGATATCGGTGAAACAGTTAGGCCATTGATGACAATGTTGCTAGATTGGGTTGTTGTTTTTCCCCGCTTTACAGTGATATATGAGCATTTATCTTGGCCAAAATCCATTCCTATATCCTTTTAGAATGTTGTAACCAGGTCAAGATTTTTCTTCATCCCATCCATGTTCTTGGCATAGAGTTTCAGATCATCCACAAAGAAATTATGGGTTAGGTTCGTATTTCTGACCTCCTGTGAGCCAATGATGTATCCTTCACATTACTTGAGCAGAAATGACAAGGGGTTTAATGACAGGATGAATAATATCACAGAGAGACTGTCTCCCTGAAAAATACCACTACAATATTTTATTTTATCAGTGAACATAGAGTCCTCTTTCTCTGTCTTTAACCTTAGGATAGTAGCCCAAGAAGAAGACAGCTTCTCTATGACTCTGATAATAATGTCTGGGACTTTAGCAAGTTGGAGGGCCTCTATCATCCAAGAGTGGGGAACAGAATTGAAAGCTTTCCTGTAGTCCAGCCAGACTGTAGCCATATTCTTCCTAAGTTGTCGCACCTCTGACATCGCAGTTTTGTTGATTAGGAGTTGTTCAGCACATCCCAAACACCTTTCTTTCCAGCTGCTGGTTCATCTGTGATGATGTTATTATTTTCACAGTGATCTTGGAGGAATAGGTTCAGGTAGGCTGTATACATCTTATACATCAGGTTCTGGCATGCAATGGGTCAGTAGGTTTAGCCAGGCGGGTGTCTTTGTTCTTGGGGACGAGTAATGTTTGTGCTAATGTCAACCCTTCTGGTATAAGTGTATCTCCCTTAAGAACTTTTTGGTAGAGGTCGGTAAAATACCTCTGATAGAATATCAGTTGTTTGTACCAGTAGCCAACAGTCATGTTTGTACCAATAGCCGACAATCACCACTTCAAGGGTACCCTCACTTATTTTGTATGTTTTTGTTGTAGTGTAGGAGCAATAGTTCTTTGGGATTTCTTTTAACCACACTGTATCTTGGTTGAAATTAAATTCTTCTTTTCACCCCATATTTTTCTCCAAAAGGAAGCTATGTCTTTCTGGGATGGGGCCTCAGTGACACTTATTATTTTGCCCTTCATATCTCTATAGACTGATGTTTTGTTTTGTCTGAATCATTTATTAAGCACTTTGTATATATGTATGTCTGTGTGTATGTATGTGTATATATGTATATGTATGTGTATGTATGTCTGTGTATATGTATGTATATGTATGTAGGTGTATACATATATGTATGTGTATATATATATATATATATATGTGTGTGTGTGTGCGTATATATGTATATGTATATATATATATATTTACAGCCACTTAATAAAAACCCTTTGTTTGCTTAGAATAAATGAACCTTGAACATTAGGAGTGCCTGCATTTGTATCATTCTGTATCACTATGTATTTTTCTCTAAATATATTTTTTTCAAAGAATCCCATTCTTTAAATTCATGACCTCCATCCATCTCAATCACCACTTTCCCCTACCCACAGAAAATGTATGAATACCACCATATCACATTGACAGTCTGCTTTCTTGATGTAGAAACCTATATTAAAAAAATGATACTCTACTATGCATTGAGTACCATACTTACTGTGTTTACCTCCAATTGAACCCTGGATACACACACACACACATATATAAATAGCATGCACGGTTGATAGAAACTGCGTAAGAGAGAGACCCAGAAAAATTCAATGTAATGTGGTTAGAGCTGACCTAGCAAAGCTGAATCTCATGATTCAAGATCGAGTCAACTGGTGACATTCTATGCTGCAGAAGACTCATCTTCACTCATGAAGAGAATGGAACACAAGAGAGAGATAGAAGGCCAGACCTCACAGTCTTATCCTCCTCCATTCCCGAAATACAACTCCATCCACATACACCACCACCACTTGCTTTATCTAACATTTGCCAACACTAAGAACAAGATGTGTTCCTACCTATATTGTGCTCTCCCTCCCACACTACCTCATCCCAAATTCATTTTCTTGTTCAATCCATGCTTACATGGAACAATTATTTGCCAATCTATTCCCACCAACATACCTGGTTTACACTCATGTCCAATCCATGAGAGCATGGAAAGCCAGGAACACCACTCAATATATTGCTAGACAAAGCGAACTCTTCAAGACCACTGCTATGACCTGACACTTCCTCTCCAATGACCGTATGAAGCCCTACCACCACCACTCTTATCAATGCCTCCCTAGTGTTGGGTCCACAATAAAAATACACCTAGCCCACTATGTAAAGTTGTAGTGCTGCTGTCTCAAAGAGAATTACCCAATCTGCACTGTAAAGTAGGAGAACTGGTGCCAGGACTAAAGCATGCTGTCCACTCAATAGGATGGTAGTGCCACTCTCATAGTAAGATGCTCCCAGTTCAAGATATAAAGTGGGTTGTATTAAGAAGGGCATCTAGCCATAGAAACTAATCCAAAACTGAAAAGTATCAGCACAAGACATGGTTACTTGACTAGTCTAGCCACAAAACATGACCTACGTAACCCATGCAAGCATGGAAAAAGCAGACATTAAAAAGTGATAATTATGATGATATATTTATGTATGCATATATATATATATATATATGTGCACATGCACGTGTGTGTGTGTGTGTGTGTGTGTGTGTGTGTGTTTGTTTGTGTGTGTGTTTCTGTTGGCCAAATTCATTCGTAAGTGCCATATAGATTTGTAGAACCAAAGACCAAATTGTTGTGAAGAGAATCTCTTAACCACACAATTAGGCCTGTGTTTAATACTTGATACTTGTCAGCAGTACAGTATCAATTCAACAGTCCCATATTTTACCATTTTAATAAATTAAATTTAAACACTTGTGTAGTGGCTAGCTGATGGTATGGACTGGAAAATTTAAAATTAGGTGGTGTGCAGAAACAAAGTATATTTAAAAGCAATTTATTCCATCCTTGATTTAGCCAGAGTCTACATCAAGATAACTGTTATATTATTAGATAATGTTTGACAAATAATATTAAATATTTCATAATTATGAAGAAATACCCAGAGTAAAATAATGGTTTGACAGCATTCCAATTATTATTAATGTAATAAAGGCAGTCGAGTGGCAGAAACAGTAACAGATTTGAATTAAGGATTCAATTATTGCCATGAGATTTAAATTATACCATTTTACTATTTTAAATATATTTGCATTATTTTTTTTTGTTTATGTGCTAAATGTATTGGCGACATACATAGTGCAGCAGAAATACTGATGATAGGATACAAATCAAATCACTCAGCTTGGCCAGCTGCAATAATTTTTTATGTGTGTGAGTGTGTGCCACTCTTTGTATATATGTGTGCACATCCATGTGTGTTTCTAATTATAAATTAAAGTTCTAATCATATTTACTTTTTCTCTTGTTTATATATATATATTTTTTTAAACATTCTTTTAGGAATTTTATTGCCTCGTTAAATTTTCTTCTCAATTCTTGATGGCTCAACCTATGTTTATTCTGTTGAATCATTGACATGTATTAAATCATTAATAAATTCAATATCAAACAAAGCCAAACCTCAAGGCAAGCTTGTTGCCTGTTAGTTCAAGTTATTGATCTTTTAAAATACTACATGATGGTTTTAGACTGCTAACTGCATTCATGCCTATATAGACCATGTTGCAATTGTGTGGGAAGGGGGTCATTCAGTTGGTAATCTCAAGCTAAGTGGTTCGATATAGTTAATGATTTTTTATTAATTTTGCTTTCATATATAGTATTACAATATTTTGAGGTGGCAGAAATGGTAAAGTAATGAAGTACCTTGTTTTCTATAACAATGCTCTACGTTCATTTCACATTTAAGTGTCTTAAGCATAAACATGGGAAGTGATGGTCTTATATCTACGTATATATATATATAGTTCTGTATGAACAAGACACAGTCATCTGATCTGTCTTGACTCACAAAATGAGGACAACTTGTCTACCTCATGCTAGCATAGAAGGTGGACATAAACAGGGATACACACAATAGACACTCATGCACACATATACATATGTATATATTCAAAAAGTAAACAGAAACAAAAAAGCAAACAATAATTGCCATTAGCACCTTTGTTCACACAGCCCTATCCTCCCCCACTGCCAACACAACCCTGTCCACGATATCTTAATCACCCCTTCTCAATTAATCCACCTCCCCCACTTCGAGTCTTCCTTTATTTATGCTGTAACTGTTAGTGAAATGTTAGTTTTTGTCTGATGATCCTCTAATAAACAGGCGAAACTCCAGAGAAACTAGACACACTATTTAGCTTTAATAAAATGAATATATTATATATATATATATAATTTAGGGGTTGTAAAAGAATTCTGACGAGCTTTTGATTCCTGAGTTGGGCCATACTGATACAGATCGAGCCTGAGTTGATCAATCTTGTGCCACACCACAATAAATGTAATGGAGATCTAACACTTTGTTCTTTTTATTATTAATAGTATATATATATATATATATATATACAAATCTCCTGCATTATATATATATGTATAATGCCAGAAATTTTGAACTATGATGAAGGGTTAATGGGAACATTGCATTATAAATAAGTACTCATTTTCAGAATTTTACACTAAGATTAGACATGCTCATTGAAAATAGCAAGATTGCAAGTAGGTGTTGATAACAATTGTTTACAAATGTTATTAACATATTGGGTTGCAAAGACAGGAAATATATAGAATAAGCTGACTATAGATTTTTTTCTCATGTTTTGACAACACTATCGGTAGAGCATCAGACACCATGCTTTTCAGCATTAAATGTTGGCCCTTTACGTTCTGAGTTCAAATACCGCCGAGGTTAACTTTGCCTTTTGTCTTTACAGGGTCAATAAAATAAAGCACCAGTAATGCATTGGGGTAATTGCCGGTCATGTGCCAAAAGTAGAAACAATTATTACTGTGACCTACTGTGACCTAACTGTTGTTGAAATATGTTCTTTTTCTAGCTTGAATAATAGGGCAAGAATTCCATGCCATAATGTTATTTGCTGAAGAGACATTCGTTTCTTTATGGAGTCACCTAATTTGAACACTGAATTGAATTTTGAGAAAAACAATAGAAATTAGATATATAAATATCATCTATAAATAGTGTTGATTGGTACTGGTAAATTAAAAATGTAAAATACTTAGGTTGTTTATGCAGTGGCAAAAATATTTACTTGATCTTTATAAAGAATACATTTTCAAATATGAAAACCAAATGGAATGTCTATGATGCACAAAATGCTAACATATAGTTGTTTTGTTTTCTTTAACATTATAAGAAACTCAATACTGTAATGAAATATAAATATGAGAACGAGATTTTGATGGTTAATGTGGTACAAGTTTACAAAAAGATTTACATAAATATAACTGTACTCTGGGATCACAAGAGGAAAGAGGTTACATACATTTATATTTCTGAATAATGTTGCAGTTTATGTCCAGTTTGATAATTTCAATTGCAACAGCTTTGCTTTTGTGAACATTTCTTATATCTTGAAGCATTATATGTTGCCTTACAAAGACATCACTACAATGAAATTCAATATGCTGCAGAAGATTTTAAATGAGTGTCTCCAGTGGAATACCCATGTTAAGATATAACATAAGAGGGATGTTGCTGAAGGGGTTGGAAATTTTATCTCCAAACTCTTGAAGTTACAAGAAAAATTCCAACAGTTGTGGTTGACAAAAGTTTAAGCTGCAAGTTATGTTCTGCTAGTTTATGTCTTCTATAAAAATCTAATCTACCAGTTATTGTCTCATGGTCAAGACCATTTTCAATATTTGTGAATTGATGCTACTTCTTTGTTTAACATGTTTATATTCCTAGGAAGATATAATCATAGTTTCTATAGCAGTTTGCCTTTAGATAAATGCTTTGTTCCAGTTTTAATTCAAATGGCTTCTGTACTTATATTACCAGGTGAAGTTTGATTTATTTTTTTTATTGATTTTATGTAGATTTGGGTATCAATTATTTCTTCAATTTTAAATTACTATCTGATATGTTATTGTCAGATTAGTTATGTCTGGGTAGATATCAAAATATCAGATGCATCACACTATATACAATTTACACTTTATATATATTAATGGTAACAAATTTCACTACTCTATTTGCAATGTCCATGTAATTTATTAATACAATATTTAGTTTTTAGTGGTACTATAACAACATACCAAACACTTCGATACATAACAGAACTATAATATATAAATAACTATAGTGAATAGAGAGGGATAAAATATAAACATAAACATCTTTATAATAATAGGATTTGCTTACATTTCTATGCCATAATCATTGATAACAAATTTGATCATTACTTTAGGGGAATTTATTTCAGTTGAAAAGATAGCATTACATTTGGAATTGATAACTAAATATTACGAAGAATTCTTCATTGCATTTTCAGATAATGTCTATAAACAAACTCCCAAATCTTTTCTGAATATATTTTTACATTGTAATATTTTAAAACTCTTTACAGTTCTATACCTTTATATGTTATTTATTATTTTATTTTTAGAAATGAAAATGTCATTTCAGTAACATACAACAGTATACGAACTCCATATGGAGTTGTCATTATGTCTAGCAAAGATTGGATGATTCTTCCTCTGATTGTATTACTGTATTAACTATTTTTAGATGTAACTAGGTACCAGTGCCATTTTTGGTTATTTTACTGCTCTATGCTGGGATTACATGTTATGTATTGTTTTTTATCAAGATAATTGTGAAAAGAAAAAGATATTTTAATCAAATTTGCTATTTGCTATGTCTAGTTGTGTGCTTCATTAATTAAACTAAAACATCCTACGGGTCATTCTGGAAATAGGGTGTGTTGAGATGGAAGATGAAGCCTGACTCGGAAAGAAAAATGACTAAAACCACATTAACATAGCTGAATTGTGCTGAAGAGAGTATATCTGGACCTGAGATAGGGGCTGTTTACTATTGAGACCTGAACATATTTATAAAGCACTGCCTGGAATTATATGAGCGCTAGCTACAATATTTGGCTTGAAATTCAAAAGGAATAAGATGGACATCCTAACTAGCAGGAAGAAAACTTGTTTGGAAGTGTCAGAGGGGTTGGGAGCAGGGAGTAGTAGCAGTGTGTCAGCTGAGGGACTTGAAGCTAAGGAGATAGCATATTATGCAGCATATGGGAGTGGATAGGACTGTCCCTAGCCAGGAAAGTTGACAGAACAAGCAGAAAGTGGTCAGGAGTTGTGACAAGTATCAGTTCATCCACTCTGCTCTGGATGTGCACAAGACAGGAAACCTTCCAATGGAATACAACTAGAAATGATCAGCAGTATATGTGATGCACTAGCAGCAGGAGATTTATATCTCAATAGTTGACTGTGGACTGGGTGGATTGTGATATGGAAGGAAATAAAGATGGGAACTTCAGATGAAATTGCACAAATGTTGAAAGAGATATTCCTGGAGCGGGGCATTGTGGATGAGTTGCTAATAGATAACAGTACTGCATTTTTCTCAGAGATGCAGGAGAGGATGCTATCAGCAATTCAGCTCTGTGGTGGTCACAGCGAGAGCAACGTCTGCCCAGGTTAAATGAGGACTTTGACATGTGGGGGGGGGGGGGATAGGGTGATCTTTGAGATCAAGGGTTTGTGGGGATGGGACTCTACTAGTGTGGCCTTCTTCCCCTTTGGCTGCCATATTGATTGGATATGATTGCCATGTGAGCTTAGGTATATGTTACAAGGTTCTGGCCAGATGTTAGTCAGGTAGGACTCTCAGATATATCCCATATGAACAAGACTAACCATAGGAGAGGACCTGCAAGGTAGGTGAGTTACACTTTCCCTCTCACAACATGGTACACAGACACTGTGGCAGCTATGATCTTAAAATACTGTTCTATGCAACAATTCCACATACTCAACATTCTTTCAAGAGTAGTTTCACTAAATAGGGAAAATGGTCAATAAATAAAAAATAAAGTATCATTCCAATTCAAATTAAGGAGTGAGGCCACTGAACTGATGCTTAATTTCCTAGAAATAGAAATCATGTATCTCTCAGTTCACACTCCTGTGTCTTTAAAAACTAATACGTTGGATAATATAGCGATATTACCTTATTAGAATTTCTTCTTTACCCACTTATTCCTGGTGGGGCCATAAGGGTAGAGTCCTCAGATACGCCTTCCAGTGGGTCCTGTCAGAAGCAGTCATCTCCAATTTATCCAGCTGAATCACCTAGCAAAACCTACTGATGTTATCCAACCATAATGCTTAGATTCTACACCTGGGTCTCCTGCTAGTTGGTTTTGACCATAAAATCTGTACAGTGATTCTTTCCTGAGACATTCTAACTATATGTTAGTATCGAAGCTGCAATCTCAATTCAGAGAAGTAGTGGCTCTACCTAAAGCCATGGAATCCTACAAAACTGGCAGGTGCAGGTCGACCTACAGGATGAAATGGGAAGCTTTGGTGGATAGGGTCAGGTATGCAGATACAATTGCGTCCAAAGTCACAGATTCGCTGAGCAAAATGAGGACATTGAAACAGATTGGAAAGTGTTTAAGGCAGCAGTTTCTGCTTCAACTATTAAATGCTGGAGGCAAAAATGGCTTGGTGAGGTGCCGGGTGGCAGAACTCCTTAATTCAATCAAGAGGTCAAAGATACCACCCAAGCAAAGAAAGAGGTCTACAAGCAGGAATGAAATGTCACAGCAGAGACAGTAAAGACGTTGAAAGTTAAGACATGGAAGGACTTTGTGATTAAGTTGGGATCTGACTTCAAATCAACAAATAAAATCTTGTGGCAGACCATCCACTGACTTTGTAATAAGAGGTTCTTCTCTCCACCTGCTATCAGGATGGTATCTGACGACTCCTCTCTTCAGAAAAATACATTCTCTTGAGATAGTGAGAACACTGCTAATTTTCTAAAGTCAGAGCTCTGGAATTTCCTTTCCAAAAATTGATCACACCTTTCGATTTTTGTAAAATAGTTTTTCATTAAAGTTTGTATTTGTAATTTTTTCTTGTAATATTTTGTTTTAAAAAACAATTTAAAAAGTGCTGAAAATTTACATTTACATTTTTTCCTATTACCATAGTAAATGATTTGCTTATATTTAGTGTTAAATATATAACATTAAAAACATTACATTTGATAATATAGTTGGGGAGTTTTGCCTGAAGTCTAGTCTGGAAGAAAACTCAATTTTTAATCAATTATTTCACATTCAGAACTTATTTATGTATTAATGTCTTGTCAGTCAGACAATAGAAGGGTCAAGGTAAAACCATTTTTGGCTGTGATTAAAGAATCAGTTGGCCTTAATCCAGCTATGTCTGTGATTACCAGCATGGTTTCTACAGTGTCATATCACTTTTCACTGAATGTTGTAGCAAAAATAAAAGTGAGATTATATTTAGATGAGCATGTCTATGTGGTTAAGGAATTTGCTTCTCAAGCATGTAGTTCTATGTTCAGACCCATTGCATGGCACATTGGACGAAATTTTTCTAATGTAGCCAAGGTTTGTGAGAGGAATTTAATACTAAAAACATTCTTCAACAAAAGAACTACAACCTATTTTCATTTAACACCATAAAAGTACAGACACTATACCAAAACATCTGCTTGATATGAATTATATCCAAAACACACTTCAACAAAAGCATTAAAACCTAAATTCCTTTCACACCAATAAAATACAGACATTATACCAAATGTAAAATGCCAAAATCACAGTCTACGGAAATAATATTATGGTATGGCCCTGTAACACCTAATGGAGTCATAAGGATGCATAATGACATATGATGTTTCCTGGGCATTTTTAAGCCTGGCAAAGCCCAAATGTCTCAAAATCTGAACATAGCAGTTTTTTTTTCCAGAAAAGGATAGAGACTGAGAAAAAAGTATAGAAGAATCAACTCCAGTATTGGACTGGTACATTTTTTTATCAACCTCCAAAGGATGAAAGGCAAAGTTGATCTCAGAGAGCAGAGAGCTGGGAGAAATATGACAAAGCAGAATATTTGAATTAGGTAAGGGCCTATTTTGTAATGTAGTTTCGGATTGTAGAGAAGAAAATGGTGGCAGGTTCCTTGCAGGAATGACTTTTTCTCCATGCACTTAGAACTAGCAGGCATTGTGACATATTTCCATTGTCATTGCGGAAATATTAGATATGACTACATTAATTGAAAACTAATTCCACACAGAACAAGGTGAAAAACTATGGAGGCTCTACTAATATCAGAATATAAACAAAACATTAACACACAAATACAGCATATGTGAAACAAATTATAATTACTGCCATGCCTCAACCATTGAGAAATTTTAAATACACTGTCTACAATTTCATATGACTCCTATGATGTTTTACAAACAGTGCTATCTTGCAACCTATACACTATCAATAAGTGTTTCTGGTTCTGAAGACAGAGCAAGGTATGAAGTATTTAGTAATGCTACTATTCCAAACAATGTATAAAACTGGAGAACAATTGTGTTTTCAATATAATGTGTGTACTTAACGATGATGGCATACTTGCCATCACCGACGCCGATAAGAAGGTAGCTTGGAAGTGTCACTATGAAAGGCTACTAAATGAGGAGAATAAATGGGAGAAAGACAGTCTCCCCCACATCGACCCAATAGAGGGACCAGCAGTGTTAGTCGAGGGTAGTATAATAAGTAAGGCAATCAAAGATATGAAGACAGGCAAGGCGGCTGGGCCTTCGGAAATAGTTGCCGAGATGCTGAAGGCATCTGGTACGGTGGGACACACCATGGTCACCCGGATAGTCAACCAAGTCATACAGAATGGGGTTGTTCCGAAGGACTGGCGCAGCAGCATTATCGTTAACTGTTATAAGGGTAAAGGAGATGCCCTAGATAGGAGTAACTATAGAGGCATTAAATTAATCGACCAGGTCATGAAGGTCACGGAAAAAGTTATAGCGCAACTAATCAGAGAGCGAATTGATCTAGATGAAATGCAGTTCGGGTTTGTGTCAGGAAAAAGTACCACAGACGCACTTTTCATTGTACGACAACTACAGGAGAAGTACCTAGCTAAAAGTAAACCCCTATACTTAGCTTTCGTCGACTTGGAGAAGGCCTTCGACAGAGTCCCCCGTTCCATTATCTGGTGGGCTCTTAGAAAACTAGGTGTTGATGAATGGCTTGTGAGAGCTATACAAGCCATGTATAAAGAAACAGTTAGCAAGGTTAGAATTAACAACGAATATAGTGAAGAGTTTAGTGTAAAAGTTGGTGTTCATCAGGGCTCTGTTCTTAGCCCCCTACTATTCATTATTGCCCTCCAGGCTATAACAGTGGAGTTCAAGACCAGCTGCCCATGGGAACTCCTATACGCAGATGATCTAACGCTCATAGCTGAATCAATGGCCGAGCTAGAGAAGAAATTCCAAACACGGAAGCACGGCCTAGAATCAAAAGGCCTTAAAATTAACCTAGCTAAGACTAAAGTTCTAGTTTGTAAGAAAGAAAATAAGGCGGCGGTCCCCTCCGGGAAGTGGCCATGCGCAGAGTGTAGGAAAGGCGTAGGTAGAAATTCCATTTTGTGTCCCAAATGCAAAGTTTGGGTGCATAAAAGATGTAGTGGGATCACAGGTAAGCTAACTAAGAACATAGATTTTACATGTGGCCGGTGTTCTGGGAATATAAGTAGCAGCAAGTGCCCACAAAATACTAGCTCCTTCAACTGCGCAGAGGGTTCTATAGAAATAGTGGACAGCTTCCGTTACCTGGGTGACAAAATCAGCAGTGGGGGAGGGTGCTCTGAAAGTACAGTAGCTAGAGTCAGAACTGAGTGGAAAAAGTTCAGAGAGCTTATACCACTATTAGCCGCTAAAGGGTTCTCCCTAAAAATGAAAGGCAGGCTGTACAATGCCTGCATACGAACAGCAATGTTGCATGGCAGTGAGACCTGGGCATTGTGTGCAGAGGATATACGCAGACTAGAGAGAAACGAAGCTTGCATGCTCCGCTGGATGTGTAATAGTAATATACGTGAACGACAAAGCATAAACGAACTAAGGAAAAAATTAGAAATAAGAGGGATCAGATGTTGTTTACTAGAGAGAAGGCTACGTTGGTATGGTCACGTGATGCGCATGAAGGATGATAGCTGTATAACAAAGTGCAGGGCAATAAAGATAGACGGTAGCCACGGAATAGGCAGACCCAGAAAAACCTGGGACGAGCTGATAAACTCCGACCTCACACACTTACACCTCACCAAGACAATGTCACTGGACCAAGACCTTTGGTGGTACTCAGTAATAGAGAAGACCCGCCTTGCCAGTAGGCATCTCTAACAAAATACACCCCATCCCACCACCACCCCCACCCCCACCCCATCCACACCACCCCGTTCTATGTAAAGTTATGTTGGTGCCGCGCCATCCAGGCCGAAACAAATGAGATCGTGTAGGTGTCACAACAAAAAAACACACAGTCCACGCTGTAATGTGGCCATGTAGGCAACACGGTAAAAACCTCCCAGACCCACACTGTAAATGTGGTTGGTGTTAGGAAGGGCATCCAACTGTAGAAAACCTGCCAGACAGTCCTATGCGAGCAAGAAAATCACTCTTGCCTCAAGTGGGACTACCCCCGTCCAAACCCATGCAAGCATGGAACACGGACGTTAAACGTTGATGATGATGATGATGATGATGATGTTTGAAAGTAATCAGTTGCCTTCTTATACAAATACATACATATGTACATATATATGTGTGTGTATATGTGTGTGTATGTACGTGTGTGTGCGTGCACACACACACACATATATATATTATAAGTACCCTACCCTAAGTATTGAGTACTCTGATGCATTATGGTCTCTTACCACACCCTCTTTGTGTTATATATATATATATATATATATATATATATATACTAAATATTTGAGAGTTTATGCAGCTGAAGGACTCTGAAATAGTATGGCCTAAAGAAAATTGGGTCTGATTTTCAACATCTGCACTACAAGAAGAATGTGTTTGGTTATTAATAATAAAAAAATATAATTTGCTAAGACAAATGAATCAAGATCTCCATAATTGAATGTCTTTAGAAGCCACCCTCATTTTTAACAACAAAAATGTCCATTGATACATGGAGTGAAAAGGTGACAGATAGCCAATCAGATTAGTGAATGGTTTTTTTCATCATCCTTCAAAATACCTTTTACTTCTGCCCATTTTTTTGTATTAATGTGTGTATGACGTTCGTCATGGCATTGTTTAGTGGTAAGAGTATTTGGCTCACAATCATAAGGCTGTGAGTTCTATTTCTAGTGGCGTGTTGTTTTTTCATTGTCTGTCAAAGCACTCTTTTCTTCTGTCCATCTTTTGATTTCATATTGTTAACATGTGGATGTCTTTTAATTACAGCATGACTAAGTGGTTAGTGTATTTGGCTCATGGTCGTAAAGTTGTGAGTTCGATTCCTGGTGGTGTATTGTGTCCTTGAACAAGACTCTTTATTTCACATTGCTCCAGTCCACTTTTCCTATAAAAGCAACTTGGGGGTGGCCTGTCGGATATAAGAAACAAGAGATGAGGCATGGGAGAGACATGGTCTGACAGGAAATAGAAAAGAATTGAAAGGCATTCTATGGTGAACATTTCCTGGCAACAACGGATTACTAGAATTGATGAAATCTGAACTTGTTTGAAAAATTCAACATTAGTGCAGGGGTGGAGGGCATATCTTGGTAGAGACGAACACATAGAGCAGCTAAGGTGGCTAAAGGGCAGTAACATCAGCTATAGAATGGAATGGGCCATACTTAAGCAAGCTGACAAAAGAACACCAAGATGACTATAGAAGAAATAGTGAAGTCTGATCTCAGGATGATGGACCTCACAAAATTGATATGGTAGACTGTAACAACTGTCGAGATGCTCTGCTAGAGAGAGTCATCCGAATAAAGCCTGCATGAAAGACTGATGTAAAATGATTATGATGCATGTGTGACTATGCAAGTATAGTTTTGCTGCCAGTCTGTAAAAAAATGTAAAAGAAAAGTTATAATTTGATAATTTTTTTTTCTTTTTTGGTAATTATTAAAAAAAATATAACACCACCATTTGAAAACTTGTCTCAAGTTGTCTACATGCCATAGACTTTTATTTTCAATTTGTCTACTATAATCATGTATATACCTATACATACACACACACACATATATATATAATATATACATTTCTAATAGTTAGTTTAGTTGTTTTTTTTTCTGACTACACATATTCCTAACTACTACACAATACAAATACAAAATAATTGGCACCTTTATTTTTTATTATAGGACATTCCAGGAAACCAATTTTCATTCTGGTTTTCCTTAAAGGTTAAAAATAGATTAGTGTAATGTTAAAAGCAAATAAATATGTCTACAGTGGTTTGATTGGTGGAGGGTTGGTAGAAAGAAAGCAATTTCCAAAATCTTCGGAAGAAGGGTAAAAACATTTATACATATATATATGCATGCACACATCTCTCTCTCTCCCTCTCACTCTCTCCCTCTCTCTCTCTCTCACTCTCTCTCTCTCTATCTCTATCTCTCTCTCTCTCTCTCTCTATATATATATATATATATATATATATATATATATAACAAACGGAATAAAAAATAGAAAAAAAGAGAAAAGATCTTTTTTGTTCTCTTTCTCATTGCAATCATTATAAAAATAACTTCCTCTTGTAGTAGTATTTAAAACTAAGAAAATAATAATAAAAAAACTAAAAGAGAAAAATAGAAAGACACTAAATAAAATAAGAATGAAAATACTTGTAATTTTTTGTAAATTAAATTTTCTGTGTGGTATTGACCATCGAAATTAAACATGTCAATAACAAATCTAGTTGTAATTTTTTATGATTTTATATAAAATGTATTTTACAATAAAGTGTCATTCACAAGGAAAATTAACACAATGCATCAATGATGATGATGACGATGAATAGGGTGATGATGATGATAATCATGATGATGATGATAATTATGATGATGATGATAATCATGATGATCATGATGGTGATGATCATGATGATGATGGTGATTGGGGGAGGGGGTGACGTTGTTGATAGTGGTGATGGTGATTATGATGATAATGTTGATGTTAATGATTTCAAACTGTAAAATTGATGCTGATGGTATTGACAACAATGATGCCGATGATAACAACAACAGCAACAATGATGATGGAGATAACAATTCTGGAGATCTTCCCTATGATGATGGTTATGATGGTGATGATTATTTTATACAATTCTAAGTAATTACTGCTTGACAGAATTTCAGCCATAGAGCATCAGCGACTCAAAACTGGTTTAAAGAATACTCTCAGGACAGTCAATATTGCCAATGGTTCTTATACCATAAATGTAATCAAAGCTGATTGATATTGATCAATTATAATCAATAATTGTTTTTAGTTTCCTTGACCTTTCTAAGAGAGAGCAAACTGGAACATTTTTTCCAAATTCATCAAAAACTGTATTTTATCAGATTAATTTAATCACATACAGATTGTTGTTGTAGTTATTGTTGGTAGTGGTGGTGATGGTATTGTTGAGATAGTTACTTTCAGTGAACACTTTGAACCTGTCAGCTTGGTATTCTGGTATTATCAATGATTGACTATATCCTACCATCTTTTTATTATTTTATGCCACCACATCTCTTCGCTACTGTTATTAATAATGGTTTCTACACAAATCAATGATCATTTCACACTGTTCTTTCTGCTTGTGTTCTTAAGTAAGGGAATGTCATGATGTTTGAATTGATGAATTATTTTCTTTCAGTGATTTTCATGCAAGCACACAAGGTTGAGGGCTGTACATGTAGCAGGAGCTTAAGATTCAAAGGGTTACATCATAAATTAAAATCTGGGTTATGTTGTACTGTTTGTCTGATCTGGAAACTTGCATACGTTCTGTGTCTTTTAGTATTTGGTTATATTGTGAGCAGTTGACTTTTCATTCTAAAGAAATGATGGTGAACCATTTTAGCTCAACTTGTTGACATTGTAATTCCTTTAATAATCAGATTATAAATGAATATCATCATCATCATCATCATCAACGTTTAACGTCCGTGTTCCACGCTTGCATGGGTTTGGACGGGGGTATTCCCACTTGAGGCAAGAGTGATTGTCTTGCTTGCGTAGGACTGTCTGGCAGGTTTTCTACAGTTTGATGCCCTTCCTAACACCAACCACATTTACAGTGTGGGACTGGGAGATTTTTACCGTGTTGCCTACACGGCCACATTACAGCGTGGACTGTGTGTTTTTTTGTCGTGACACCTACACGATCTCATTTGTTTCGGCCTGGATGTTGTGGCACCAACATAACTTTACATAGGAGGGGGTGGTGTGGATGGGGGTGTGGGTGGTGGGACGGGGTGTATTTTGTTAGAGATGCCTACTGGCTGTAGTAGGTTTTACTATGTATTTAGGTAAGGCGGGTCTTCTCTATTACTGAGTACCGCCAAAGGTCTCGGTCCAGTGACATTGTCTTGGAGAGGTGTAAGTGTGTGAAGTCGGAGTTTATCAGCTCGTCCCAGGATTTTCTAGGTCTGCCTATTCCGTGGCTACCGTCTATCTTTATTGCCCTGCACTTTGTTATACAGCTATCGACTTTCATGCGCATCACGTGTCTGTACCAACGTAGCCTTCTCTCGAGTAAACAACATCTGATCCCTCTTATTTCTAATTTTTTCCTTAGTTCGTTTATGCTTTGCCGTTCACGTATATTACTATTACACATCCAGCAGAGTATGCAAGCTTCGTTCCTCTCTAGTCTGCGTATATCCTCTGCGCACAATGCCCAGGTCTCACTGCCATGCAACATTGCTGTTCGTATGCAGGCATCATACAACCTGCCTTTCATTTTTAGGGAGAACCCTTTACCGGCTAATAGTGGTATAAGCTCTCTGAACTTTTTCCATCCAGTTCTGACTCTAGCTACTGTACTTTCAGAGCACCCTCCCCCACTGCTGATTTTGTCACCCAGGTAACGGAAGCTGTCCACTATTTCTATAGAGCCCTCTGCGCAATTGAAAGAGTTAGTATTTTGTGGGCACTCGCTGCTACTTATTGCACCAGAGCACCGCCCACATGTAAAATCTAAGTTCTTAGTTAGCTTACCTGTGATCCCACTACATCTTTTATGCACCCATACTTTGCATTTGGGACATAAAATGGAGTTTCTACCTACGCCTTTCCTACACACTGAGCATGGCCATTTCCCGGATGGGACCGCCGCCTTATTTTCTTTCCTACAAACTAGAACTTTAGTCTTAGCCAGGTTAATTTTAAGGCCTTTTGATTCTAGGCCGTGCTTCCATGTTTGGAATTTCTTCTCTAGCTCGGCCATTGATTCAGCCATGAGTGTCAGGTCGTCTGCGTATAGGAGTTCCCATGGGCAGCCGGTCTTGAACTCCTCTATTATAGCCTAAAGGGCAATAATAAATAGTAGGGGGCTGAGAACAGAGCCCTGATGGACGCCAACTTTTATGCTAAACTCTTCACTATATTCGTTGTTAATTCTAACCTTGCTGACTGTTTCTTTATACATGGCTTGTATAGCTCTCACAAGCCATTCGTCGTCACCTAGTTTTCTAAGGGCCCACCAGATAATGGAACGGGGGACTCTGTCGAAGGCTTTCTCCAAGTCGACAAAAGCTAAGTAGAGGGGTTTACCTTTAGCTAGGTACTTCTCCTGTAGTTGACGTACAATGAAAAGAGCGTCTGTGGTACTTTTGCCTGACACAAACCCGAACTGCATTTCATCTAGGTCAATTCTCCCTCTGATTAGTTGCGCTATTACTTTTTCCGTGACCTTCATGACCTGGTCGATTAGTTTAATGTCTCTATAGTTACTCCTATCTAGGGCATCTCCTTTACCCTTATAACAGTTAACGATGATGCTGCTATGCCAGTCCTTCGGAACAACCCCATTCTGTACGACTTGGTTAACTATCCGGGTGACCAAGGTGTGTCCCACCGAGCCAGATGCCTTCAGCATCTCAGCAACTATTTCCGAAGGCCCAGCCGCCTTACCCGTCTTCATATCCTTGATTGCCTTACTTATTATACTACCCTCGACTAACACTGCTGGTCTCTCTATTGGGTCGATGTGGGGGAGACTGTCTTTCTCCCATTTATTCTCCTCATTTAGTAGCCTTTCATAGTGGCACTTCCAAGCTACCTTCTTATCAGTGTCGGTGATGGCAAGTACGCCGTCATGATTAAGTACACACTTCTTCCCGACAATATCACGGTTTTCCTTGACACATTGCCTAGCAATTCTGAACACCTCACGTTTTTCGTCCTCGCGTTGTAGAACATGCTTGAACTTTCTTTCCTCTGCTTCCCTTCTTGCGAAGTACACTTGTCTCCTAGCCTCCCTCCTGGCCACTTGATAGTCTTCTCTACTTCCCCCATCCCGCCATACTTTCCAAGCCTGCTTTTTGGCCTTAATTGACCCCTCCACCCTACTGTTCCACCACCATGTTACTCTCCTCCTGCCTACAGGCCTGCTCCAGCCACAGACTTCGTCTGTCGCCATCAGCAGGTTTGCTTTCAGAAATTCCCACTGTCCCTCTATATTGTCCGACTCTAAATGCTCTTCCTTACTGTCGAAAGCATCAAGTAATATGCTTTGAAATTTATTTCTGGCTGTGGGGTCCTTTAGCTTCCATATTTTTCTCCTGAGGAATAAATGATATTGTGGAGATATTTCGTTTTCGAATTATTGGTAACACTAACACATTGTGACTCAAAATAAAGGCATATATAAATCTATTGAAATGCATTTGTTACTTCTACTTAGTATTTTTGCAACTGAACTACTCACAGATAGAAGGAATATATGTTTATTATATACAAACATATTGTATATTGATTCATAAATGCCTTTATTCTTAAGCACACTGTCAGTGATATTGCTAATTAAAACTAACTGATCTAGCTTACACTATACATAAGTAAGATTTCACCAAGAATAGTTTGTTTATAAAATCCATATGAAAATATTGTCTTCTACACTTCATCACTTGGGAGTTGATAAGTGTATGCTAAGCATATGTAAAAACATTGATATGCATCTGCTACTCCTATCGTGGCTGCTGAAGTAACTGTGATATTTTAAATACTCATAATAAGAATACACATATATTTATTGTGCATAAACATATTGTATATGGTTTCATATATGAATTTATTTGGTTTCAGATTGCATTGCCTGACACCATCACTGATCAAAACTGACATATGGCTGTTTTGTGGTGCACTGGATGATTTCAGAGCTTCTACATACATTTCTTTATATTTCTGGGTAAGTATCTTTATTACTCATGTTTTCATCATTGAGGGAGCAGACATATGTTCAAAGGCATTCCAGGTATGGCCAATCTATCCTTTTAATAATACATTATCCAAAATGTTTTTCCTTATATAAGTTGGTATGATGTGATCTGAGTCAATTTAGTTGCTGTTTCTAGCAGATTGTGTGACAATGTAGACATTTCCATTTTGCTTCATAATATTGTTTTTCAGCATCAGATCAGCCCTGATTGAGCAGAATATGATTAAAGGCATTCTAGATTTTATCATCTTATCATTTTAATAATATCTAAGACTACATTATCCAGTCTGCCCTTTCCTAATTTTAGGTGGTAGGCTGAGATTTGAAGAAATTAGAATCTAGAAAGTTGAGTGAACATGTAGAGATTTCCTTGTTTGAACATTCATTAAGTTGTCAGGATAAGCAACATATTTTCAAGAGATTCATTTTACAGAATTCACCTTTTCTTCATTGATAGTTAATTCTAATCACAAAACATATATTTACCACACAGGTGAATCTGTGATTCCAAATGAAGTCATTCTATAGCTCTTGATCCTCATGTATGTGATTTCCGATCATAGCCAATAATCTGTATAAATGAAGGCTCTTTTTGTTGCATGTTTATGATATACTATGAACTGGGTGAAACTGTGATTTTTAAAAAAAATGAAAGAAATGTAACTCTCTAAATGTCATATTTGTGAGTAGCACTCCTTTTGATACCAAACCATCCAAAACTGGCTTTTCTTTTATATAACAAGTTTTATAGGATTCCAATTTAAATTCAAATATTCCAACAATTTTTGCATGATGCATCTATAATTTGCAGTATCTTTGCGTCTACACCTATGGCTATTATAAAGATAGAATTTAAAAAAAACACATAAGATTAATATTTTACAACCAATTACAAGAGCTTTTTGGTTCCCATGCCAAGCAGAAAAAAATATAGCTGCCATATTGCTTATCAAAACTAGCAATTATATTTTACAGTTATATATGTAGATTTAACTGTGTGTATCTGATTCAGAATAGATACACAGTATTTTTGCATCTCATAAGAGACAACTAAACTGGTTGCTACCACGAAGGGTATCCAGCCATAAAGCATCCCCAAAATGATTATGAAACCTGTCTGGGCTCCCACAAGAAATTGGTTTTAAAATGATTGTTGTTGATGTTGAATTTGCATGTCTAGATTTGATAAGTTTTACAAAATAAATAGAGGTATCTTGTACAATAATGAGGTATCTTGCTGGAAAATAATACTAGAGTTATAACTATCCTTATTTAGGATAGAAATATTGTACATGGTTTATTATTATTAACAATATAATTGTTTTTTAAATCTTATATTTTCAGAATCGAAGTTTGTAAATAAAATTCAAAATAAAGATATGGGATACAATTTTGTTAATATGTGTCAACAAATCAAAGTATGAATGAATCAATCTAGTTAGTAATTTCTTTAGAAGAACTGATAAATTAGTATATTGTAGCAAATCACTTTCATTTGTTTCACTTTAGATGTTTATAGATAATTTTGTTATTCCTGCTTTTAGAAAACTTATTTTGTTCATTAATACAATTATGGTATATTTGATATTTAATATTTACTATTACAATTTTGTTGCATCATTGCATATTGTAAAATGTATATGAGATATTATAACTAAAGAATAAAGAAAGAAATACAATACAATGTACTTTTAGAATGGCACATCTAATGAAATCACATAGTTTTAACTTTAATAATGAATATTAAAATCTGTTTTGAAAGATATAATTCAATTAACGTTCAAATATTTATTTTGTAAATTAATTTTAATGCATTTCCACCTGATCAAACAAAGGAACAACATATTGACTGTACTTTCTTCACTTAAGGAAATTTAAATTTAATTCCACAACAGTACTAAACCAACACATTATGGGGAACTATCAAATTATAAAATAGACGAATGAGGATTCTCAAAATCTGCGTTTGATCACAGCTTGTGACATGATAAGCCACTATCTTCTACTATAGCCTTGGGTTGATCAATATTGTATAAGAGGAATTTAGTATATAAAAAGTGTATGGAAGTCTACCACACGCACACACACACACACACACATATACATATATATGTATATCTATCTATCTATCTATCTACCAATCTCTGTCTCTCTCACTCTCTCTCTCTCTCTATATATATATATATATATGCAAAAGTTCTATTTAAAATTGTTGGGATACAACAAGTAAATATTTTTATAACTGATATAAAGCACTCGACAAGTATTTGGAGTAGATATACGATATTAACAAAAATAATGGTTGCATTTTAAAAGGGTACGTCAAAGCTTATTTGTAAAACTGTTATATATTGTATTTTGTCTGATGAAGGCATACCATAATTTAATTTGGTATCCCTGAAATATGTATAATGAAATAAATATGGTTTTATAAATATAGTTTCCATTTATTAATATCGTATATATATATATATATATATATATATATATATATATATATATATATATATATATATTGAAAGGATAACAAGGACAATTGGTTACTCCTTTATTACATTTATCGGTAGGTGACGCGCGTTGCGCCACTGATCAGCTCAAGGTTCGATCTGTATCGATCTTACCCGAGTCAATAATCGGCAGCTCGACGAACCCTTTAAAATGCTATAAGAAAATGAATACATGCTATGTGATAAAGTCAGAAGTTCATAAGTTGGACAATATGAGTTGTTTTGATTGGTGGAAAAGATCATAGGGATATATTGGCCTGTAGTGTATGTGGGGGTGGATGTGATGATAAGATGGTGGTGACGGTCGCTGACTGGGTTGGGCTGTGGTGTGTGGGAAGTGGATTGTCAGTAGACAGGTGGGCGTATATTTGTGGATGGTTATTGTGTGGGGTGTGGTTGTGGTGTTGTTTATGGTAGTGGCGTTTGTGGTGGTGTGGTGGATGTGTTGGTGGTCTCAAGTCCATGGGGAGATACATACCTAGAAACTCTTAGTCTGACAAATACGTTGTGTATATATACATGCGCATATATACTGACATATATATACATACACACTTATATACACACACATACACACGCCCACATACATCCACACATACATATATCTATATGTATATATACACACACATTTATATGCATGCGCGCGTGTGGTTATATAGAGAGAGGGGGGAGTATCGGTGGGGATATATATATATATATATATATACTAAACGGAAAAAATGAAACGATATTTCATTTCCCACTCTTAGTACGGCTGTTACTTAAATATAAGTATGTACACGTACATACATATATGTATACCGACGTACAGTAGTATGTATATATATATATATACATACATGCACACATATATATATGCACGTATGGATTCACCGAATATTTATTACAATGCTCGGTGTGTTTGTAAACAAACATCCCGTATTAAGCCGTAGTGTCTAGCAACCACCGTTGCTCGTTTGTTGTGCATATATATATGTGTGCATGTATGTATATATATATATATACATACTACTGTACGTCGGTATACATATATGTATGTACGTGTACATACTTATATTTAAGTAACAGCCGTACTAAGAGTGGGAAATGAAATATCGTTTCATTTTTTCCGTTTATCGTTTTCGGTGCACCCGGCCGATTAACCCACTCGATATGCAAATTGGGCTACTCAGCCGTTAATATGCATAAGGTAAGTATATACGTTCAACAATCTGGCAGGAAGGTATACGTTGCTGACGATAGCTAACAAGCTTGAAACTAGTACAGCGTTCCTTTGTCAGTGTTGAACAAACGAGCAACGGTGGTTGCTAGACACTACGGCTTAATACGGGATGTCTGTTTACAAACACACCGAGCATTGTAATAAATATTCGGTGAATCCATACGTGCATATATATATGTGTGCATGTATGTATATATATATATATACATACTACTGTACGTCGGTATACATATATGTATGTACGTGTACATACTTATATATATATACTAAATTCTGTTGGATAAGTCTATATCCTGATTCTTTTTTAATTGAGTTTGAATAATTTTTCCCACATCTTACGTTAACTATTTTCCCATTTTGACGCTATAGTCACTTATATATTATGGAATACTGTTGGCTTCTTGCTACAATACTTTCTATACCTTTCATTTATATATATTTTAATTTTGATTAATTTTAATTGTATATTAATTTTGATTTATTTTGAAAAATTGGTTGAATTTTACTTGTTCTGCTTATCTTGATATTAAGTTCTGTTATATCAAATTATTACCATAGAACCACCTTAAATCATAGACACACTATATATTTCCGGGGGTACATTGTACCCTCAGATATATATTAACCTTATTCAACAATCTCCAGTATGTAGAGATAAATCTTGTCGTTCTATTTAGTTGCTAAAAATCTTTTTTTTAGTAGCGATCATAGACGGCTAGTCTACGATTTCCCGCCTTCACTATACACCAATGTATTTACGGGTCACTTTCACGACCTTTCAGACCTGTATTAGTTGGAGTGACGTCATATATTTTGTCGTTCCTGGGGTTTTTAACCCTAGGACAGGAAAATGCTTCTCTGATGATCGTTGCTTTTCCATTAATATCCTCGTGATATTTAATGTTTTGCAGCGTGAAACTGTACAGTTAGGGCCATTCGAATAGGTAAATATTTATATATTTTTTTAATTTTGATTAATTTTAATTGTATATTAATTTTGATTTATTTTGAAAAATTGGTTGAATTTTACTTGTTCTGCTTATCTTGATATATATATATATATATATATATATATATATATATATATATATATATATATATATATATATATATATATATAAATACTTACACACAGAGACACACACTTGCGTTGGTTCGAGAGGGAAGGTATGTGTTGGCGATGTTAATGCAGTTAATGAATGTTGAGGTATAGAGTTGTGCCTTGTGGTGGCGGAGTTGTGAGCGACAAAAATATACAGGATCGAATAATACGATGGGTTACAGGTTAAAAGGTGACATAGGGAACACGGGGGGAGGGGGAGTTTGTGGACGTATAGCGATGTGTGTTGTCGTCATGGTGGTGGTGATGGGGTGATATGTTCAACAAAATGATTACATGATCAGATGTTACGGTGGGTTACAGGGTAAAGCAGACGGAGAGGGGAGATATAACACAGTCGTTCTGGGAGTGAGGGATGATATGTGTTGATGATGTTAATGATGTTAATGATTGTTGAAGTATGTGGATGTATCTAGTGGTGGCGGTGGTGGTGTCTGCGACAGTACTTTTACAGGGTCGAATTTAGCGTGGGATTATAGGTTAGAGTAGACAGAGGAAACATGAGGGAATAAGGTTGCGTGTGTGGGATGGTAGACATATAACGATGTGTGCGCTGGTGGTAGTGGTGGTGGTGGCGATGGTGAGATATGATCGACATTATATTAACAGGATCAGATGTTACTATGGTTTACAAGGTAAAACCTGACAGAGAGGCCAGATACAACACAATGTTACAAAGATGAGGGGTGTATGGCGATGTGATTTTTGGTGGGGTGATGTATGCGGCATGATATACAAAATACGGGCTTACAAATGGTTACATGCAATACAATAAAATAAATTCACTGAGATGAGGGATGGTGAGACGGGGCAGAGGTGGTTATTATTATGCTGGGTCATGGTTAGTGTGTGGCCCTTCCCCGAATGTTTGTGCGGAAAATGTGTTCATCCTGGTGTGTCTGCAATTGACAATTATGTCTGACCTATAGTTTATGGCAGATTTTAATTTAATTATTTCTGCCGCCTCGGCCAGGTATAACCTGCAGTGGTTTCTGTCACTGGGGAGTTGCGCCACGTGTCTTTTGACTGACCACGAACCAACGCAAGTGTGTGTGTCTGTGTGTAGGTAATTTTTTATATATATGTGGGTATATATATGTATGTATATGTATATGTGTGTGTACGTGTATGTGTGTATATATATGTGTATGTGTGTGTGTAAGGATGAGTATGTCTATATGTACAACACCATCTCCATTGGCTCTCACCCTCCCTCTATCTTTGTACTACGCCACCCCCACCGATACTCCCCCCCTCTCTCTATATATCCACACGCGCGCATGCATATATATATGTGTGTATATATGCATATAGATATATGCATGTGTGGATGTATGTGGGCGTGTGTATGTGTGTGTATATAAGTGTGTATGTATATATATGTCAGTATATATGCGCATGTATATATACACAACGTATTTGTCAGACGAAGAGTGTCTAGGTATGTATCTCCCCATGGACTTCACACCACCAACACATCCACCACACCACCACAAATGCCACTACAATAAACAACAACACCACAACCACACCTCACACCTACCGTCAATCCACTACCCCCACATCACAGCCCAACCCAGTCAGCGACCGTCACCACCATCTTATCATCACATCCACCCCCACATACACTACAGGCCAATACATCCCGATGATCTTTTCCACCAATCAAAACAACTCATATTGTACAACTTAATGAACTTCTGACTTTATCACATAGCATGTATTCATTTTCTTATAGCATTTTAAAGGGTTCGTCGAGCTGCCGATTATTGACTCGGGTAAGATCGATACAGATCGAACCTTGAGTTGATCAGTTACGAAACGCGCGTCACCTATCAATAAATGCAATGAAGGAATAATCAATCGTCCTTGTTATCCTTTCAATATATTACACTCAGTATAGCTCTACACCTCAACACAGAAGTGAACCTAAACATCGAGTGCTCTCCTGGGTGAACCTACAGTAACTCCAAGTTACACTCCCTATATATATATATATATATATATATATATATATATATATATATATATATATATATAGAGAGAGAGAGAGAGAGAGAGAGAGAGAGAGAGAGAGATAGATTAATACAACCTACAAAAGATGGACCTCATTACAACATAGGGTGCTTCCAACGGCTTCCGCCATATAACTGTACACACCTAAGTAACATATATATATATATATATATATATATATATAGCAACATTTTCAAGACCCCGACGGCAGAGCTCAACCCATTTCGACGGCTATTTCTGGAGTTCAGAAATAGCCGACGAATAGGCTTGAGCTTTGCCGTTGGGGTCTTGAAAATGTTCCTATTACCCACTCTACTACCCTAAGTATTGAGTACTCTGGTGTGTTATGGTCCACCTGGTTCCTTACCACACTCCCTTCGTTATATATATATATATATATATATATATATATATATATATATATATATAAACATGTATTGCACCAAGAAAAATATAAACATCAGCGTGATATGACTATTGGTCGTTAGCATGCTCAACCAGCCGTGACGCTTAAACCAATCAGCTGTAGTAATTCAGTGAAACTACACACTGATTGGTCGAAATACAGTTTACAGGGCTTTGCATTCTGGAGCCACTTTTCTCTGTATAAAATGTATAAAAGGTAGGAAATTTACCCATCTCATTACAGTTGAAAATTGCAAACTCGACTGTCACCACATATCATGAACCTGAAGATTGCGAAAGCATGAAAGTACTTGTTCAATTAACACTTAGAATTTAATATTCTATCATACTATTTCATTATAATACCATTATATATATTTTAAAGGATTGTAAATAAAACGAGTAAATCAGACAAAGTTGGAATTCCTCTTATTAATATAATCTTCTATACACAATCATACACACCCGTGTATATTTACCTATCTATATCTATATATATATTCCTATTGTGTATATGCCAACATGTCTGGAAAGCAACAAATGAAACCAACAGAATCAGAAAGAATTCTAAAGGAGATATCATCGAAATTATCAACACTTATCACGAGGATGGACACACAATCCTCTATTTTAAAGGAAATAGAAAAACAATCTACAGACGGAAAACTTATAACTGAACATATAAACTCTGAAATTAAGAATTTAGCTGAAATTATACCAACAGTTATCAAAGATACAAGAGAAAGCCTACCACAACCCCCCTTGGATGTCAGAAATAACGAAAGAAATTTGGAAAACAAAACACATCGAATAAGAAAAGAAATGTGGAAGACATGGAAAAAATTCCTTAACATAAGAAAACAAAATTTCTGGAAAGCATACAGATGCGAAAAATATGTCGAAACACATTCGAAATGGCTCTCTCTAACGACACCCATACTCCCTCGTAAATACCTAATTACAGAAATTGCAGGAGAACCAGAAGAAGAAACAAAACTCCGATGGGAACTTACATTGACAAAATTCAGGACCGACATCTCCATTTCTGAATGTAAACAATCCCGCTACAAAGCCAAATATGAAGCTATTGATGACCAAATTGAAGTTGAAATTTCAAAGCTAACGACTGGTATTATAGCTGAAAAACTACGAGAACTATGGATCGGAGATATCTCAAAAGAAGAAAACAAATCAAGAAAGGTATGGCAGCAGAAACAATTATTTCTCGATGAATATGCTGCAAATTACGGTAAAGACTCTGGAACCCTGAGAAAAAGCATTAAAAGTGGACAATCTCATCAACACAACATACGCCAGAACATGTGCCAACACAAACACTCACCTTACCTTGAATCAAAGAAGAACTACGGTAATAACTCTTCGCTTTTTCTACAAAAACACCCTATCGCACACAACATGAACAAAAAGCACAAACACGATAGGTATTCCTTTGACCAGACCATGAGAAGTAGTAAAACCAGGAGATCATTCTCAAGATCTCAACAGAGACTACCAACAAGGAATGTGGAAACAAAACGTAGAATAACCAGATCACTCTCAAGATCTCAACAGAGATTGCCCACAAGAAACTGGACGAAAAAACGATCTAAACCTGAAAGCAAACCTAGGTCATTTTCCCAGATTGTTAAAAATAATGCTAACAGGAAGAAAAATAATATACAGAATACCAAAAATAGGACAAAATACATAACGAAACCAAATATAATATCACGACCAAAAGTTCATCAAGCGAACACCAACAGGAATATAAATCCTGAACAGAGAAAAATTCATTTTTTAACGTCAGGACAACAAAAACCGGAAAAAGAAAAACTCCAGGAGGAAACATACCCAAAACAGCTGTACACGTAGATCCTAAAATAATTAATTTATCTAAAAGAGATCTTGACAATGATGAAATGCAAATTCTGTCAAAAGGACTGAAATTCACACCGACTCCAACAGTCAACCACCAAGAACTGAAGGAGGATACCCAAGAATTCTGTCGAAAATTACGTCTTGTAGAATTCTTCGCTGATAAAAATAATGAGAGTGATGAATCACTAGTAAAGAATAAATCAAATTTCACTCCGCCCAAAGGAAGAAATATCTATCTCGACCAATACATTGACATCCTGTCTAAATTTCCTCTTAGACATAGTACTAATGTTAGGCCAAACATTAACAAATCAGAAATGTCTGCACTTAAACGTATACAAAATGATAAAACAATAATAATTAAACAAGCAGATAAAGGGGGTGCAGTTGTTATAATGGATACTGAATACTACAAGGATTTGGTTGAGGAACAACTGAAAGACACAACATTCTATCATGAAATACCGTCAAATATAGACCACAACATCATGAAGAAGATCAACAACCTGGCTTCAAGATACCACAACTCATTTACTGATAATGAAAGAGACTACATCACCAATTTTGAGCCGAAACCCAGCAACCTCTATGGCCTACCGAAAGTTCACAAGCCAAAAGAAATACAACTGGCAGTAAGAGAACAAAACAGTGAGTACATTAAATTATTACACCCGAAAGACTTAAAACTTAGACCTATTATAGCTGGTCCAACATGCCCCACTCACCGTCTAAGCAATTTTGTTGACATTATTTTGAAACCACTATGTATTCACATACCCAGTTTCATCCGGGATGATATCGACTTCCTGTCCCATCTTCCCAAAACCACGGAAACGAATTCACTTCTACTCAGTTTTGATGTGGTAAGCCTTTACACCAACATTACACATGATTTAGGAATAAAGGCGGTTAAATACTGGGTCTAAAAACATTAGATTCATAGCGCCATTTATATTAGACGCAGTTAAACTTATTCTGGAAAACAACACTTTCTTCTTCAATGGAAAGAATTACATCCAAATTAGAGGCACAGCGATGGGAACGAAGTTTGCTCCCGTTTACGCGAACTCTGTAATGGGATACTTAGAACAACAACTCTACCAAGAAATAGAGGAAAAATATAGTACTGACTTCAGAAAGTACATTGAAAAATCTTGGAAGAGATACCTTGACGACTGTTTCATCATCTGGACAGAATCTCTAGATACTCTGGATGAGTTCAATATCCTCCTGAATAACCTACACCCATCTCTCCAATTCACAAAAGAGATGAGTAGGACCAAATTACCATTCCTAGATATAATGATAATCAAAAACGACACCACCATTACCACGGATATATATTATAAACACACAGACACCCATCAATATCTGAATTTTAAGTCGTGCCATCCACCTCATACAAAACGCAACATCCCATACTGCCTAGCCAGAATAATTTGTACCATTGTAGAAGATACGAATACCAGGTACAAACGCCTAACAGAACTAAGAGAATTTTTTCTCAAACAAAAATACCCATCTCTACTTATAGAAAATGGCATACAGCGGGCTATAAAAATACCTATACAACAACTTAGAACAACCCAAGGAAGAAGAAACCAAGAACTGGTCATACCATTTATAATGACACACAACCCATGTCACCAGAATATCTTCGACACTGCCAAAGCAAACCTACCGGTCATTGCTCAAAGTAATGAATTAAAAGGCTTAATCACAGATCGATCTTTGACTCTTAGTAAAAGACAGCCAAAAAATTTGAAGCAATTGCTAACAAAAGCAAAGTTTGACCTTAACAACAAAGACCAATCATTCACTGTATCTAAATGCAATGATAATCGATGCGGCACGTGTCAATCCATACACGCCGGTCAATATATGAAAACAAAAACTGGAAAAATATTCCCAAATGCAAATATGAACTGCAAAAGCAGAAATCTAATTTACTGCATTAAATGCCCGAATTGTGAAGAACTATATGTCCATCAAACTGGAAATGCACTATCGGAACGTGCACGGGTACACCGTCAAAAAATCAGAGACCCAAATGTCCGCCAGATACCCCTAAGCGGCCACCTGGCAACATGTGGTCAGGGAATATTTATAATATTCCCATTCTACAAATTACACAGCCCAAGTGAAATCAAGAGAAAAATCAAAGAAAAGAATTTTATTGATAAATTCAAACCCAAGCTAAATGAACAATAATAACGCCTAGGGGTATTACTTCTACTACCACTATGACCACGACCACTAACAACAACAACAACAACAATAATAATAATAATAAAAGTGATGTTGATGGTGATGATTAATAGAAAATGCTATGTTCATCATTTCAAAAAGCAAAACAATTGATACGTTGGATATGACTATTGGTCGTTAGCATGCTCAACCAACCGTGACGCTTAAACCAATCAGCTGTAGTAATTCAGTGAAACTACACACTGATTGGTCGAAATACAGTTTACAGGGCTTTGCATTCTGGAGCCACTTTTCTCTGTATAAAATGTATAAAAGGTAGGAAATTTACCCATCTCATTACAGTTGAAAATTGCAAACTCGACTGTCACCACATATCATGAACCTGAAGATTGCGAAAGCATGAAAGTACTTGTTCAATTAACACTTAGAATTTAATATTCTATCATACTATTTCATTATAATACCATTATATATATTTTATAGGATTGTAAATAAAACGAGTAAATCAGACAAAGTTGGAATTCCTCTTATTAATATATATATATATATATATATATATATATAGTTTTTTTATATCGATGTTTGACGGGCATCCACTGATGATTTATAAGTACCCACCTGCATATATTCTTACGGAATGTGTGCAGGCTTCTACATAACCCGGACACATTCTCCCAACTTGTAGAAAACTTATAATGAAACAATTGTTTGGAAAGGGAGATATATTTTAATTATGTCTCATATAAAATGATACAACTGGCTTTCCGCAAAATACATATAGTTAGCACCCCAAACGTAAAATTGGGATTATACTAAGTTATATCATAATGTTTGTTGAGTGAGTTGGTAGCCAGTCAGAGTATAGCTTAAAGCTTTCTCTGTTAATGTATTGAAGTGTGTGTAATAGTTTCAAGCAGCGTCTTTACATGCATACCCATTCTTTTCGTTACCCTCTAAGAAGGAATATGACGTCACTTTCAGCTTATATCTGGAGTCTAAAAGACAACCACACCCAACATAGGTTACACTGGGAGATCCTAGCTAGGGCTAGATCGTATAACGGAAATAAAAGACCATGTGACCTCTGCGCCGCTGAGGCCTTGGAAATACTCTACGCCACAGACCACATCTTAAACAAAAAATCTGAGGCAATTTCAGCTTGTAAACATAAATTGCACAAAACTTTCCTGTATTACAGCCCCACGTTATACCCTAACGGATAGCACGATCTATACGTGGATATTTTACGTCTTGATGTGGGAGCTAAGTATATGTTTTGTTTATTCCTTTACTTATTTGCATAGGTAAGTATTTATTACCCGTATGTTTTGTGAAAGTATGTATACCTTCTCGTACGTATATTTGACTGTTATGGCGTATAATTTTTACATATTCTGGTATTTAGGGTTTGGCTATGTGTATACGGGAGTTTTGCGTCTGCGTGAGTATGCAGGTTCGTACGTATGGTGTGTGTGTGTATATGTGTACTTCTTGTTTTAGTTGACTTACGTCTCAGGAACATTCGTGTATTTATATGTAGGTATGTGTGTGCGCTTGTTATATACGTATTTATTTACTTATATACGTTTATATAATTATTTATTTATTTGTACACAAGCATACACACACACACATATTTATATGTGCGTGGTTTTGTATACCTTGGTAAGGTTTTGCGTATGCTTGTGTATGTACGTATCTGTTTGCGTGTATGTATTTATTTGTTTCTATTACTTCTGTATTGTATTTATTTACTTTGTTCTTAACTCTGTAGAGGAGATTCATTTGGTCTCCTAGTTAGAATTTTAGTCAACGACTTCTGCTATACCATTTACGTGGTTTTGTCTTTGCGTGCTATTGTTCTCCACGCTCCACATATGACTTATTATCTTCGTTTTTTCGTTCATTGCCAGAGAACGTTTCTATGCACCACCTAAGAGAACATTAGTTTACGACCTCCTTTATGCCATAAACGTGGTTCTGTCTTTGCGCGTAATTGTTTTTCACCGCTCCTATTAATGACATATTATTCGTTTTTTCCCGTTCTTTGCCAGCGAACGTTTCCACGAACCAAAGTATCGTCTTCCTGACTTCCTCCGGTTGCAACGTTTTTTGAAATATCCAGTTCTGCGTTTACAGATTGACTTTGTTAGTTTCAGAAGATCCCGTTAAGGGTGAAAGCAGCGATTCTTTGCTTAAACTTTAATCTGTTATTTTAATAAATATTTGCTCTACGGTTCTTATATATTTGATATATATTTTCCTTATCGAGCCCTCTTTGGATTTTAGTCTTCAGTTTTATTATTATTACTATATATATATATATATATATATGATTATGGGTGAATCTTCAAATATTAAAGCATATAAACACCTTTTATGGAACATATGGGCATTAGCAGGCATCGGAATTGAAACTACACCCCTCTTATTAATGATGGTTTCTGATTTAGGCACAAGGCCATCAATGTCTGGGAAAGGAGTCAATTAAATCCACCCCAGTGCATGACTGGTACTTTATTTTATCGACCTCGTAAGTTCTTTGCTCTCTTGTCTGATATGATATCCCACTATCACTTGTGTACCCATGGTCTGCATTTGGGACAAAGAATAGAATTTCTACCCACTCCTTTCCTGCAGACAGAGTACGGCCATTTCCCTGATTGAACCAAAGCCCTTCTTACTTACTAGGACTTTAGTCTTTTCCAAGTTGACTTCAAGAGCTTTTGATTCCAAGCTATACTTTCAGGTCAGAAATTTCTTTTCTAATTCTTCCATTTATTTGGCTACGAGGGTCAGATTTTTGGCATAGAAAAGTTACCATGGGGAGCCAATTTTGAACTCTTCTGTTATGGCATACATGACGATGATTAATTGAAGGGGGCTCAGAATCAATCCTTGATGAACCCCCAATTGCACCCTAAATTCCTCACTATAATCCTTGTTAATTCGAACCTTAATGACTGCCCCTTAGTACATTGCTTGAACTGCCCTCACAAACCAGTCATCTACCCCCAGTCTTCTAAGAGCCTGCCAGATTATGGAGCAGGGAACTCTGTCAAATGCCTTCTCCATGCCAACAGATCCCAAGTAGAGGGGTTTTATATATATATATATATATATATATATATATATAGAGAGAGAGAGAGAGAGGGAGTAGGGAGTTAATACGAATCATTTTGAGATATGTAGTAAATGACTGATAAGCTTTTAAAAGCCGATACAATGCTTTATACAATACAAAGGGCAAATGATGGTAAATGAAACTAAACAAAACAAAGTAATGTTTTACCATGTGTAGTATGACATATGTATATACACACACATATATATATATACATACAGACATATACAAAGACACATAAAGACATATATGTGTGTTTGCATGTATACCCATTTCATGTCTTTGTTAACATTTACATTGGTCAAAAGCAAAACCAATGCCTGTGTCTGTGTCCTCTCAGCCATATTATACATAGAGATCATTCATATAAGTACCAGACTGAAATAATTACTAGATTCAATATCATCAACAACAAAAAGAAACGATCCCCTCCAAGTGTCTTTTATTATAACCTTGAGTCGATCAATGCTTTGCCAGTGGAATTTGATAGACAGAGACAGCAGAAGCCTATTCTGTGTATATCTGTGTATGAATGTGTGGGTGCTTCCCATGTCTCTGTTTACATTTGCGTCCGTGTCTGTATTTATGTCCTAAAAGTTAGTGATTCAACCAAAATGTTGATCATGAAAAAAAAGGTTGCTGGGGCCAATATGAGTAACTAAATCAAGGTGGTGTCTCAGTATAGCCACAGTCTAATGACCGAAACCATTAAAAGAATAAATAAAAGCTATTTTGTAATAGATTTACTAGGGAAATCAAGCAAGAAAGTTTTCTTATAAATGAAAATTACAAAGGTTCCTCCTTCTGTGATGATAATGCTATTGTATTTGTCAGTTGAATCCCCATTGTCAACTGATTTATGAGCTGCAGCCATATGGTAATCATTAGATATTGAAACGAGTAGTTTTCAGATGCAATTTAGCAACTCTTATACTTAGCTTTAAATTTTCCTCTACAACTGTCAATTAGAGAATGTAAATGTTTGTAACTTGCATCTATAAATCTTATCAAATGGTAATTTACAAAGCCCTATCAAAAGGGAATGGGTGTGTAAATGAATGAAAAGAATACGAAAAATAAATATAGTAAAATACTAAAAAAAAATATATAGGTATGTGTATATACACACACATATTTACATACATACATACTTATATATATATATATATATATGTGTGTGTGTGTGTGTGTGTGTTTGTGTGTATAAACCGTATTTGGGTCTATGTCCTTAAATTTGTTTTAATGAATATGATTTTATCAGCATTTATTTTGATAGGTATAGTAACATTGCAATGTACCTTATATAGATGTATTGAACAGTTCCTAAGACAGCAATATAATTGTCAACTGCATGATATCCTATACATTTCTTAACATAACCTACTTTTGTTAAGAAGGTCACACACCACACTCACACACATACATACACACACTCACACACACATACATACACACTCACATACAAACACACATACATACACACAGTCACACACACACACATACATACCCATTCACACTCACATACATACACACTCACACACATACATACACACTCACACACATACATACACACTCTCACACACATACACACACACACACTCACATACATACATACACTCACACATACATACACAGTTACATAAATACATACACACACTCATGCACATACATGCATACACCCATACATACGCAAACTCACACACACATACAGACACACAATCACACACGCATACACATGCAAACTCACACACATACAGACACACACTCACACACAAATACAGACATACACTCACACACACATACATACACACATTCACATATACATACATACACACACTCACACATACATACATACACACTCACACACGCATACATACAAACACACATACACACACTCACACACACATACATACACACACTCACACATGCATACATACGCACTCACATACATACACACCCTCACACACACATACATACACCCATTCACACACATACATACATACACACATTCACACACATACATATATACATACACACACTCTCACACATACATACACACACTGACACACACACATACATACACACTCACCCACATACAAACATAATCTCACACACTCACACATACATACATTCACTCACACATACATTCACTCACACATACATACACACTCACATACATACATACACACACTCATGCACATACATGCATACACCCATACATACACAAATTCACACACACATACAGACACACAATCACACACATATACATATGCAAACTCACACACACATACAGACACACACTCACACACAAATACAGACACACACTCACACACACATACATACACACACTCACACACATACATACACCCACTCACACACATGCATACATACACACGCTCACACACATACATATATACATAAACACACTCACACACATACATACACAAACTCACACACATACATACACACACTCACACATACATACACCCACTCACACACGCATACACACACTCACACACACATACATACATACACACTCACACACATACATACATACACACACTCACATATACATACTCACACCCATACATACATGCACTCACACACATACATACACACACACACACACACATACATGCATACATACATACACTCTCACATGCACATGCTCACACACTCATACATCCACACACACATACATACACACACTCACAATCACATACATACACACACTCATGCACACATTACAAGATTCTGTATAGTTTGCCAAATTCCAAAGATAAAGATGAGATGTCATCTGGTGTACCACAGGGATCTGTTCTTGGTCCCCTTTTGTTTGTTGCATACATTAATGACATAGATGCCAACTTAAACAATGCCACGGTACTGAAATATGCAGATGACATCAAGCTGTACCTTGAAATCAAAAGGACAGATCCTGAAATCTATAACTCTTTCCAACAATCAGACCTGGACACAATGCAGCAATGGATCACAGACTGGCAACTGAAGCTGGCTGTGGACAAGTGTACCACCATGCATTTTTGGAGGAAAAATCCAGCATCCACATACTCCCTCCACAACACTGATATCAAGAAGTAGTCTTGTGAACATGACCTGGGAATTACTGTCAGAAGCGATTTGAGTTGCACAAAGCACATCTCTAAAATTGTCAAGAAGGCCGATGGTGTCTTGGCATCACTCAGCAAGACCTTTGTTAGCCGCTCTCCAACCATCTATTTAAAGCTGTATACAGCTATGGTACGACCACACTTGGAATTCGTATCATCAGTCTGGAACCCCCTATCTTGCTCAGAACATTGACCGCCTGGAATCCTTTTAGAGACATGCAACCAAGCGCATACCCTCCATCAGACACCTACCATACTCTGAACGCCTTGCTCCCTTGGGCATGGATTCATTGAAGCTCCGAGTCTGGCAATGGACTTCGTAAACACCCACAAAATTATTAACCAGCTCGCCAACAACATCCCTGTGTACCTTTTTGATCTCCATGTGTCTAACACACGTGGATATGCCTACAAAGTCAGAAAACAGCACAGCTCCCATGACTTTCGGAAACATTTTTCAAGCTTAGAGTTGCTGAAGCATGGAACAAACTGCCTGCGTCAGTTGTTAGCTGCCGAGACACTGCATCCTTTAAAACCCTCATGCTTCCCGAAATTCGCCAAAACTACACTTGATGTCCACCTTCCATACACATGCACATATGTGTATATCATGACTCATGCTCTGTTTATTTTCCTGACGTTTGTACATTACCCTATGTACTATACATACACTTTTGATGAGTTGTAGTGCACCTGAGCACTGTACGCAATATTTTCATTATTATTATTATTATTTCATTATTATTAAAATGGGTGGAGAGACAGGAGAATGAGGGAACCTATTGGGGTCTAATGGTATGAAAGATTGAAACAAACGCCATTTGGTTTACAAAACAGACTTGTTAACTATATGACTATGACTAAGCAATGTATACATGCACACACACACTCATACAATAGCGGAATATTTGGCACTGCTCAGGCTCATTATTTTCTAAAGCCCAGAAGTGGTTTTAATTAAACCTATCATGCTGTGTTCCTGCTATAACAGTAATAGCCTAAATGTAATTTCTACTGGATTCCCATTCAAGTGGTAATGAACAACACACATACAGAAAGATGATAAGATACCAAAAATGGACAACTAATACCATTGCAGCTTGTAGTTATATGTCATTGTTAATGGTGTCCCCTATAACTTGTTTACTTTTGTTTTTAATTGGAAAAAGTGGATTTTTTCTGCAATGAAATGAACATGTGATGGACCCAGCACTTCGTCAGGTAAACAAGTAAGGCTTAGACTTTTTACAGCTGAGGAAGTTATTGATGATATTTATTCTATGGACGAAACTGAGCAAGAATTTTAACAAGTTTACCCTTACATAGACAGCGAGAGAGATTTGAATAATGAAAATTATGAAAGTGGTGAGGAAAGCAGCGATTTGGATAACAAATTTTCAATGTGACCTTTGCACAGCTGATACTGCTTGGGATGTACTTGTACTTGTACTTGTGTCGACATTCACCCTGGACGGGTTGAGCCGGCTTCTTCCCGTGTCCTGACGGCATCCCGAACCATGGCAGCCCACGCATGATGGTCCTGGACTAGGTCACTGGAGATAGCGAGCCAGTCACGGTTCCATCAGCGCAGGCCGACCACCTGCAGACCTGAGAGTTCGGAGAGGTCCTCCTTGATTGTCATTGCCCAGGTGTTCAGCTGCCCACCAACGCAGTTGCGTCAGTTAAGGAGTGGAGGTAGGAGGAGAACATCGCGGATCAGCTCACTCTCACGGCGCCGGGTTGTGTGACTAAACCATCTCAAGCGCCGTTGCAGAAGTACTGAAGGAAGGGGTTGAAGATTGTAGGAATGATGGAAGAAGTGTCATGGGAGTAGTGAATTCACAAACGGTCCCCAAAAGACCCGCATGTATATCCCGAACAAGGGGAAAAAACGTCCTGTTTGCCGCAGATTCTCCACAGATGCAGGGATAGAAACGCCCTGAAGCCACTGGTTGCCGGAACAGACACCTCTTGGATTTTCACCAGAGCCCTTTTTGCTGGGTTGCGGCCCTAATACCGCTGTGTGCCAGACCAATCCGCCTTGGGTGGCCCTACCAGGAACTGAAATTCCCGGCGGCATAGCTCTGACACTACCCATTGCCACATCCCTGTTTGGGATGGCGGAGATTATGTAAATCTATAGGTAAACACATTTTATGTGCCTTGTGCTGATTCTGCCTATTAGTTTGTCTGCAACTATTTATATTTTTTGTTCAGGAACCCAAGTAGAGGATAAGGTTAGACACAGCAGTCTGGAGAGTGTCAAGACATGTTTAATAGGGTGGTTTTCTCATGGAAAGTTAGTTTTCCTGTAAGAACTGAAATTCTTTTTTATTCGATTTTGTCCAATGTATAATGTATTGTGCAACAGATACTCATTCATTATGAATTGTATATTTCATAATTTTATTGTGTAAAGGTCATTACCTAATTCATGCATATTTAATAAGAACACAAGATTACGTCAAAGTGAAAATAGTGTTATTTCATTTAAAACTATTATTAAACATAATATTTTAATTTTTTTATTCTTGAAATTCTTTAATTCTTAAGTATGATTGAGATGTGTAGAAGCGAGAATGCCGGAACTATCCGAAGAAGCATTCATGTTGACTTGAGTGTATAGTATACATTCTTCCTATGGTACTGACAAATATTATGCCAGGCTGGTCATCCTTTAACAGAGACATTATGCTTCTTTCATCTGCATTGCTTATTGATCCATGCATAATAGGACTGAACCTGAAGCTGCAGCAGTTTAAAGAAGGCTGTAAGCATTATCTGTTGGCTATTGTGCTTGCTGTTGAGCAGTTGCTGGAGTGAAGTGACTGTGTTAAATATTTTTTCAAGTAAAATGTAAGCTGCTAAATAACAGATCTTTCATGAATAGGAAAGGCAAAAAATGAACCAAAAAGACTCATTGATGCTGATGCTCCTGCTGAAAGAAAATAATTTCATCACTATTGTATTGTGGTATTAGAGCAAAATTGTAACCGTATTTGATGAACTTTATTGAATTTGAGACCTCAGAATTGATGTCATCATTAATGTCTTGTTCGGGTGTATGCAATAGTGAATGATTTGTCTGTTGCAAATGCCATACTGTCCAACCAAGTTTTGGTACTCGTCTGTAAGAAGAATAACCATCTTCACTTGTTTGAGTCTCTTTGTAGATTACCTTAGAAACCATTTGGTGAATGTTTTTTTTTTTTTCTATGCAAAGTGAAATCTTGTTAATGGATGCACATATATTTTGAAACATCCCAGTTTCAAAAAAATTAATAAGCTCTCGTTGTGACCAATGTAAAGAAGCTCCACTGATATGATAGAATCAATTTGACTGGAATGAATATTATTTCTTAATCAGATCAAAATGTGTTCATATGACAGGCCTAATTTTTGTCATTCTGTGGTATAAAAGTCATACATGATTGGTATAAAGATTTGGCATTTAGCAATCAAATCCACTATCTTCTTCAATTCTATGACTTAAGGGGGGAACAATAATTCAAAGTGGATTTCAGTGAATATAGATAACAAATAAAATAGCTTGATGTCATTTGGTGAATGACTTCAGGTAGATCTGAGAATTATGGGGAACAACAAAATTAATTGAGCCCAAGAGTACACACACTACACTTTGTAATTCAGCTAGAGAAACCATGCTTTGACTGTATGCACAAGTGAGATGTGATCCTTCAACCTAACTAATAAGGCAGTAATTTTGAATAATAATTGACACATACTGTGATGGCCATGTCAGCTCGGAAGCTAAACAGAAATGGTGATGATAATGGTTGCATGTTTCTTTTATAACATACAAGATGAGTTGTTACAGTAGTGATTAAAAAATTTAGGGCTATTAGCCTCCTTCAGCTTTTTTGTTTATCCCTATATTGTATGTACATTCACTCAAATTGATGTAACATTTTCAATATTCTTTTGAGTTATCTTTTAAAGAAATCCATTCGTAAAATTACTTTTCGATAAAAAGAAAGTTATAGATGCACTTCTTTACATTGGCCAATTCTTACATAGGTTTTTCATCAGGTTAGACATTTCTGATTAAATGCAAGTGTCATCCATATATAAACTACATCACCCCATCAACCCAGCATCACTTCTATTAATGGAGAGCTCTTAAACATTCTACGTTTTGAACATGGACCTTAATCACGTTCAGTAGTACTTTTAGTTACTACTAATGTTCAGACACTGTAATACCACAATCTTTGAATTCCTGAACAAGTCACAGGTAAAAATCTTTTGTCTCTTTCATAATACAAAATCTGTATTGGGTCTTTACTAATGGTCATAGCTCCTTAGGATGTTGATATATCTAATGTGTTTATTAATAAACAGATGGTTAGGTTTATCAATAAATAGATGAAGTGATTATCTCAGATTCTGTGTCAGATGGAATACTAATTCTGGCAGTATTTCAGTTTTATGCCTGAAATTCGGGAATTATTATATCAAGCTCTCAGTTCAGCAACCCCATTTAAGTAGTTCCTCTCTTTAAATTCTTTCTACATTGTGATTGTAAATGGCTAAATTTGTTTATTTGAGTCACATAAATTTAATATCTGAACTTCTTCCAGATATGTATCTGTGTTTAACTTCCTTATCATAGGAAACATTCAGGAACCAATTTTAAGTGATGTGAATAAACACAGTAAATAAAAAACATCAATCATCACTGTTTTAGGAGTTTTATGCCTGTACACCACCTGGATGTGGTGAATCTTATCGAACCCAACACTTATTTTTTTAAGCTGGTACCAATTGTATCATTCCAAATTTTGTTGGACAACAGATACAAATGTAAACACATATATATATGTGCTGTAAATTAGTAGTGCTGGTATGGTACTACAAAAAGGCACACAGTACACCCTATTGTAGTGGCATGAGATAATGAAGTTGGTTCACTCAATAAATTGGTTGGCCTTAGAAAGGGCATCCAGCCATATACACCATGCCAAAATGAAATGTATGAGCTTGTTAAACCTCAATATGTGACACACTGTCTAAGCGATGCAAGCATCAACCATATTTCTTGATCAGGTTTGTGCATTGATCAAACAACTGAACACTCACTTGTAATCAGCATAACAGATTCTGATATCATATTTATATGAAATAGAGAAGAAATATTTATTCAAAATAAAATTGGAAGAGTCTATCTCTATGCACAATCTATTGCTATTACAGCTAAGAATGTCTGTATGCCATGAGCCATTAATTCCTGATGGAACTTTAGGAGTGCCATCATGATATCATGATATACACCATGTTTTGAGCATATAAGCCTCCTCTAGGTCTTAACACAGTTGATTTCTTTCAATGAGAAAGAGAGAGTGACATGGGGGACACAGCGGGATATATATATATATACAGAGAGAGAGAGAATCGACTCCAGTGCTGAACTGGCATTTTGTTTAATAACGTTGAAATTATGAAATGCTAGGTTGACCTTAGTAGCATTTTAACTCAGAGCATTGGAAAAATATCACAAAATCTTCTACCTGACGTTTTAACAACTCTGCTAATTCGTGATGAAATGTCTATAGATCTATGTCTAAATGAAAATCTGACACAATCTGTTCTTGCGTCTGTTTTATGGATTACACTCGTAGCAATTATGATAAGTATGATAATAATTGCACTTCATAAAATATGCATTAGAAAATGTGTAGCTCTGTCATCGTTATTTATTTAGAAATAATTATGTTGTTTTTTCAAGTATTTAAATGGTTTATACTGTGTAATGAAACAATTATCCAAGCATTAAATACTGAGAAATATAAATGAAAAGAGAATTCAATTTCTAATCTTCAGTAGCTGAATTACTTATACATAAATATACATAATGAAATTCAGCAAATAAAATTAGATAATTTCTTCTGTGTTTTGTCATTTTCTCTTTGTTCTTAGTATTTTTGTGCTCAAATATTGAGATTTCCATAGAGGTCAAACATTGTTTTAACAGTATAGAATAATTCACTACATGCAATCATTTTCATTAATGTCAAGTGGTAAGAGATAATTGTCTTACAGGTAGGGTAATGTCTTATTGCTGTGATTAGGAGTGGAATTCTTCTGTCACAAATAAACAAGAATACTACTTCATGATGAAATCTATTCATAATTACAAAGACAAGGCTAGTTATTTATTTGAATAATCCATCATATCGTTGTTAGATCTGTTACATATAGCAGACTCCAACATATTAAAAAAGTAATGGACACACATTGAATAATTTAGTTTGGGGAAAGATTAGAACTAGAAGAAATCAGTGCTGAAGAAAGCTCATCTACTGCATGCAAGCATGGGAAAGTAGACATAACAATGATGATGATAAATAGTTAAAAAGAAAGAGGAGAATGTTGAGCTGGACCTAAATATTAGCAAGAACTATCTATAAAGTTAATTTATGTGACTCTTTTAGAATTGTGAGTTTCTTGCAACTTCAAAATAGAGTAATTATGACAAATATAAATTTAATAACAAACATAAATTTATCATAATTAGAATTAACTTAAATTCTTATTTGATATTACAAACAATTTCTCAAAAGGATATTAATTATAAACCTCATCGGAAAAATAGTAAAATATTAAGAAATTTTTTTCAAAATAAATTAATAGGTCCTATTTAGTCATGGCTGACCATGGCTTTGCACCTGAAAATTTGTGTCCTAAAGTGCAAGCCTAGGCAAGGTGTTTTGTGGAAAACCTCTAACTGTTGTCCAAGGGGAAGTCAAAGATGGATGCAGCTAAACACCAGAGACATTACAGGCAATGTAATATATCATGTTCAACACTTTAACAATTCTACCAATTCACTAATCTGGATGGGTACTTTATTTATCAACTCCAAGTTGATCTTGGTGGGATTTGAACTTATAACACAATCAGCAGAAAGATCTTCTGTGTAGCATTTTAAGTAAATACTCTAAAAATTTTGCCATTTTGCACTGGAGAATTTGTTATTGCATCATCCTTCTTATTCAATTGTGAGAGGTGTTTTAAATTGATTTAAATAAATTACAGATATTAATTTATGATGTGTTTTGGAAAGCTGATACAATGCAAATTCCAAATACAGGAGTAGAGTAAATTAAGAAGAAAAAAACAAAACAATTTACCAACATCCCACTCCTTTGGCCTAGGTTCTTTTTCAGGTATTGCCATAATTTTTTGCGTTGTCAGTGTTGAGGACTGCACTTATAAAAGGGGGTCAGATTTCAAAGAGTTAAACCTATTTTTGATTACAAAGCTGGAGGTTGTTCAATTGTATTGTGTTGAAGGTGGCAATACCACAACAATTATATGTATTTACGGCCTCCATAATAATCCTTTCAGTTAACATTTCATAACAGATTTTATTAAACATTTTGAAGAAACAAAAGTTTTCATAAATTATCCAACTTAAACTGGACAACATTCCCTCGGAGATTATAGAATTTCTGCTGTCAAAGAATTCCAAGGAAAGGCAAGTGAAAGTCTCATTGATATGCAAGCATATCATCAATTCCACTTCATAGAATAATTCCAAAACAAAACTCTGTAAGCCCTTTTCATATTGTTGGTTATGTAAACGGTGCAGGAAATAGAAGCTTTTAAAAACAAGATAATCAAAGATACAAATGAATTTACAAGGCTATTTGAAATGTTTCATAAAATACATAATACAAGAAAAATGTTTGGTTAAAGACTTTTAATATTGAAATTTTAAATGTTGTTGTCCCAATATAAATGATTATATAACCAATCACTATAAATACTAGTTGAAAAAATTGGACAAATTACCTCTGAAGATGGAAAAAAGTGAACAGATGTCAACCAGGTGCTCATTCTGTATTATTTTTAAAAACCCTATAGTTGCTATTTTGTTGCAATATAATGTATTTAACTCTTTCATTACCATATTTCTGATAACAGATACTACCTACTATTTTCAAATCGTTTTTTAGAATAATCACAAAATTTGATTGATTTACCAATAGAACTTTTTCATTATTAAGCTGATGTTTGGAACATAACTTAACTAAAGTTCTTCCATAAAATTATTATGGAATATACAGCTTAATATTGTAAAACCAGGGGAAGTTTCAGGTGGTTTGGTATAAAAAAAGTTAATGAAATGTGTACAGGATGTTGCCTCTAAAATGTATACAAATTGTAAGTATTAATTATTACAATGTTTATTAAGATGTTTTAGCATTATATAAAACAAATGCAGAGTCATTCAAATTTATTACAAATATTCTAACTGATGGCTGCTGATAGTGCAGGGCAGTAGAATTGTAAACATCACAAATAATTTCTTTTGGCATTTCATTCTCTTTCAATGGTTTCTTCTTATTTATAGCTGCTGGCTTTGTGCGATAAACCTTATCTTTGATGCATATCAATAAAATATATTCAGTGGTGTAAGGTCTGTCGAACAGTGTTTAATACCACCTCTATTTGGCAGATTTTCATCAAGATAGTCCCCTACATCACGATGGTAATAAGAAAGTGCTGCATCTTGCTAAAAACAAATACCCTCCTCATCTCAAAATATTTCACAATAGGGCTGAGATGGATTAAAAAATATGCACTAATTTGGCAAACTTTGTACTTAAAAAAGTTATCTGAATAAGACAAATTCCTATTTTTATGTTTTATACATAATTCTTGCATGAACAAAATCGTGTATGTCAGTTTTTATGAAAAACTAAAATAAAATATTGATATACTTCAAAAACAATAAAAATGCATTGAAAACATTGTGGCATGCATAAAGTCCCATGTGGTCTAATTTGTAATTGCTAAAAGATTTATGAAAGACAAAATGATGATTAACATGCTCACCAATTTCAAGATGGATACTATACTGTGAAATATTAAAAAAATTGTTTTCCTATATCCTGCATTGAATTGGTAGAAATGTCATGTGTCTCATTAGAATTTATCTGGACAATTTTATACATTGATTTATCAATCTATAATAATACGTTAGAGCTTAACAGAACTTTTGAACAAGTAGGGTTGAAGTTAATCTAGTGAATTGAAAATGGAGGTGATTGTTGTTCCTATCATTGCAATGAATTCAAGATAATATCCTACTTTATTCCTCAAACAGGATTTCAATTGCTTTAATGTCTGATAGCATTTAACTGAGTTGATCATAATGAATTTTAAACTAAATTTGATATGAAATAATTATAATAATCTACATACAGTTTATGCTACAGGACATTACAACAATATTTTGAAATATTTCCCAACAGTATTGATACTGCCAAATAACACAATAATGATACAAGCTGTAAGATATTGAGAATATCAGCTGAAATAATGCTGACAATACACAGTAAACTTTACGAAAACCCTAATAACGTCCTTTCTAACACTTGCACCAAAACTAATGTTACTACCAGCTATTGTATGACTATTTTACATCTATCTATATATCTATCTATCTATCTATCCATCTACAGAGGGTCCAGCTGCACAAGCCAGCAGAAATGTGGTAAGTAAGTTAATTAGGGATATAAATAAAGGGAAGGCAGTTAGTCGAATGGGGATATTTTCAGAGATGCTGAAAGCATCTGGAATGGTGGGTCACACATTAACAACAGTAAACTAAGAAATATAAAATGGTGTTGTACCCAATGACTGGCATAGCAGCAGCATTGTCAACTGCTACAAGGACAAAAGAGATGCAGTAGACAGAGAAAACTACAGAGGCATCAAGTTGATGGACTATGTTATGACGGTCTCAGAAAGACTTATAGCACAGCTGATTAGGGACCGAGTTAAACTAGAGGAGATGCAGTTTGGATTTGTTTCAACTAAAATTACCACTGATGCCTTCATCCTTGTGAGGAAACATAGCTAAAAGTAAATCCCTCTACTTGGCATTTGTGGAGCTGGAGAAAGCTGGTAGGCTCTTAGAAACTTAGATGACTGGTTTGTAAAGGTAGTTCAAGCCATGTATAGAGGAGCACTAAGCAAGGTTAGAATTAACAATGACAATAGTGAAGAATTTAGTGTACATGTAGGAGTCCATCAGTTCTTTGTTCTTAGCCCTCTGTTTATTATCATCCTGCAAGCCATAACAGACGAGTTTAAAACTGGCTGCCCATGGGAATACCTTTTTGTAAATGATGCAACCATTGTAGCTGAATTTATGGCAGAATTAGAGAAGAAATTCCTAACTTGGAATTATGGCCTCAAATCAAAATGTCTTAAAGTGAACTTGGCAAAGACCTAGCAAGTAGAAAGAAATTTAGGGCCCTGATTCTTTCAGGAAAACAGACTTAGTCAGTGTGTTGAAAAGGAGTAGGTAGACATTTAATATGTCCAAATGCACACTATGGGTACATAAAAGATTTAGTGGGATCTCAGGCAGGCTAGCAAAGAATATAGGTTTTGTATATGATTGATGCACAGCAGTCAGCAAAAGCTCCTTTAAATGCCTGGAGGGCTCTGTAGAATAGTTGATAATTTCTGTAACCTGGATGGCCAAATAAGCAGTGGAGGTAGGTGTGGTTTGAAAATGGTTAAGGGAGCTACTAATGCTGCTAATTACAAATATTTTTCCCTCAAAAGGAAAGGCAGATTGTATGAAGCTTGTGTACAAACAACAATGCTGCATGACATAAGACATGGGAAATATGTGCAGAGGATCTATGAAGATTGGAAAGAAATAAAGCTTACATTCTTCAATGGATGTGCGATAGTAGTGAGCATGAACATCAAATCAGCAATAAACTAAAAGAGAAACTAAGTATAAAAGGGGTCAGATTCAGTGTACAGGAGAGGAGATTGTGGTTGTTCGAACATGTGATATGTATAGAGGATAACAGTTGTTAAAAAAGGTGCAGGGCACGCAAAGTCGATGGAAACTATGTGAGATGAAGTCCTAGAAAAACTTTGGATGAATTGATAAAAGCTGATCTTGCCCAATTAAACCTTACATAGGAGATGACACATGGTTGAGCACTCTGGCATCATGCTATACTGCCCAAGACCCACCTTCCCATATGCATGAAACAAGCATGTAGAGAACACACTAGTCTGCACTGATCTTCTCTTCACTCCTCCACATTTTGTCTCCCTAATCATTAATACCCTCTTCTTTCCTTCTAGACGTTCCATGCACCTCTTCAATGTCAAACTTGCTTACCTGTTCCCCTCCAAAACCTCACCACTGATACATCCCTGGCCCAAAACATGCACACAAGCATGAGAGTTGAATATGCTCTACATTTGAACTCCCACAGCAAAAAATACCTAGTCCACACTGTAAGATGGTCATGTTAGTGACAAGACAAAAAGTATCCAGTGCTCCCTGTTTAGGAAAAATGGATGTGAAATAATGTTGGTGATGGAGATGATAATATATATGTATGTATCTATGCATATACCTATTTTATCTGAGTGTATGTAGCTTAGAATAGGTACATAGTATACTTGGGTGCTGCAAGAGGCAGCTATAACCACATGATGAGTATGAAGCTAGTTATGGGACTTACAATGATAACTTGGGAAGTTAACTTTAAAACATATTATTGTTATTCATGAAACAACATTAAGTAAATTAATCCTGAAGCAGGTAGGTAGCTATGAGTATTCAATCCCTAGCTGAACTCAACCAGTAATTTCCTATTATTGTAAAGTGTATGTACACTGACCATAAACTTCAACATTATTTCCATATAATTGTTGTAAAAACAAACACCCCCAAATGGACTCTAATTAACATTGTGATTCCTGAAGACCATAATGTGGCTGACAAGGAAATGGAAAAGATCAATAAGTATGCAAAACTTGCAGGCACTATTAGAACTGAGTATCATGTAGAGACAGAAATTGTGCCAATCGTCATTGGGGCTATAGGCACAGTCAGTAAATGCTTTATATCTTTCATCAAAGCCTTGGGATCCCCAACTTCTTAGGCTGTGCCCAAAATTATATTATTACAAGCAATGCCAGAATCCTACACAATATATTGAGCTTCTGAGATCAGGAACTGATCTGAGGCTAATTAATACATTTCACCTAGTAACTGATTGCTAGATAAACTTTACAAAAGGAAAGAAAAATAGTATTATCATTACTATTATTGGGTTGGTAGTATTGGTAGAGTGTCGGACAATATGTTTTGTGGCATAGAGTTACGGCCCTGTCGAGATTAGCTTTGCCTTTCAACCTTACACGGTTGATAAACTAAAGCACCAGTAATGCATTGGGGTCGATTTAAATGACTTTTCCCCTGCCCCCAAATTACTGGCCTTGTGCTTTAGTAGAAACCCTTATTATTACTATTATTATTATTGCCTTGCATATTATAACATTTCTATACTCATAATCTATTAAAAGTTAGAGTGGAATATTGAATAGGAGATCATGGTATTGTTATATTGTAATGTTGCTGTCAAATATTCGTTTGATATCAATATTTTGTAATACAAACATATTGGCATGTGGAGAAAAGTAAAGATGGTCATTGCAATACAGCCAAAAGAAACTAATCCTTTGCTAAATCAATGTGGATCAAACAGACCGAAATTCATTTATATTGTTATATTCCCTATCAGAATCATTTATATATCAAACAAAATACCTTGCAATATTTAGTTAGTGCCATTTGTATTCTGATTTCAGACCTTGTTGAGGTTAACTTTGCCTTTCATCATTATAGAGTTGATAAAATAAAGTATCAGAAAATTACTAAGTTAAATTAACATATCTGTAAAATCTTTTGAACTGGAAGAATCAATCAATCATTCAAAATACAGAGCATAGTGAAACTGTAAGTTCTCAGCAAGTTAGCTTCTTTGTGTAGATAAAACAGGGTGTTTATCCATGTATGACCATATTTCATAACAGTAGGGTATGATAGTGTCATGTCTTGGGCATCTAAACATGGTGGAGCCCATTACTCTCCAGGCCAGAACACTGAACACAGCCAATTTTGTTTCCAAAGAAGGAGAGGGAATGTGAGAAAGATACAAGAAAATTCGACACTAATATTGGACTGGTAATATATTTATCAACCTCAAATGAATGAAAGGCAAATTTGACCTCAGCAGGATTTGAACTCAATGTGCAGTGAGCTGGAACAAATGCGGAATCATTTAATCTATCGCTCAAATGTTTCTGCCAACTCATTAACTTTGTATGAAATATCTTTATATTACTGAAGCACAAATAGGTGCTTACATGTTTATCAATTCTATGTTAGCACTAGCCATGCATTCATTTCTCAGGCATGTTTTTTATAACATGGCCTACATTTTTAAGTTGGTAGGATGTAATCTGTGAAAGATTTGGCTGATATTTCTCTAGCAGCATTATGGCGTGGGTGCATTAACATTTTAAAAGAAGCTAAAACGTGCTAATTCAAAGAGTACTCATAAAAGAGAATAAAAATGGGATAAAATGAGTCCTCACATTTTTACTCTCTTCCTTACAAGTACTTATTCTAGTAGCATGTTTCACTTCGTTTAAAATTACAAATGTAATACAAAGATTATTATATTGTTAACATTAACATGTGATATGCAATAATAGTAAAAATTCCCAGCCATATAAATTAACTAATCCTTCTATTCAATAAAAAGTTTATACCTGTATTTTCTTCATTACAATAGGAAATGTATTTATATTCAATGCATATGCCAGAGGCAACATGTTTTTATATCTGAAATATCAAGTACTCTGCATCTATGTAACCGTTCATTGGGAAAATTAACGCCTATCATTCACAAAGAAATGCATGTGTATTTATGCATCTTTAGAACATTCTACCTGTATGTGCATGCACACACACACGTATGTGTGTGTCTGCAGCTAAAAAAAACTTGCGAATCTTGATAAAAAATTACAAAACCAATATATATATATATATATATATCATCATCATCATCATTTCATTTTACGTCCGCTTTTTCCAGGGTGGGACGGAAACTGATTCTGGCTTGATTTCTACAGCTGGATGCCCTTCCTAACAACAACCTCATTTACAGTGAGTGCTGGGTGCTTTTTTGGCGTGGCACCTGCACGACCACTTTGCAGTGGAATGATATGGACCCCAGTCCCTAACATCTCATTTCTACAGCTGAGTAAACTGGAGCAATGTGAAATAAAGTGTCTTGCTCAAGGAAACAACACATCACCCGGTCTGAGAATTGAACTCACAACCTTTTGATTGCAAGGCCAATGCTCTAACCACTAAGCCATGTGCCTCCATATATATATATTTCATTTCTCACTCTTAGTACGGCACTTACTTAAATGTAAGTATGTGTGTATACGTACATACATATATGTATACAGACGTACAGTAGCATGCATATATATATATATATATATATATATATATATATATATATACATACAGGTACACATACATATATGCACGTATCAGTTTAGCGGATGCTTATTATTTCGTTCCTGTGTCAGTGTTGAACAAAAAGGTGACGTGATTGCCTTAACACCGTACGGCATAAAAATTCAGGCTGTTCAGTTTGTTTACAAACGAACAAAGCGGCGTTATAATAAGCATCCGCTAAACTGATGTGTGCATATATGTATGTGTACCTGTATGTGTATATATATATATATATATGCATGCTACTGTACGTCTGTATACATATATGTATGTACGTATACACACATACTTATATTTAAGTAAGTGCCATACTAAGAGTGAGAAATGAAATTTCGTTTTCATTTTACTTCAACCTATATATATATATATATATATATATATATATATATATAAATATATATATATATATATATATATATAAATATATATATATATTATATATATATAAATATATATATATATATTATATATATATATATATATATATATATATATATATATATATATATATATATATATATATATATATATATATATATATATATATATATATATATATATATATATATATCACTAAGAATGTAGTTTCTAATTCGAATGGAAAGAGATGGGTGATGTGTTGGTGTAATGGTAGCACAGTGGTCGCGATAACCACAGATGTGGGTTCGACTCCCATGTGCGTCAATACTCATCTTTTTCCATTTATCTGAGGGTTCTAAACCCTGTTATCAAGCTAAAAAATTCCTTCAGTCAAAAATACGGTGAAAGCTATATATTTTCTAATATATATATATATATATAAAGAGAGAGAAAGAGAAAGTATATGTTAAAATGATGATGATGATGATAGTGTGTGTATGTATGTGTTAGTATATCTGGATGTGTATATACATATCTATATATATATATGTAGGGAAATAATTGTTGGGTTCAAGTTGCTATTTTTACAAAAATCGCAGATGACAATAACCCAGATTAAAATAGTTATGTCAAAATCATTCAAGATAACTATGATAACACCAAAGGGTTTATTAAGCCCAAATCTTTTTTATCACATTTTTTTGCTCATTTCCTCGTCTCACGTGAACACATGATGTTCTAGGCCTGCTACATCTGTCTGCTCAATGACTGGCCAAACACAAACAGAATCTGCTTACATTCAATTTATCTCACTATTTTCAGCACATTTAAATATTTCACAACAAAATACTCTTCATGTTTAAAACTACTCTTATCTATAAACTCTCCATTTCATCAAAGAGGTGATGAAAACACAACCTTTTACTTATTCCTATTATGTTTTTCTTTGCCACATAGTTGTGTTAATTCCATGGCAAAAATAACAATATCTAAATTAGCAGTTTTGATTCCTTGTTCGAATGTCCCAATGCTTTGGAGTCCTTATCATTTTCCCCACTGCAATTACACATCAAGAGCCTATGACAGACCAACCAACATTCAACTAATACATCTCTGCTAAAAATAATGACCCAATAAAAACACATAGATTTTTAAAGAAAAACCTTCTTTCTACAAACACACAGCCTTAACAAACATTTCTCTTAATAACAACCATAACACAGCACATAACAACTGCTACAAAACTTGAACATGTAACTTCCTTTCATCATAGACAAACAAACACATTTTTCTGTACACGTCTTTCAGTTAATAGCACATGATATACACAACACTTCAAATTTCTGAGCAGGTATGAAGGACACTGAGAACCACGTGCTTACACAGTTTTAAGAACAGATCAACAGAAAACCAAAATGTGTACACCTAACTGTGTTTACGACTTGTTGATACAGCAACAACAGCTCTGTTCAAAGAATTTCAACCCATCTGTAATGACAACAAACAGAAGAAAACATGAAGAAAAATCCCACACACATACACACTTATACACATACATATACAATATTGATTTCTAGTATAGACACAAGGCCGGTAATTGGGGGAAGTGGAAAGTGGATTATATCGACCCAGTATGTTACTGGTGCTTTATTTTATCGATTTTGTAAGGATGAAAGGCAAAGTTAACATCGGTGGGATTTGAACTCAGACCGTAAAACAGCATAACTCTATGTTGCAATGCATGTCATCCGACGCTCTACTGATACTGCCAATCCACTGCCCTATAAAATATTGACTATGAACTCCAACTGATTGGGGCAGTTACATTGTTTCCTTCAAAAAAATTTGAACATGAACTCCATATTTACAATTTTTTTAAATGTATTACTTCTGTTGCACATACATTTTATAATGTTTTGCCATTTAGTCATTTTGATTTTTGTGAAAATTTGCAGTATTAAAGATTTGTTTCCAAATGTTTCAGTTTTATGTTCTTCAAGAATATCTTATAAATGCAGTCTCATATAGTGCAGGACATTAAGATTTCAAGGGATCTGATAGAAACATATTAACTGTACTTCTATTTCAATTATCATTACATGGAAGTCATAGCAATTCCCACTTAACTTCTACACATTATGTAGTGTAATGTTTTTAAAGGTTCTGCTTCAAAACACCCAGAATGTTTTGAATTATTCTCAATAAAGTTTGACTTTTAGAAAATATGGATACCTATGTACAGTTTCTATATTCATTATAGCTATCTTTTTGCTTTGATATTTTCTTTTTGTTTTGTTTATGCTGCTTAAGTAGTCAGAGAGGGAAGGGGAGTCCTCATGACCTTTTTCACAGCCTCCATGGATGGTGAAAGAGTTCAGTGAAGAGTAGGTATCTTCAAACTAAATACCTGGCCTGAATGCTTGCAGTAGTGTGAACTTTGCTAAAGGTACATAAATGCCTTGTGGTGATGTTAATTAAATCATGTGGTAGATTATGTCTATTATAAAATAGAAATGGTTAAGTAAAATCATATTTAGGATTGTTGTTCATATATTGTTAACAGATTTTTGATTTTTTATGCTTAATACGTATATATCTTGTGCTTTAGTTAAATTAAAGTGTCCATAATGTATAACAGCAAATTTGTGCTCAATAAGTGAACATCTATGTGGTTGTTTGAGCTCCTAATAATAATGGCAAAATCTCTATCAAACCACACTCACACATTCTATGAAAGTAAAGGATCATTGGTTACTTTAACCCTAAAATCAAGGATTTGTCATAACTTTTTCTGGATTCTAGCCAACCTGGGGCTAAACAAGAACAATAATTATAGATCTGAGGAAGAAGGAAGGTGTTTTCCTATACACTTAGAATTTATAATCAATCTAAGAGTACATGAGACAGCTGTGTTGGACATTGTGTTAGGGTTAGATTTATAGTTATATGAATGAGTGTAAAAATGAATATAATAATGTAGTTTACATTTCAAAATTTAACTGACAATTGGGAAAATGAATGAGGAGTGAAGTGAAATTCAACAGAAAATTTGATTTCTATGTCAGCATAAACAGACAAACACATAAATATATACATATGAATTATACACCTATAGATGGTAATGTCTGCATGTATGAACATACATGTGGGTGTTTGTGTATGTGTATGTGTGTATATCATTATATATATACATATGCATATATTCATATGTGTATATATTGTGTGAATCTGAATGTATGTATACGGATATATAGATATATATATATATATATATATATATATATATATATATATATATATATATATATATATATATATATGTATGTATGTATATACACACTATATATATACTTGATGGTTCACTGACTCATATTTTTATATGCACATACATATACATTCTATATACATGTGTGTATGTGAGTGTGTGTGATGAAAAGACGTAAATTAATTCTTGACAGATGTATAATAAATTGGAAAAATGAATTAGTAAATAAAAAGAAACCTATAATCAATACAAGGAATATATAGTGTATCTAATTTGTTTATTGAACACTCTATTAGCAAAATTGACAGCCCCACCTCTCTCCCAGCAACAGTTATAGCCAAAGGGGTTGACGTTACTGAATAGTTTAAAGTTGTTTATTTCTTGCTTTCCATTTTACTCTTACTTTAGTTACAGAGATCAATAGCTTCTATACTATCTCCCCATTGTGAACATCATCATCATCCTCATTATCATTGTCATCATATATCAACATATACATCATAATCTTCATTATCTGTGGTAGTAGCATTACCATATTTTTTTTTGTATCATCATCATATACATCATCTTAATCATTTGTGTCAGTAACATGACCATAATTGATTTGGTATCATCATCACCATCATAAGTATTATTAACATTGTCTTTATCATCATTACCACCAACAGCATCAGCAACTACTCAACTACCAAGAATACCACTACCCCCTTCACCATCCCTATTAAGATTGCCACCACCAGCACAACCACCAGCAACATTATTTTAGCCATAATCCACATTATTGCCATATCTCCCATTACACTGCAATTCTTTTTGTCCATTTCTTGAAATGTTATTCAGCCTCGCCTTCCCATATATTTTATTTAGCTTTATTTTTATTGGTTTCTATAATTGGACTGTGGTGGTCATGTTGGGGCAGCAGCATCAAATGTTTTAGATCAATATATGGCCTCCACGACTTTGTCCAATGCTTTTTTATTGATTTCATAAGGGGCAAAACGCACAGTTGACCTGGGCATAAAGATGTTTAGCTAATACACAACCAAATACTATACAGGCCCTAATTCAACCATTCCTTACATATATCTATCTATCTATCTAATCATCATCATCATCATCGTCATTATACAAGGATCGCCTGAAATATTTACATGCTGACCAAGTTACTCTCATGCAATGCGACCTAATGTGTTTATTTTTCAACGTAGTCCCCCTTGCAGCTCACACATTTTTTACATCTGTTTTTCAGTGCTTGGATTACATTGGTGAAGTAGCTCTCATCCTGTTGGTAAAAAAAGTCATCAACAGCAGATATGATTTCATCATCAATGCAATGCTGGTTCCCTGCCAAGTGGTTTTCATGCTGGGGAATAGATGACAGTCAGATGCAACCAAGTCAGGAGAATAAGGAAGGTGATCAACCAGTTCAAAGCAACAGTTATGCACAGCAGCCATTAAAACTAAGGAATTGTGTGCTGGAGCATTGTCTTGATGACACAAAACCCCTTTCATCAGTTTTCTTGGGTGATTACTCGAGATAGCCTTGTGTCAATGTCTCAGCAAGCTGGCATACTACTTTCTATTGATGGTGAGAGCCCTTTTGAAAATAGTCATCTAAAATAAAAGATGAAACGACCTAGACCTCCTTTGGAGCAGGTGAGGAGCGATGTTTCCACACTGCATGGATTGTCTCTGGCTCAAAGTAATGAACTCAACACTTATCCTGGTTTCTGAAAATTTCAACAAAACTATCTGTATCTGCCTCAAACAAGGTAGATTTTTCTGCGATGTGATCAGTTTGGTGAGCTTTTGATCAGGCGTCAGAAGATGTGGCATCTACCAAGCCTTCATTATGCAAAATTTATTGTGCAGAATATTCTCAAGTCTCTCACAGTATATGCTGATAGCATTGGCTATTTGATTTATAGTCATACATCATAATGTGGTAGACATAATCAATGTTTTCCTTGGGGGCTGGCAGTTGCAGGATATTCAGACCTTCAGTTATCTTCAAGACTCTACCTTCTCCCCCTACATTCAGTTGCCCACTTTTACACTGTTGATAAAGCTGGATTGTCATCCCCTAATATAGCAACCAAGTCAGCATGAATGTATTTGGGAGTTAAACCCTTTGCTGCTGGTACTTAATAACACCATGGTGCCAAATTTTGTCCATTTTCAAGAGAATTCGCTACTAGTTACTTTTGAAGTTTACTTGGAAAAATCAGATATCAGTCTACCTAAAACTAATCAATGCTGTTATTAACAAGAAGAGTTGGAATTAATGTAGGCATGATTTGCCAGCTCTAGTATCACTCCTTTATAGTCAGCCTATGAACTATTCAGACGCCCCTCTACCTCAGCTTTCTATGTTAGCACAGGCTGGATGAATCTGATAATACTTAAATGGCAAGCTTACAAATCTCTTCCCATCTACTTAGTTTCACTCACAAGGTATGCATTGACCTGTAGCTATGGTCAAAGATCATTTTCCAAGATGACATGCAGTGGGACTAAACCAAGAACTTCATGATTGAGAAGCAAAGTTTTGCACCATATGGCCATACTGCATCTACTTGACTGTTTCAGTTGAGTTATCTCACATTTCTAAATATCTCAGTAACACTCTTGCATCATTTTAAAATTCCTACTAAATGGTAGGTTGCATCTTACCACTATCCACACCCCAATAGCCAATATCTAAGCTTCTGCTGAAACAAACAACCAAATCTCTCACAAACTGTATATTATAGTATATTAAAAAAGAAAGGACATCTTGAACATTATAGTTCTACATACACTGTTAACTGAAAGACAGGATGGTCATGGCTGCAATGCCTTAGGTCATATATCAACTTTATTAGGCATGATCAGATGCTAAACAAAAACATGAACAAAAACCAATGTGTGATTAATAAGCATATTTGCTGGAGAAAAGAAAGAAAGGTGAATATGAGATGTTGAAGATGTTGCTGCTGATGAGAGTGATAGTAATGAAGGTGATGATGGTGGTGAGATGGTAACAGTAATGTTAGCAATGTTTCTGCATGCTGATGAAGATAGTGATGTTAGGGATAACAACATGGTGGGGAGCTGGTGGTGCTGATTGTCATAATGGTAATTATGGAAATGAGGTGGTGTTGGAGTAGATGGAGATAAGGGGGGATGATGATGGTGGGGATGATAATAAGAGTGCTATTAATGAGTATTAAGCTGGTTGTGGTGGTTATGATAGTTATTGTGGTCATTCTGACGGTGTTGATGATGATAGTAAATGTGGTGGTGGTATTGATAATGGTGATAGTAGTGTAGGAAATGATGGTGTAGTTGAGGAGAGGAAATGATTCTTCTACTGACCGCCAAGTCACTAAATAATACAAGTAAAGTTTAAATGTAATGATTTTCTTTTCTTTATGTCTTTTGTTTTAATTTTGTTATTGTTTTTATTATATTTTTTGTTTTGTCTTCAGAATTCAGAAATATTGTGAAATGAAGTGATTATGTCTGGCTGTTTATTAGTGAATCCCACTTGATCAGATGATGCATGCCATTAATCAACCTTAGTATTCCTTACGAACATCTCCCTTTCAACACCATTCCACGAACATCACCATCACCATACATATACCTCTGCCAGCACCAACAGTACACAGATACCATCTCCATCACCATCAACAAAACAACAACATCCAGCCCGAACAGTCATTATCTGTAAATCACAGATCATAGTTAATTGGAAAATCTTTAACTGGTCTGTAGAACTTGTTGGTAATTTGAGTACAAAAGCATTGCTGCGAGAATCTTCTCATTGTTGGACAGAGTAACTGAAGTGGTTATTATTGACAAGAAGTGATCAAAATATCTTATTTTAATACACGCATGGGCACAACCACTCACAAACACACATACACAAACACACATAGTTGTATCTGCGTGCATTCATAAATAGGATTTATAGCTATTTGATGTACATTTTGTTTTACTTTTCTTACAAATTTGGATATTTGAACACAATTATAAGAAAGTAAGTTGAATATAAGTAACCTATAAACTCTCATTTAAAAACTGGGTGCACTACTTAATTTGTATAAGCTAGAGTCTACAGGAAATAAGCTGAAGAACCAAGCTTTGCTTTTTTCCTCCTTAATTAATTATTTGAAGAAGGAACAATGCCCATGATATTTTCTAACACTCCAAGACTGCAAAATAAATGTGGTTGATGAGCAGCTTCAATTTCTGTATGTTGTTGCCAGAATGTAAAAACAAACAAACAAATGAACCTTTGTGTTGCTGTTAAACCTGATTGGTCACTTACCCAAACTTGGAGTGTAAGGGTAACAAAAATTTAAAACATAAGCCAATGAGGGAGCTTGTATGGGTTTGCACGATCTTCTAGAAATAACAGCCGAATCACTCTCAAATCATGCTTTACCATCTCTTTAAAAAATACACTTTCCTGAGACACTGGTAGGAGACCAAGGGATATACTCTGAACAAGATGGTTGGCTTGGGGATCCAGCCATATCAATTGGAGATGGTTGCTTCTGACAGGATCCACTGGAAAGCGTGTTTGAGGACCCTGCCTCTATGACCCTCTCAGGAATAAGAGGGTGAAAAATAAGAAGATGCATTCCGAGAAAAAACTATGAAAAGATGAGATAGCCATGTCTAGAATGTCTTTGATCAAATTTATACTCTGTCTTTGTTGATCTAGAACTAAATAACAATAAGCTATTATAATAAATAATACACCATATCTTGTATTACAATTCACAGAAAACAACTAAAACCTAATCAATGCTTATAGAATATTATTTGTTTGATAGGTGAATTTTCACTCACAAATATTTTTTAACACCTAAATCATTGTCAAACATTATTCTTTCTTTCTTTCATAATCATTCTTATTGCACTTCAATCACTGGAAGTCAGATGTTGTGACACCTTCTCTAGCAGCTACCAGCCCAGGCTTCACTACCTGCCAGGCCTAAGAGGGCAAACTGTCCAAGTATCAGCCACTCTCTGATAAGTTTGTGGTTGAGACTGTGGCAGTGGAGACATCCAGCATTCTTGGCCCCCAGACCACATCCCTGCTCACTGCTATCAGAGCAGCGCTTGCTACCCAGAATTGCTAGCCCTGCAAGGTGAAGTGGCTGTTCCAGTGTGTCTCCTTTGGCAGCCTCTGGGGCAATGTCTTCTCCATCCTGTTGGCCAGGGCTATGAGGCAGACTATCCCTTGTTAACCATTAAAGCCTGTATTGTATAGGTTACTGTTTGTTTTTATTTTTTAGTAGATATCCAAACTGTTGGAATTGTAAACAAAGCATTGTTGAGAACTAAACAAAAATAAGAAACTACAGAGTCTGCAAGAGTGTGAGGTATCCTTTAGACAAAACTAGCTGTAGAAAGAAAACAAAGGGCTTACCTCTAGACATCACTGCACATAGCTGCACAAAACACTGTGTAATATTCATTTCTCAGAATTCTGTCTTTAATGAATTCCCACAAAACATTGTTTTCAATCTTAAATGCTGACCTTCAAAGGTTCAAACTAAACGTTGACACATATCTACCTCAGTCTCAATCTCCTATTCACCAGTCAAATAAGCCTTAAAATTATTATGGACATTGTATTGTTCTGCTTCTAATTAAATTATGAAAGGATAAAAAATACCCAATATTAAAACAATTAAAAGAAGTACAACAAAAAACCAAAGATGACCCCTGAAGACAGAAAGAATTATGATGTAGTTGTTAACATTTCTCACTCCAACACAGCTATTTTGCTCTCTGTTCTTCCCTTACAGTAAACCTTTTCAACCAAATGTCAGCATTTATCCAATCACAAAGATGTTATTTTATTGAATAGCTGCAAATACATCACAATAATACCTCATGGCATGATTCTTTATTATTAAACATTTTAGAACCAAATTGTTTCTCAGAATAATTTCCGGTTCGAAAATGTTTTCTGCAGAATTTATCTACAATACTGATAGATCTTATCAAGTTAGGTTATAATTGTTTCTTCAAAAGACATCAAATATAATTCTCTTGTGCCTAAAAGTCACTTTATGAGAGGAAGCAAATTTATTAGGAAACATTTTGATTTTTTCTTTTTCTTGCTAAAATTTCTTCTTTTCAGCAAATTACAAAAACATATAAATGTACACATTTACACACATCGACTACTAGAAACAAACAGTTACACAATTGCATACATGCACAAACACACGCACACATAATTACATGCCTATATACACACATATATAGCTATATAAACATAAATTCGCACAAATGTGCAAACACGTAGATGAACTCTTGGACATATCACTTATGCATATATATGTGTGTGACTATATAAGCAAACACACATGCATTCATCTGCACACATACACACGTAAATTCCTTTCATACAAATACAGAAATGCTCAAACACAAACGTTACAAAATACAGGATAACTATTTCTGTATATTTCATTGTTTTTCACTACTTCTCTCTTTACAATACATATAGATATACACATAGAACTACATATATTAATGCATATATACACCCAATCTTCCTCTACACACTGTGTTACACAATCAGGCAAATAACATACATTCAAGTATAAATGTTTTTATTTACTAAGATATTTTAAGAAATCTATTATCAGCTTGTATATTGAAATCGTATAAGAATATAATAAATCCAAGAAAAATGATGCCATATAATGGAAGATATATTTTGAATACACTACAAGAAAATAAAGGCACAATAGCTGAGATATTTAATCATTCTAATCATTGAAGATCGCTCATATTTCTGATTATTTAGCTGAGTCAATGAGAGTGTGAAGTCTCATAGCATTTGCTCTGCTAGCTTGACATAGTAGCCAAACCTGTCTCAAATAACACCATCATCTTTATGATTTTATGCCTGTTTTCCATGCTGGTATGATTTTGATGGACCATCACAATCTAAGACTAGTTGGGTTGAAAAACCCTATCTTGCTTATTTATTCAATACCTTTCATCATCATGATCATCATCATAATCATCATCGTTTAACGTCTATCTTCCATGCTAGCATGGGATTAGACAGGACTTGTCCTACTTGAGGCAAGATTGGTTGGGTGACCATGACTCGCTCGTATAGGGCTGTATGGCAAGTTGTCTACAGCTGGATGCCCTTCCTAACACCAAGCACGTTTACAGTGTGGAACTGGGAGGTTTTTACCATGTTACTTTACACTGCCACATTACAGCGTGGAATGTGTGTTTTTTTGGTTGTGACACCTACACGACTTCATTTATTTTGGACTGGATGTTGTGATACCAACATAACTTTACAGAGTAAGGGTGTTGTTGGTGGGAGTGTGTGTGTGTGTGTGTGGGGGGGGGGGGGGGGGGTAGTAGGATGGGTATATATTTGGTTAAGAGGTACCTACTGAGTGTAGGTTTCGCTTTGTACATACGCAAGGCGGGTCTTCTGTATTACTGTGTAGAGCCAAAGCTCTCGGTCCAGTGACATTGTCTTAGAGAGGTGTAAGTGTGTGAGGTCGGAATTTATCAAATCGTCCCAGGTTTTTCTGGGTCTACCTACTCTGTAACTTCTATCAATTTTGACCGCCCTGCACTTTTTATACAACTGTCGTCTTTCATGTGCATCACATGACCATACCAACATAGTCTTCTCTCAAGTAAACAGCATCTGATTCCTCTTATTCCTAATTTCTCACGTAGTCCATTTATGCTTTGCCGTTCACTTATATTACTATTACACATCCAACGGAGCATGGATGCTTCGTTCCTCTCCAGTCTGCGCAGATCCTCTGCACACAAAGCCCATGTCTCACTGCCATGTAACATTGATGTTCATATTCAGGCATCATACAATCTGCCTTTCATTTATAGAGACAGCGGTATAAACTCTCTGAACTTTTTTCATCCTGTTCTAACTCTAGCTACTGTACTTTCAGAGCACCCTCCACCACTGCTGATTTTGTCGCCCAGGTAATGGAAGGTATCCACTATTTCTATAGAACCATCTGGGTAATAGAAGGAGCTAGTATCCTGTGGGCACTTGCTACTTATTGCACCTGAGCATCGGCCACATATAAAATCTACTTTCTTAGATAGCATACCTGTGATCCCACTACATCTTTTATGTACCCATAGTTTGCATTTGTGACATAATATGGAATTTCTGCCTACTCCTTTCCTACACACTGAGCATGGCCATTTGCCATAGGGTACCAGTACCCTATTTTCCTTTCTTCATACTAGAACTTTCGTCTCAGACAAGTTAACTTTAAGGCCTTTCAATTCTAGGCCATGCTTCCATGTTTGGAATTTCAGCCATAGATTCGCTTTGAGAGTTAGATCATCTGTGTATAGAAGTTTCCATGCTTCCCTTCTTGCAAAGTACACTTGTCTCCTAGCTTCTCTCCTGGCCACTTGATACTGTTCTCTACTTCCCCCATTCCGCCATACTTTCCAAGCCTGCTTTTTGGCTTTGATTGACCATGGAAGCACATGGATTAATGGTTAGGGCATTGGCCTTGCAATCGAAAGGTTGTGAGTTCAATTCTCAGACCGGGTGATGTGTTGTTTCCTTGAGCAAGACACTTTATTTCACATTGCTCCAGTTTACTCAGCTGTAGAAATGAGATGATAGGGACTGGGGTCCATATCATTCCACTGCAAAGTGGTCGTGGAGGTGCCACGGCAAAAAAGCACCCAGCACTCACTGTAAATGAGGTTGGTGTTAGGAAGGGCATCCAGCTGTAGAAATCAAGCCAGAATCAGTTCCCGTCCCACCCTTGCTAGCAGGGAAAAACGGACGTAAAATGAAATGATGAAATGATGATGACTCCTCTACCTTACTATTCAACCACCAAGTTACTCTCCTCCTGCCTATAGGTCTGCTCCATCCACAGATTTCATCTGTTGCCTTCAGCAGGTTAACTTTCAGGAATTTCCACTGTTCCTCTATATTGTACGTCTCTAATTGCTCTTCCTTACTGTCAAAATCACCAAGTAATCATCATCATCATCATCACCGTTTTACATCCGTTCTTCCATGCTACAACATTGTCCTGTTGTAGGCAGTGTCTGGTCGGCTGACCATGCCTTGCTCATACAGGAACTGATTTTGGCTTGATTTCTACAGCTGTATGCCCTTCCTAACACCAACCTCATTTACAGTGAGTGCTGGCTGCTTTTTCCGTGGCACCTACACGTCCACTTTACAGTGTGGGCTTGGTGCTTTTTAGCCGTGGCACCTCCATGACCACCTTGCAGTGGGAGGTTGTGGAGGCATATTGTCTATATGCTTCAGCTTGTACCCATGGGAGGTCGGGTACTCTGTATTACTGCGTGACGCCAGAGGTCACGGTCATGTGTCATCGCCTTTGAGAGGTGTAATTGGGTAAGGTCGGCTTTTATCACCTCATCCCAGGTCTTCTTGGGTCTCCCCACTCCGCGGTTTCCATTGACTTCTAGTGCTCTGCACCTTTTTATGCAGCTGTCATCCTTCATTCACATCACATGTCCATACCAATGCAACCACCTCTCCTGCACACTGCATTTGATTCCTCTTATGCTCAGTGTCTCTCTCAATTCATTTATGATTTGTCGTTCACGTATATTACTATTACCCATCCATCGGAGCATGCAGTCTTCGTTTCTTTCTAATCTAGCTAAGTCCCAGTTCAGCGCCCAGGTCTCACTACCATGTAACATTGCTGTTCGGATACATGCATCAAACAGTCTGCCTTTCATTTTGAGGGAGAAGCCTTTTGCAGCTAGCAGTGGCAGTAGTTCCCTGAACTTCTTCCACTCCGTTCTTACCCTAGTTATTGTACTTTCTGAACACCCACCTCCGCTGCTAATTCGGTCACCTAGGTAGCAGAAGCTGTCTACTGTTTCTACAGAGCCCTCCCAGAGATTGGTGGTACTTGTTTCCTGTGGCTGTTTGCTGCTTGCTGTCCTAGCACAGCTGCTGCATGTGAAGCCTACATTCTTAATTAAGCTTCCTGATATCCCGCTACAACTCTTGTGTACCCATTGTTTGCATTTGGGGCAGAGAATGGAGTTCCTACCTACACCTTTCCTACATACTGAGCAAGGCCATTTCCCTGAGGTGATCTGGGTTCTGTTTTCTCGACTACTTACAAGGACCTTAGTCTTTGTCATGTTGACTTTGAGACCCTTTCTTTCTAGTCCCTGCTTCCAAGTTTGGAATTTCTTCTCTAGTTCTACCATAGATTCAGCTATAAGTGCGAGGTCATCAGCATACAGGAGTTTCCATGGGCATCCGGTTTTAAACTCCTCCGTTATTGCCTGCAGGACTATGATGAACAGGAGAGGGCTAAGAACAGAACCTTGGTGGACACCAACCTGTACGCTAAATTCCTCGCTATAGTCATTGTTAATCCTAACTTTGCTGACTGCTCCCCTATACATGGCTTGTACAGCTTTCACAAGACATTCATCTACTCCTAGTTGTCTAATGCCAGGTAGAGTTGCTTACTTTTAGCTAGGTACTTTTCCTGTAACTGCCTCACAAGGAAGAGGGCATCAGTGGTGCCTCTTCCTGGTACAAACCCAAATTGCATCTCATCTAGTTTCACCTGGTCCCTAATCAACTATGCTATAACACTTTCTGTTACTTTCATGACCTGGTCCATCAGCTTCATACCTCTATAGTTTCCTTTATCTAGTGCATTACCTTTACCTTTGTAGCAGTTGACAATGATGCTACTGCACCAATCTTTTGGTATGACACCGTCTAGTATTACCTGGTTAACAATACGTGTGGTTATAGTGTGACCTACAGACGGCAGCTATACCTGATGACCGGTTGCCTTCCCCATCTTCATATCTTTGATTGCCTTACTTACTACGCTGCTGCTGACTTGTACTGCTGACCCCTCTATAGGGTCTACTTGGGGTAGGGTCTCTTCTTCCCATGCATTCTCCTCATTTAGTAATCTATCATAATGACTCTTCCATGCATCTTTCTTCTCAGCACTTGTTAGGGCAAGCTCACCTTTATCATTGCAGATACACTTCTCTCCAATGATATCACAATTCTCTCTGACACACTGCCTCACAATCTTTAACACCTCCTGTTTCTGGTCCTCACATTGCAAAACATGCTTGAATTTTCTATCCTCTGCTTCCCTCCTAGCTAAGTATACTTGTCGCCTAGCTTCCCTCTTGGTCTCTATGTAATGTACTCTGCTCCCCCGTTCTTCCATTCTTTCCATGCCTGTCTCTTGGCCTTAACTGCCTCATCTACCTTATTGTTCCACCACCAAGTCACTCTCCTCCTGCTTGTGGTCTTACTCCAACCACAGATCTCATCCGGCGCCTCTAGTAAGTTATTTTTTAGGAACTCCCATTGCTCTTCTACATTGAATGTCTTTATCTGTTCTTCTTTACTGTCATAGGCGTTGAGTAAAATATCTTTAAATCTGTTACTGGCTGAGGGGTCTTTCAGCTTCCAGATCTTTCTCCTCCAGGTTGGCCTGTTCCTAGGTTCGTCTAGTTCTGACCGTGAGAAGCTATGTTGGGAGGTACATTCCTCACTATGGTAGGCTTTTGTGTTTATGACTGTCCATCTGTCACATCCTCTGGTGAGGATAAAATGTATCTGACTAGAATGCTCCCCTGATCTATAGGTAATCAGGTGGTTGTCGGGTTATTTGAAGTTTGTGTTACATATCGACATGTCATTGGCGTCGCAGAATTCTAGAAGTTTGAATCCTTCTTCATTTCTTGTACCAACCCCGTGGCCTCCGTGGCCTCTATTGAAGCCGTCACAGTGTTTACCTACGTGTCCGTTAAAATCTCCTGCGATGATTAGGAAGTCATTGTCGTTTGTTAGAGCCGTAGTGTGCTTTAGGGACTCGTAAAACCTCTCCTTAAGTTCGGCTGGCAACCCCGATTGGGGGTGCGTAAGCTGATAATATTGTGGTAATTGTTTTATTCAGGACTAGTCTGAGTTTAATGATTCTTGCATTTACCCTGTACACTGAGATTACTTTATCTACCCACTTGTCGGCTAGTAGTATACCTACACCACCCATGCCATCGTCATTTCCCACCCAGAAAAATGTGTAGCACTGACTTTTTCCTACAAGGCCTCTAGCAGACTCTCCTCTCCATCTAGTCTCTTGCACACAGCATACATCAATTTCCTTTCGCTCTAGCATTTCTACGATTTCTCCTGATCTTCCTTTCATTGTGTTTACATTGATGGTACCAACTCGGAGTTTTGGGCATTTGTGACATTCGTAGGGTAGGGTCGATTTTTGCAGGTGTGTGATTGTGTGTTTCCTGTCACTGGATTGGGGCTTCACATGGGTGCTTGGTAGCTCGCGAATTCATATTCATTTCATCTATTAATTCAGAGTTGCTCCAATTTATTTTCAGCTCATCCATACATAACGGTAGAAAAATTCAGGGCTAGAACAGTGGTGGTGGTAATAATGGCAGGGTGTGTTGGGCTGGGACGGGGGAGGAGAGAGTTAGGTAGTAGTAGTAGAATTGGCATGCTGAGATTTGATTGGTCGAATAGGCTATGGTGGTGTGGAGGGAGGGAGGGAAATTGTGAGGTAGGTAGCCAGTCATGGCCATTGATGGCAAAATAGAAAGATAGAGAGGCAGCATGGTAGAGAAAATGAGGGTAACAAAATAAATGTGTTGTGGAAGCTAGCGAAATGATAAATACAGCAATAGTTGCGCGCAGAACATTTGCAATTGGGGAAATATGGATACCTGAAGAGATTTACATGGATGGATGGCTGGAACGTGGCTAAGCAGCTCTAGTGATTCATTTTAGCCTTTCAGAGTAGAGTGTGCCTTATCTCTTCAATAACTTCAAGATGAGTGAGGAAGGAATGGGTGAAGAGGGAAAGGGAGGTAATAGGTGGCTTAGAGATAGATAGAGAGAGGGTAGCCATCATAGAGAGAGAGAGGGGGAGGGGGTAGCCATCATAGGGAGAGGCTCACCATCATTTTAAAATAACCGATAGAAGTGAATACAGCATGGCAAAATAACCGATAGAAATGAATACAGCAACAATAATAATAGCCAGTCATGGCCTGTAGCCTTTGATGGCAAAATAGAGAGATAGAGAGGCAGCATGGTAGAGAAAATGAGGGTAACAAAATAAATGTGTTGTGGAAGCTAGCGAAGTGATAAATACAGCAATAGCTGTGAACAGAACATTTGCAATTGGAGAAATAGGGATATCTGAAGAGATTTGTATGGATGGATGGCTGGAACGTGGCTAAGCAGCTCTAGTGATTCATTTTAGCATAATATGCTTTTAAATTTGTTACTGGCTGTGGGGTCCTTTAACTTCCATATTCTTCTCCTCCTCTGTTGTCAAGTACGTCTAGTCCTGACTATGAGGTCGCTAACTATGAGGCTATGTTGGGAGGTGCATTCTTCACGGGGAGGGAATTAGTGTTTACGACAGACACTCTATCACGTCTTCTGGTAAATATATAATCTATCTGACTGGCATGTTCCCCTGATCTATAGGTGATCAAGTGATTGTCTCATTTTTTGAAGTTTGTGTTACTGATAGTTAGGTTATTAGCATCACAGAATTCCAGGATTCTGAAGCCTTCCTAATTTCTAGTACCAAGCCCATAGCCTCCATGGATTCCGTCATAGCTGTCAAAATGTTGTCCAACATGACCATTTAGGTTGCCAGCAATAATTATGTAGTCACTGTTGGTTATTTGGGAGGTAGTGAGCATTAGCGACTCATAGAATCTGTCTTTTAAAACGCCAGGTAGTCCAGATTGGGGTGCATCCTAATGCCAATATGACATTATATATATATATATATCATCATCATCATCACCGTTTTACGTCCGTTCTTCCACGCTAGCATGGGTTAGACGGGTTGTCCTGTTGTGGGCAGTGTCTAGTCAGCTGACCATGCCTTGCTCATACAGGAACTGATTTGGCTTGATTTCTACAGCTGGATGCCCTTCCTAACACCAACCTCATTTACAGTGAGTGCTGGCTGCTTTTTCGTGGTGCCTACACGTCCACTTTACAGTGTGGGCTGGGTGCTTTTTTGCCATGGCACCTCCACGACCACCTTGCGGTGGGGGGTGTGGGGGCATATTGTCTATATGCTTCAGCTTGTACCCATGGGAGGTCGGGTACTCTGAATTACTGCGTGACGCCAGAAGTCATGGTCGTGTGTCATTGTCTTTGAGAGGTGTAATTGGGTAAGGTCGGCTTTTATCACCTCATCCCAGGTCATCTTGGGTCTCCCCACTCCGCGGTTTCCATCAACTTCTAGTGCTCTGCACCTTTTTATGCAGCTGTCATCCTTCATACGCATCACATGTCCATACCAGTGCAACCACCTCTCCTGCACACAGCATTTGATTCCTCTTATGCTCAGTCTCTCTCTCAATTCATTTATGCTTTGTCGTTCACGTATATTATTGTTACACATCCATCGGAGCATGCAGGCTTCGTTTCTCTCTAATCTACGTAAGTCTTCCACCTTCAGCGCCCAGGTCTCGCTACCATGCAACATCACTGTTCGGATACACGCATCATACAGTCTACCTTTCATTCTGAGGGAGAAGCCTTTTGCAGCTAGCAGTGATAGTAGTTCCCTAAACTTCTTCCATCCATATATATGTATATATATATATAATTTTATCATGGGACCAGTACTATATTCTACCATTTTAAATATAGAAGGAAGCATTAAACACTTATATAGAAAAAGTTGAGATGGTCACGGATGGAATGTATTTGATTGCAGATGTTATTGATCTGAGTCCATATGGGGGTAAACAACTTATTTTAGTTTATTTGATTGCAATAAAGCTCATACTTTATCATTAGATGTTCAAGACAACAAGCTTCATATTTTTCCTTCCCTAAAGAAAGACTCTTTTTTACCATATTACGATGGTTGAGAAAATTTAAAACAGTCAAAATCAAATATCATTATTCAATTTAGAATGGCAAAATAAGCATAATATCAATAATTTCAAGATATCTGGTTAGTATAGATCTTTCAAAATATTTACATACATGTATAGTCCTGTAACTCCTGCAGAAGTTGTAGAGGCACAGCATTGACATATAATGTTTCTAGATCATTTTAAAACCCTGTGGAGCCCATAGCCTCTCCAAGTTGGAATACAGCAGGTTTTTTCCAGAGAAGGATAGAGAGTGAGAGAAAGGAAAAGAGAAAGAATTATAGAGGAAGAATTGACCCTAGTATTAGACTGGTATTATTTTATCGGCGGTGTATTGGCAGTATCGGTAGAGGGTCGGACGCCATGCTTTCCAGCATAGTTACGTCCCTTTACGATCTGAGTTCAAATCCCGCCGAGGTTGACTTTGCCTTTCATCCTTACGGGGTCGATAAAATAAAGTACCAGTAATGCACTGGGTAATTGCTGGCCTTGTGCCTAAAGTAGAAACAATTATTTTATCGACCTTGGATAGATGGAAAGCAAAGTTGCCCTTGGTGGAATTTGAACTCAGACAGCAGAGAGCCGAAACAAACACTGCAAAGCATTCTATTCAATGTTCTAAAGAGTCTGTTAATTTACTGCTTACAGGATAGATATATAAATAACTTGATTGGAGAGCCAACAATAAAATCTCTGGTATTGTCAGACCTGCTAAAATTAACAGCTAAATATCCCTTTATATCATCATACCATCTCAAAAATGTTTAATATAAAGTATATGTTAATGGTTCAAACCCAGTGAGTTTTTTTCTATATTGTAAATATATAAAGGATTTTTCTTTCTTTTATCATTTGTAGATGCAGTATTTATTTGTATATATCACAAAAGCACAACTCTTTGAAAATCACACTTATATTATTATGAGTAAAACAGAATTTACTATTGAGTTAAGCCATTTTACCCCATTTGACTTAACTGATTTCACACGCAAGAGAAATGAGGTATGGTAGGGTGAATTGGCTTGACATTCAAAAAATGGTGTTGTGGTTGAGTTTAGGAAATCAACAAAGTATTCTCTACATTTTGCAAAAATGCATATACATATATTTTGCAAAGATGCATATATATTTATATATATATACATATATAGTTAGGGATTGTAACATCCAGTTACTGTAGATTCACTAGGGTGAGTACTCAATGCGTAGTTTCCAGTAGGTATAATGGTGTTGTACTAAGCAGAGTGTAATACTGATGAAAGAAATCGACAAATGTTAGATCTTCATTACATTTTTATAGGTGTAATGCACATTTCACGATCGATCAGCTCAAGATTTGATCTGTATCGATCTGGCCCGACTCTGGAATCAATCGAGAGTAGGCACCACTGACCATGGTTAGCCACGCACATCAAAAACTTTTATTTCCTTGCATTCAAGATCTCCTCCTCCTCATTACTCTACTTCCCCCTCTCGTTCATTCCTTCTATTACCTTTATCTCCTCACCCACCCTTGGGTGTGTATATACTTATAAGGTCAATTAGATGGAAATCTGCCACGCTGTTTTGAAAATTCGCCAGTAACATTGTAATATATTCATTTGTATTTGAATTCGATTTTTCACAATTGATAATTGAGAATAGTGATTTCATGACCACAACAAAGTGATGAAACATATGTCAATGCTAGAAATAAATCCTACTGTACTGCTTATCACTGTTAATCCTCTTTTTAATAATTGTAATTACTCCAAGGATTACTGATCATGGAACTATCAACAAACAATCCTACGATCAACCTACTGAAGTAAACATCTGGTTGAGTCAGCCACTACTGTATGCTGAAATATCCTTCGCTATTGGCTACCTTAGTCATGAACTAGGGAAACTGAAAACAATATCTGGTATACCTATATATATATATGCCGTGTAGGCGCCATGGTAAAAAAGTACTCAGTACTCACTGTAAATGAGGTTGGTATTACAAAGGGCATCCAGCTGTAGAAATCAATCCCAAATCAGTTCCCATATGAGCAAGACATGGTCACATGACCTGTCATTGCCCACAACAGCACAGCCCATCAAACTCGTGTTAACATGGAAAAATGGACGTAAAATGGTGATGATGATGTGGATATATATACATATATTTATAGCGGCGATGAATTAGTTTTGCGAGGTTTTTTATATGAAATCGTGTGTCGAAACAGATATTGTTATATTTGGGGAGGGTCATATTTGCGTAATATTGCCAGAATTAATAACAGAACACACTCACTGTTTGGTTGGTTTTCGCTTCTCGCTGTCTTTTATATATATATATCTGCGATCTAACTTACTCGGTCCTCAATGTTGCCATTGACTGACCGGCGGTCAAAAATAAAATAATACAGATACAATATAGACAAACACATATATATATAGTTTACATAAATCTTTCGTTGCACATCTGCAACATCGTCAGTATAGACGGACTGAACAAAAAAAATGGCGTAGACATACAACACAACAGGAGGAACAATGAATATAACACCACTGACGATGTTGCAGATGTGCAACGAAAGATTTATGTAAACTATATATATATGTGTTTGTCTATATTGTATCTGTATTATTTTATTTTTGACCGCCGGTCAGTCAATGGCAACATTGAGGACCGAGTAAGTTAGATCGCAGATATATATATATAAAAGACAGCGAGAAGCGAAAACCAACCAAACAGTGAGTGTGTTCTGTTATTAATTCTGGCAATATTACGCAAATATGACCCTCCCCAAATATAACCATATATTTATATATATTTATATATATAACAAAAAGTTATCGCTCTACATGACTGAAGACAATAAATATAATGTGAGTTTTTCGAATATTAATAATAATAACTGACTTGTTTGCAATTATGCAAACAACCTCTTTTAAGCCATGTCAGTAGAATGAGCTCCTCATTCTTGCTCTTGTGTTGGCATGTAAACAGAAATGCAGTTATGTTTACATGCCAACACAAGAACAAGAATGAGGGGCTCATTCTACTGACATGGCTTAAAGAGGCTGTTTGCATAATTGCAAATGAGTCTAATATTATTATTAATATTCGAAAAACTCAGATTATATATATATATATATATATATATATATATATATATAGAGAGAGAGAGAGAGAGAGAGAGAGAGAGAGAGAGAAAGAATAAATTAGTGATCAGATTTTGTTAGGGGAAATTGAAGACTATATCAACATACAATGGTTTTTGACTCAACAGGTGGTTTCCATGGTGGTTAACCATTAGTACAATGAAGATAATTCCAGGAGTGCTTATATATAATATAATAAGAAACATGAATACAATAACATCGCAGTTAGAGGATCAACATTTATTATGCAATTGACATGTGTTTTGTTATCTCACAAATGAACAATAACTAGAAACACTATTCCGATTATATCTATTGGAAAAGTCAATTCCTACTATATTGTATTATAGCGGTAGAGCATCAGACACCATGCTTTTCAGCATAGAGTTATAGCCCTTTACGTTCTGAGTTCAGATCCCGTCGAGGTTAGTTTTGCCTTTTATCCTTACAGAGTCGATAAAAATAAAAGCATCAGTAATGTACTGGGGTAATTGCTGGCTGTGTGCCAAATGTAGAAACAATTATTAAATAAGACAACTTGTTGGAAGGAAAAACAACAATGTTTACATTTATATAAGGTGCTAGTGACTTGTACACACAAACACGCACACACCAACACACACACACATAAATATATATATATGAGGGTGTGGTTTCATATGTGAGGAATATAGTACATAACAGTTCAATGGTCTATAGAGAAAAGGAAGAAGAAGAAAGAAAGATAATGTACTCAGACAGTGGGAAAGGTAGAACCTTAAGTAGTTTAACCCTTTAATGTTCAAACCGGCCAAAACCGGCCAGAATTCTCTACCTCTTTCTGTTGAAACTGGCTATAACTGGTCTCTCAAACTGATGTTAAGGTATTGTTCTCAAAATAAATATTTTCAAAATCTCATAGATTCGATATTATGTGAGATAATTATGTGAGGTAAAGCCTTTACCATGAAAATATAATAGTATATATAGAGTAATGTGAATGCTAAAGGGTTAAACATCAGTCTTACCTTACTATCATTAGCTGTCACAAGTTGCGCTGTTATATAAAGCCATAGGTTCCTTGAGTGAATTCTATTTTATGGTTGTTCCTACATGCCAGAATTTTAAAGGTAGATCAAAGATTATTTTATATTGCCGACTTAATTTGCAGTATACAGCATAGATATACGGCTATATATGTTGATGTTATCTTTTCTAGGAAAGCTTTTTATGCCTTGTACATGTTGTTAGATAGATAAATTAAGGATGATAATATTAACGTCAGGGTCTTGATGGAAGGATTTTTAGTTCAAGTTTTATGCTAGTCAGGATTATAATATGAGAACATTCTGTTTTGCTTATGTTTAAAATCAAAAACACTTTTCAATCTGTTACTAATTAGATTTTATCTTATACTAATATAATACATTTCTATTATACTGATTTTACAAGTGAATCTCTGTATCATCATCATCATCATTTCATTTTACGTCCGCTTTTCCCTGCTTGCAACGGTGGGATGGGAACTGATTCTGGCTTGATTTCTACAGTTGGATGCCTTTCCTAATACGAACCTCATTTACAGTGAGTGCTGGGTGCTTTTTTGCCGTGGCACCTACACGTTCACTTTTCAGTGGAATGATAGGGAACCCAGTCCCTATCATCTCATTTCTACAGCTGAGTAAACTGGAGCAATGTGAAATAAAGCTCAAGGAAACAACACATCACCCGGTCTGTGAATTAAACTCACAACCTTTCGATTGCAAGGCCAATGCTCTAACCACTAAGCCATGTGCCTCCATATATATATGTATATATATTTTTTATCGACTGAAACCGGTACTATAAATTATTTTTTAAAAGATGTTTTTCTGTTTTTCTATGAGAAAATACTCTGAGCATTTTCTACTTTTTTTCTTTTTTTCCTAATATTTATATGTGTGTGTGTGTGTACAAGTTATTATCACCTTATATAAATGTAAACATTGTTGTTTTTCTTTCCCACGTGTTGTCTTATTTAATAATTGTTTCTACTTTTGGCACAAGGCCAGCAATCACCCAGTACATTACTGGTACCTTATTTTATCGACCCCGTAAGGATGAAAGGCAAAGTTAACCTCGATATTGTTCATTTGTGAGATAACGAAACACATGACAATTGCATAATGAATGTTGATCCTCTAACTGCAATGTTGTCATATTCATGTTACTTATTATATTATATATATATAAATGTGTGTGTGTTTGTGTGTCTGCATTTATGTTCCACAATTCACGAGGGTTGGCTGAAATGTTCATCGGCTGAACATATTTCAATTCTTCTTATTAATAACTGCATTGTTTTTTTCCTGGGACTATGTTGAAAAAGAAACCACAGTTCGTCATTTTATGAGAGTATTTTGGTCAGCCTATGAACTCTTCAGCCAACCTTCAACACAAAGTACCAGTCTTGGAAAAATCGTACTGTGGTTGATATAATTTTCTAGATGAAGGCATTTCTCAGCATGGCTGTAATCTAATGAGTAAATCCAGAAAAATAATAAAAGAATATATTAAAATTTGCTTCTTATATAATTTTCTTTTCACTTATTAGTCAATGAGGGAATGGTAGCACCAATGACCTTTTATGATTTCAAGATCAGTGAGAAAGAAAAATATTATATTCAAACTTCAGCATTGGCTGTGATGCTTCCAGTAAAATGAACCATGTTAACCATACTCGAAAATAAGGTATTTGTGTGGATTATGTTTGTATGTATGGACCTGTAAATCCTGGTGTAGAAGCATTTTTATAGCATTCTAGAGCGTTTAAAATAGATCAGAGCCAATCCCTCTCCATGTCTAAATGCATCTGATTACTTCGAGAGAAGATGAGATAGAGTGATAGAGGAGTGAGAAAGTGTTATAGAGGAAGAATCGTCCTAGGTAACGGACTAGTACTATTTTTAATCGATCTTGAAAAGATGAAAGGCAAAGTTGACTGAGGCAGGATTCTGACTCAGAGATTAGAGAGCTAGCATAAATTTCGCTAACATTCTAAATACCCCGCCAAATTTATCAACTGAATTAATTTTCCACCCAAGAAAACAAAGAGCTGGAACAAATAGTATAAGGCATCTTGTCTGATGCTCTAAACAATCTTGCTAGTTTATTAATTTTACTTGTATAATATTCAAACAACTCAGAAAGAATAAAAGGTAATGTTGCCGATGAAAGGATTTGAGCTTAAAGCTAAGATAGCTGTAACAAATATTGCTAATTATATTGTTCTATGCGATAATTGCTATACAAATCTGCCACCTAATGGAAGTAGAAAAAGGATTAAACCAAAAAATGGATGGAAAGAACCGAAATACCAAGAAAAAAATCAACTTAAGCACTCTTCTGTCTTCAGATACAATAGATTAGCAGCTGAAGATGGCATATGTCTAGACAAGATAGCATTGAGTGTCACCAGTGGATTAAGCAGTCTGTCACTCCACTTTACATTAACCATTTTGTTAAAGGGGAAGGGAAAATTTCAATACTGGCTGGCACCAGTGTCATAGCCACAAGGAAATTGAAGGCAATGTTAGACTGCTCTAGGGATACCTGTTCCTTATTTGTAGTTGATTAAATTGATTGCAGTACATGATTGGTATGGGTATGTTTGTTATAGTGTATCAAACCCAGAAATATAAAATGCTAAGTACACCTTACTGAGATTTGTAAACAGAATATAAAGTTGAAGAACAAATGCCATTCTAATGGTTCTATCATTGACTGTTCTCCTATAGCTTATGTACCATCTCCCTTATTACCATCAATGACAACATATATTATAACAATATCAATATAAAAAACAAAGAAATAAAGAAAAGAAAGATATAGAGTGAATAAATAAAGAGAAAAAAGATGAGGAAGTCATGATTTCATATGGTGATGATGATGGCAACAAACATACAGAATACATTTATAGAATACACCTTATTCATGAAACATTCAGAATATATGCTATTGTGTTGTACAATCTGGTAAAACGTTCACATTGGGAATTATGCGATGCCACTCAAAATTCCTGCACAGGTGTTGAAAGTCAAGTTTAAGAATTTAATGATGCCTCAAGTTATAATGCACATATTTACAAGATCACAGAATTATAAATTATTAAAAGTGTATTAGGATATATGAATATGTTCATTTGTCAATCATCATCATCATCATCACTGTTTTAGGTCCATTCATCCATTCTAGCATGGGTTAGTTGGGTTGTCCTGTGGTGTGTAATTCCATGTCAGGTGTCCATGTCTTGCCCATATGGGAACTGATTTTGGCTTGATTTCTACAGCTGGATGCCCTTCCTAACACCAACCTCATTTACAGTGAGTGCTGGGTGCTTTTTTACCGTGACGCTTAGACAACCACTTACAGTGTGGGCTGGGTGCTTTTTTGTCGAGACACCTCCTCAACCACTTTGCAGTGGGTAAGTGGAAAGAGAGTGTGGGCATATTGTCTATATGCTTCAGCTTTGGCTTGCACCCATGGGAAGTTGGGTCATCTGTATTACTGCTTAATGGCAGAGGTCTCGGTCCTGTGTCATCTCCTTTGAGAGGTGCAATTGGGCCAGCTCAGATTTGATTACCTCATCTCAAGACTTCTTGTGTCTCCCTACTCCAAGGCTTCCATCGCCTTTTAGTGCTCTGCATCTTTTTCTGAGGCTGTCATCCTTCATACGCATGAGATGTCCATACCAACGCAACCTCCTCTATTGCACACAGCATTTGATTCCTCTTGTGCTCAGTCTCTCTATATATAGCATGGATAAATATACGTAAAAACGATGATGATGATATATATAACCCCCCCCCCCCCCCCCCCCCGTCTGAACTCCCCACCCCTCTTCCTTTAACCTTCACTGACTCCCCCCTTCCTGTCTCCCCCTACAACGCCACCAACTTCTACCCACACCTACACACCCACACCCTACCACCCTACTAACACCTACTGTACTACTGAAACACCCCCCCCCCGGCACTCTTACCTCCCATTCCTTCAACTTTAACTCTCTTCACACTAACACACACACTTACACCCTAAATACACACACACACACACCAATATATATACTCACTCACACCGACCTCACCTCCCCACATATCCACCACACCTTCTGCACACACATACACATAACTCCATACACACATGCAACTCTCACCCACATTCAACTGCTTGTCTCTACAACTACTACCCTCCCACACAGACAGCAAAGCTACTAGCTTCTTACTCACCAGTCTGTTCTGCAGGCTCCACCTCACACATTGCCCTGCCAACTTCACCCTTGCCACGTTCTCATCCCATTCCTTTGACTTGACCATCTTGACAACTTCCTGTTGCGTGCACCCTATAACTTCCACCTCACCATTTTTTCCATCCTACCACAATGAATTTATCACTTGGATATTGACGGGATTTTACATCTGGATCTTTACGATCCACATACATACACACCAATATCCATTCAGAAACTTAAACACACAGACGCTTGCACCATTTTCGCACACATGCAACTACACGTTTCACATGAACCCACATCATCCTCTCTTAACCACACAAACACACGTGCACATACACCCACACTCCATCCCACACCGCTCCTGGATTCGACGCGATCTCATCACACCCCCATCCGATCCTTTCCATCCACACACACACCTACGCCTATACTGATACTATACACACACAGACACACACTCCACTCCAATACACACAATGGTTTTTCAAAACCCACAATCACATACACTCACTTTCTCCCAGACTCTCACACTTACATCCACGCATACACACACACACACACACCTCACTTTCCGCCATTCCTGCTCGGACTCCATCTTTCCTTTCCCTTCTCTCTTCCCCTCCACCCACACATATGGACCACCACACCCATGCCTTCCCGGATAAATACACCCCTCTCACTTTTTAATATTCTGTTCTTTTTTAAAATTCCGTTTTCTTTATATATTCCTTTTAATTCTGTTTCTATTTATTTCCAGTTAATGTTTTATATTTATTTTTATTTCTATTTTTCCCGTGCTTCCATGTTTTTCCTGCTAACTCCCTCCTCCCACTACTTCTCAGAGTTCCTCCCACCCACTCTCCTGATGAAGGGCTTATGTCCAAAACGTTGTAAACACCCCTTCCCCCCACTCACACCAAACGTGAAGCTAATAACACCATGTAACATTTTCTCCTGCATTTGATTGTTTATTGTCATTTGAAACTATATATATATATAGGTAAAGGTTCAGGACCCTGACGGCAGAGCTCAAGCCATTATTTTGCTACAGAGTTGTTGTAGGATCCGGTTGTGTCTGGATTTGAATTTTACACCCTTCACCAGGTGGAAGAGGTCGTTCTTGGAGGGTGAGAGCAGGGGGTTCGGTGGGGGAGATTTGTAGGTATTGAATCCAAATCTCTCCTTGGTGTCGAAGTCCTGGTTGTCATGGTATCTATTGTAGAAGAATGTTCTCCATCTAAATCTTTTCTCAAACAGGTCGATTTTTTCCGTGAGCTTCCGTAGGTAAAGTTTTGTCGGTGGAACTGGGATGTTCTTGGTGGAGAAGTCAATAGTGTGTTTTCACATGGTAGGTAGTTTGAAGAAACTGGAACTTGGTGGAAAAGTCAGGATATGGCGTGGCAGGGTCGGAAAGTGCTCCAGTGCTGTTGGGGTCCTGAACCTTTTCCTATTACCCACTCTACTACCCAAAGTATCGAGAGAAAACCTGCCAGATAGTCCTATATGAGCGAGACACGGTCACCTGACCAACATTGCCTCAAATTGGGAGAAATCCCGTCTAATCGATGCTAGCGTGGAAGATAGACGTTAAACGATGATGATGATAATGATATATATATATATATCATCATCATCATTTTACGTCCGCTTGTTATATATATATATATATATATGTATATAACAAGTTATCGTTATAGGTAATCCATTTAGATGTTGTGAGTACGCTGTGTCGTGGATAGTTTTAACGTACGGCTTTGTTTGATTTAACAAGATGTTTCCATAGTTAGGCAGCGAGTTCGCGGGAATTCCTATGCAGGTTATACTTGGAGTAATAATAGTGAAAGAATGAAGAGTAACATGGTTGGCTGTACAATAAGGGCCTTTATTTCAGCAATTAGCGGCCTCTAGACTCACCTGCTCAATGAAACAATTGTTAATACCTAAAATAAAGCCCCTTGTTGTACAGCCAACCATGTTACTCTTCATTCTTTCACTATATATATATATATGTGTGTATATATATATATGTGTATATATTTATGTGGACTAGAAAGAAAGGGTCTCAAAATCAACCTGACAAAGACTAATGTCCTTGTAAAAAGATGAGAAAACAGAGCCTAGATCCCCTCTCAGGAAAATGGCCTTGCTCAGTATGTAGGAAAAGTGTAGGTAGGAACACCATCCTCTGCCCAAAATGCAAACAATGGGTACACAAAAGATGTAGTGGGATCTCAGGAAACTTAGCTAAGAATATAGGCTTTACATACAGCAGCTGCACTGGGACAGCAAGCAGGAAACAAGCACCACCAAACTCTGGCAGGGTTCTGTAGAATCAATAGACAGATTTTGCTACCTAGGAGACCAAATTAGCAGTGGAAGTGGGTGTTCAGAAATTACAGTAGCCAGGGTAAGAACGGGATGGAAGAAGTTCAGGGAACTACTGCCACTGCTGGCTGCAAAAGGCTTTTCCCTCAAAATAAAAGGCAGACTATATGATGCGTGCATATGAACAGCTATGTTACATGGTAGTGAGACCTGGGCGTTGTGTGTAGAGACTTGCGTAGATTAGAAAGAAACGAAGCCTGCATGCTATGATGGATGAGTAATAGTAATATACGTGAACGGCAAAGTATAAATGAATTGAGAGAGAGAGCATAAGAGGAATCAAATGCTGTGTGCAGGAGAGGATGTTGCGTTGGTATGGACATGTGATGTGCATAAAGGATGGCAGCTGCATAAAAAGGTGCAGAGCAGTAGAAGTCAATAGAAACTGTGAAGTGGGAAGACCCAAGAAGATCGGGGATGAGGTGATAAAAGCCAACCTTACCCAATTGCACCTTTCAAAGGCGATGACACAGGACCGTGACCTCTAACGTCACAGAGTAGTACAGAAGACCAGACTTACAATGGGAACAGGCGGAAGCTGAAGCATATAGACAATATGCCATACTGCAAAGTTGTTGTGGAGGTGCCACGACAAAAAAGCACCGAGTCCACTGCGTAAATGAGGTTGGTGTTAGGAAAGGCATCCAGCTGTAGAAATCGAACCAAAATCAGTTTCTTTATGAGCAAGACAAGGTCAGCCGACTGGGCACTGCCCACAAAAGGACAACCTGTTTAACCCATGCTAGCGTGGAAGAATGGACGTAAAACGATGATGATATATATGTATGTAATATTAATAAATTTGAAGACTTAATCATTTAACTGTTATTTTAATAAATATATATGAATGTATATTATCATCATCTTCATCATCATCATTTTAGGTCTGCTTTACCCTACTTGCAAGGGTTGGACGGGTCCTATTCAGCACAGTATCGCTCCACTTGTCACGGTCCTTCGTCATCTCGGTGAGTTTCAGTTATCAGAGGTCTGCTCTCACCACCTCCACCCATGTTTTTTGTGGTCTACCTCTACTGCGTCTTCCTTCTACTGGTATTTCTTGGCACTTCTTTACCCACCGGTCATCCTCCATGCGCATCACATGTCCATACCATCTCAGTCTTCTCTCCTGACAACACAACTTATCCCTCTTATACCCAGTTTCTTTCTCAACTCGTCTATGCTTGGTTGTTCATGCACATTGACATTGCACATCCAACGGAGCATACTTGCTTCATTTCTCTCCAGCCGTCGCATATCTTCTGCAGTTGCTGCCCATGTCTCACTACCATGCAGCATTGCGCATCTCACACAGGTATCATATAACCGTACTTTCGTATGCAGGGAGAAACCCTTCTTTGTCAACAGAGGAAGCAGCTCCCTAAACTTCTTCCAACCTGTCCTTATTCTAGATACTATGGCCTCAGAACACCCCCTCCCATGCTAATCTGATCACCTAGGTACCGGAAGCTATCAACCACTTCTATAGAACCCACCTGCATTGGAAAAATGAGTCTATCATGGCGATTACTACTGCCAACTTTCCCTGTACATCTTCTGCATACATAGTTTTCCCTACCAGTTAGTTTGCCAGCTGTCCCACGACATCTCTTCTGTACCCAAGATCAGCATTGTGTACATTTTATGGAATTTATGCCAGTTCCTTTCCTGCATATTGAACAAGGCCATTTCCCTGATGGAATCAGAGTATTGCCCTCTCTTCTACTTATAAATACTTTTGTTTTAGATATGTTCAATCTCAGGTCTGTTTCCATAGCCAGAATTTATTCTCTAGCACCTATACTGATTCTGCTATAAGAACCAGATCATCAGCATAGAGAAGTTCCCATGGGCAGCCAGTCTTAAACTCCCCTGTTGTGGCTTGGAGGACTATAATGAACAAGAGCAAGCTGAGGATCGAACCCTAATGTACACCTACTTGTATCTGGATTTCCTCACTAAACTCCATTCCTATTGTCACTTTACTGACAGCACCCCTGTACATAGCTTGCACTGTCCTCACAAGTCATTCCTCTACACCTAGTTTCCTTAGGGTCAACAAAAGCTAAGTATAGTGGCTTATTCTTTTCTAAGAACCTCTCTTGTAATTGCCTCACTAAGAAGAGGGCACCTGTTGTACTTTTCCAAGGCACAAAACCAAGCTGCATCTCATCTAGTTTGACCCTTTCTCTAATCAGTTGCACTAATATTCTCTCTGCCACTGATCCATCAACTTTATGCCCCTATAATTGCTCCTCTCTAGAGCATCTTCTTTACCTTTGTACCAATTTATGAGAATACTGCTGCACGAGTCTTTGGGTATGACACCACCATATATAGCTTGATTAATGATGCGTGCCACTAGTTTAGTGCCTACTTCTCCTGATGCCTTCAGCATCTCAGCAACTATCCCCTATATTAAATATATACATACATACATATATATATATATATATATATATATATATATATATATATATATATATATATATATATATATTTATATATATATATATATATATAAATATATACAAGAAACGAAGCCTGCATGCTCCGATGGATGTGTAATAGTAATATACGTGAACGGCAAAGCATAAATGAATTGAGAGAGAGACTGAGCATCAGAGGAATTAAATGCAGTTTGCAGGAGAGGCGGTTGCATTGGTATGGACATGTGATGCATATGAAGGATGACAGCTGCATAAAAAGGTGCAGAGCACTAGAAGTCGATGGAGACCACGGAGTGGGAGACCCAAGAAGACCTGGGATGAGGTGATAAAAGCTGACCTTACCTCTCAAAGGTGATGACACACGACCTCTGGCGTCACGCAGTAATACAGAAGACCCGACCCCCATGAGTACAAACCAAAGCTGAAGCATATAGACAATATTCCCCCACCCCCCTCCCACTGCAAAGTGGTCATGGAGGTACATAAGCACCCAGCCGTCACTGAAAATGAGGTTGGTGTTAGGAAGGGCATCCAGCTGTAGAAATCAAGCCAGAATCAGTTCCCGTATGAGCAAGACAAGGTCAGCCGACTGGACACTGCCCACAACAGGACAACCCGTTTAACCCATGCTAACCTGGAAGAACAGACGTAAAAGGGTGATGATGATGATGATGATGATATATATATATATAGAGAGAGAGAGAGAGAGACAGACAGACAGAGAAAGAGAGAGAGAGAATGTATGTATGAGTTTCCTACTACCAGTCTTCTAATGACTCATGAAAATTTAGGGTGTTGAGTATATTTTTTACTACTTAACAATTCACCCCAAAGTGATCCCATAGCTATCTACGTGTGTGTATATTTTTCTCCAAAATGGCTGACTGAATACACATGCGTTTTTCTGTTCCTTCACATTTCCTACTATATCAAGTGTTAAACTAATATATTTCTTCAGGCGTACTGTGTCATTTGCTTCTGTTTATTTTTGCATATATATGTGTGTGGGGAGGGTGTATTAGAATATTTTTAACACATGAACCACTTGAGTTCAATTTAGGGGTTTATTATTAGTCAATAACTAATCCCTCCCTTGTTTACTTTAGTATCTGGATCCAAGTGGATTGGCAGTATCGGTAGAGGGTCGGACGCCATGCTTTCCAGCATAATTACGTCCCTTTGCGGTCTGAGTTCAAATCCCGCCGAGGTTAACTTTGCCTTTCATCCTTATGAGGTCGATAAAATAAAGTACCAGCAATACACTGGGTAATTACTGGCCTTGTGCCAAAAAGTAGAAACAATTATTTAATTGATGTATTTAATTGTCAAACCTCTTTTGTCATATACTCTATGAGCAGTTCAATATGACTATTTTCATTTTTTCTATTTAGTCCATCTTGTCTTTTTGAGCTGTATACACACACATATATATATATATATATATGAATCCTGATCATCATCATCATCACCATTTAATTTCCATTTTTCCATGATATTGGCTTAGCTTCTACAGCGTGCTGCCCTTCCTAATGCTAACCACATTTATAGTGTGTAATGGGTGCTTTTTGTCATATAACCTACACGACCACATTACAGTGTTGACTGGGAGCAGGGGACTTATTTGTTAATAGGTGCAATGTTAGGGTGTGGGTGCAGTGTTAGGATATGGGTGCACTGTTAGGATGTGGAAGGTGTATGGAAGGGGGATGGAAGGGAGGATGGAGACGTTAGGGGAAGATAGTGCATACAAGATGTATGCTTCAACCAGTGCCTATTGGATGGCTGGTCTTCTGTATACAGAAAACTTGCCATCCCATATAATGACAGATCTTGATTTTGTGTCGTTGCCTTTGAGAGGTGCAATACATGCAGCATTTATCACTTCATCCCAAGTCTACCTAGGTCTTCCTACTTCATAGCTTCCATCAACTCTCATGCTATATACCTTTTTATGCCATTACCATCCATCATATACATCACATGTCCATACCAACACACTCTCCTCTCCTGCTCACTGCATCTGATCACTCTTATGCCCAGTTTCTCTCAGTTCATGTACGAAGCATGCAAGCTTCATTTCTTTCCTGTCTATACAGGTCCTCTGCACAGTGTGCCCATGTCTCGCTGCCGTGCAGCATTGCATTTTCTATATGCGCCTCATGCATCGACCCTTCATTTTGAGAGAAAAGCTTTTTGTAGCTAGCAGCTACAAAACCTTTTCCATCCCATTCTCACTTTTGCTACTGTACTTTTGGAAAAGCCACCTCTACTGCTAATTTGGTCATCCAGGTAACAGAAACTGTCAACTTCTATGGTATCCTCTAAGCATTTGATTGATCTTGTTTCCTCTCAGCATTTGTTGCTTACTGCTCATGTGCAATGCTCACATGTAAAACCTATGATTTTTTATAGCTTACCTGAAATCCCACTACAACTCTTGTTTACCCATAGTTTTCGTTTGGCACAAAGGAGGGAATTTCTACCACCCCTTTCCTACACACTGAGCAGGACCATTTCCTATAAGGGATCAAGACCTTGTTTTCCTTTCTACTTACTAGAACTTTGTTCTTTGCCAAGTTGACTTTAAAACCTTTTGATTCCATGTTATGCTTCCTGGTTAGGAATGTTTTCTGTAGTTCTTCCATAGATGCAACTATGAGAGTGAAATCACCAGGATACAGGAGCTCCCAAGGTATCCAGATTTAAATTCTTCTGTTACAGCCTGAAGGACAATAATAAACTGTAGAGGGATAAGGATGGAGCCTTGGTGGACACCAAATTGTGCACTAAACTCCTCACTATAATCCTTATTTATTTTAACCTTGTTATATCATCATCATCACCATTTAAATTTGTTCACACAAGCATGGCTTAGATGAGTTGTCCCACTGTGAAGCAAGCCAGATCAGATGACTCTGTCTTGCTAAAATAGAATTGATTTTGGCCTAGGTTTCTACATCTGGAAGGTCTTCCTAACACCAATAACATTTACAGTGTGTACTGAGTGCTTTTATTGTGGTACCAAAATGACCACTTTACAGTGTGGACTGGGCACTTTTATATATATATATATGATGGATAAAAGTCAAAGTTAATGTCAGTGGTATTTCTACACAGATAGCCAGAATGAGTATGCCTCTATTACTGAGTATCAGGCTGCCAATTTGTAGAATCATTCAAACCCACTAATGTGTCATCTTTGTCTATCATCCTTTTGGGTTCAATAATGTGCCGGTCTATGGTAGTGGATTGGTAGAATTGCTAGAATATTAGATATGATGCATTACAGAATCTTTTTTTTTTTTTTCCTTTGCATTCTGAATTTGCCTATGATAATACTTGTGTCAAACTGTATTGGCCTTTCCCTTTCCCTTGGACAGTATCAAGTGTGGAGAGAGAAGGCCTGCATACATATGTGACTTAATCTTTAAAAAATAACATGTACAGGTCTGCACCTTGGAGTGGAAATTTCCAGATGCAAACACATGGTCAGGCATAATTGAAAGAGAATTCAAGGAAATACTGAATATCAGATGTATGATAATAAATATGACTTGTTTTAATATAGTTTTAATATGCATATAAACTATATGACAAGTAGCGTAAATTACCTACCTGAGACATTTAATGCTCTATTAATCATCCATAATCTTATAATTAAATCAAAATGTTTCACCATGTAACTGAATCAACAGTTTACTTTCTTTTACAATTCTATGGATTTTTTCTCCATTTGCTTGTATCTTTTTATGTCTCATTTACACTTCTTACATAATGATCATCATTCACATGCACACATCTACCATTATCATCATCACTATCATTATCATCAATGCTGTCATTACCATCACTATCATTACCATCATTACTATCACTATAAAACAACATGATCACATAAAACAACAACAAAATAATTGTCTCTACTTTAGGCACAAGGCCAACAATTACCCAGTGCATTACTGGTACTTTATTTTATCGACCCCGTAAGGATGAAAGGCAAAGTCAACCTCGGCGGGATTTGAACTCATATCGTAAAGGGACATAACTATGCTGGAAAGCATGGCGTCCGACCCTCTACTGATACTGCCAATCCACCGCCCAACAACAAAATACTGACATACAATAAGAAAACAAAAAACATTTTCTAAGTTGTTTAACTTCAAAAGTGAAACATGCCTGCCTTTTGAAATTATGTGACAAAAGTTTTAGCAGAAACGTTGTTTGGGGGAATTATAAATGACTGGATCTAAATTAGTGAGCAATATTCTTTCCAGCAAAATGAACATGAAATGGTTCATCATTGGTTATTCCTTATTCCTTAGCACAAAGCGAAATCAGCAAAGGAAACGAAAAAGCTAATGATAAAAGGAAAAAAAAAGGGAGATAATCATGTTATGCTTTAACTGCATGAAATGAATTTAAATGCCCTGTAGGATTGATTGGTTTCTCTTGATGAAGAGCAGCTTGAGAATAAATTTTTCATATCATATCAAATATTAACATTCTTTAAATCTAAATCTTGAGCTTATTTTATACCATACACATTGTTTATTCCTTTGTTTATATAGTAACGTTGAGAATTTAATCGAAGATGATGAATTCATGGATATATGTATATGTTACTATATATGTTGATGTGTTTGTGCATGTGTATTTTGAGCAAAACTGTACTTTGGCAACCACATGTAAACATCAATGTCGGTATTGTGTGTTGCCTTACACATATATTATCATCTATAATACACATTCACACACACACAAACACACATATATATTTGAATAAACCAACATATGCATTGAATATGGTTTTTGTTCCATTTGTAAACTCAAACATGCATTCGCACACACACATATATACAAATGTATATATATATGTATACATAATTACATACACACTCAGTCATATGTTTACAGACATACATGTAAACACATACATGAATAAAGTATATATGCATTGAGTACTTTTTGCCTCATTTGTACAACCAAACGCACACATTTAGAGACATTTAATGCATACATACACACTCCATCATATATGTACATGTATACACACATATATTAATATACATGCACACTCAATCATGCATGTTCATGTATACAGATATATATCAACATACATACACATTCAATCGCATGTGTGTAAACACATGTACACAAAGAAATACATATACATCAATATTAAGAGAAGAGTCTTTTTATATGTCAAGTAAAGATTTAATTTACAATTATATCAAAAATCAAAATCTCATTATTATAAAAGAAAATTTTAAAACAGATATTAATAGACATTAATATTTATTTGAATTAGTTTATTATTAAATAAAGATAAATCATTCTTTATTTTAGCTTTCATTCCTTAAATATCTCATATGTTACCATCATGATTATGACGATAATCATCATCATCATCAACAGGAACAGCAGCTGTAGTACCCAACTCCAACCATCTTCACCAGCTTCATCAAGTTTATTGCCATTGTCCTCGCCAACATCACTATATTCAATTCAATTCCTTTCATTATCATGAATAAAATATCCCCTTTTTTCTCTCTCTCCTCCACATCCTAATCAACCATAATGCACCATGTGTATTTGTATATTTATATAATTCTACCTGTAATTCTTTAAAATTTACACATTAAAATCTATACACATACACACTGCAGTTCCTATTTCAGTTATGCTGCAACAATATGAAGTTTGCTTTCCAATCACAAGTTCCTGGGTTCTAACCCTACACTTGTCCCATCATCATCATCATCATTTTACGTCCACTTTTCACTGCTTGCAAGGGTTGGACGGGTCCTATTCAGCACAGCATCTCTCCATTTGTCACGGTACTTCATCTCCTCGGTGAGTTTCAGCGATCTGAGGTCTGCTCTCACCACCTCCGCTCATGTTTGTCGTGGTCTACCTCTACTGCGTCTTACTTCTACTGGGATTTCTTGGCACTTCTTTACCCAGTAGTCATCCTCCATGTGCATCACATGTCCATACCATCTCAGCCTGCTCTCCTGCACACCACAACTTATCCCTCTTATACCCAGTTTCTTTCTCAACTCGTCTATGCTTGGTCGTTCACCCACATTGGTATAATTATTTCTCCAAAATCACCCATATATTTAATCTTGTATGTCATCCTATATATACATATATGTTGAATATTTATGTAATTATATTCTAGAAATGTTTAAATACCTCTCATATCTTTAATTAATTCCAGATATCAGTAATCATATATACTATAGGGTTACACTTATGCAAACTAATAATTTATCAAAATAAACATTTCCCAGGTTGATTGTTCATTTATCTGGCAATCCTGGCATATATGGCATACCAATCATTTGTAAAAAGGCATCACAGTACATTTGAGTAGTTATTTCTCCAAATTACTCATACATTTAATCATGTATGTCATTTGTACACTTCAGGAAAAGAAACAATTTTATAAATATTTTAATACTAATTTACTACAGTACACAGTTATATCGTAATTTGATTACATTTTTGAAAGAAGTATTTATATTTATAGAGGTAAATAAACAAGTTAAATATTTATTGAAGTTTTTCTTTTTCTGAAGTGTGTATAAATGTTTTTGATGGATTCTGTATGCTGAAAATTTATTCCAGCATGACAAATTTTTCATGGAGGCCATGTTTGCCATAGAGCATTTTCTGATGTGTCCTGGTTATGTATATATATCATCATCATCATCATCGTTTAACGTCCATGTTCCACGCTTGCATGGGTTTGGACGGGAGTTTTCCCACTTGAGGCAAGAGTGGTTGTCTTGCTCGCATAGGACTGTCTGGCGGGTTTTCTACAGATGGATGACTTCCTAACACCAATCACATTTACAGTGTGGGGCTGGGAGGTTTTTACCGTGTTGCCTACACGGCCACATTACAGCGTGGACTGTCTGGTGGGTTTTCTACAGCTGGATGCCCTTCCTAACACCAACCACATTTACAGTGTGGGACTGGGAAGTTTTTACCGTGTTGCCTACACGGCCACATTACAGCGTGGACTGTGTGTTTTTGGTCGTGACACCTACACGATCTCATTTGTTTCGGCCTGGATGTTGTGGCACCAACATAACTTTACATTGAAAGGGGCAGTGTGGATGGGGTGGAGGTGGTGGGACGGGGGGTGTATTTTGTTTGAGATGCCTACTAACTGTAGTAGGTTTTACTTTGTATTTAGGTAAGGCGGGTCTTCTCTATTACTGAGTACCGCCAAAGGTCTCGGTCCAGTGACATTGTCTTGGAGAGGTGTAAGTGTGTGAGGTCGGAATTTATCAGGTCGTCCCAGGTTTTTCTGGGTCTGCCTACTCCGTGGCTACCATCTATCTTTATTGCCCTGCACTTTGTTATACAGCTGTCGTCTTTCATGCGCATCACGTGACCATACCAACGTAGCCTTCTCTCGAGTAAACAACATCTGATCCCTCTTATTTCTAATTTTTTCCTTAGTTCGTTTATGCTTTGCAGTTCACGTATATTACTATTACACATCCAGTGGAGCATGCAAGCTTTGTTCCCCTCTAGTCTGCGTATATCCTCTGCACACAATGCCCAGGTCTCACTGCCATGCAACATTGCTGTTCGTATGCAGGCATCATACAACCTGCCTTTCATTTTTAGGGAGAACCCTTTACCGGCTAATAGTGGTATAAGCTCTCTGAACTTTTTCCATCCAGTTCTGACTCTAGCTACTGTACTTTCAGAGCACCCTCCCCCACTGCTGATTTTGTCACCCAGGTAACGGAAGCTGTCCACTATTTCTATAGAGCCCTCTGCGCAATTGAAAGAGTTAGTATTTTGTGGGCACTCGCTGCTACTTATTGCACCAGAGCACCGCCCACATGTAAAATCTAAGTTCTTAGTTAGCTTACCTGTGATCCCACTACATCTTTTATGCACCCATACTTTGCATTTGGGACATAAAATGGAGTTTCTACCTACGCCTTTCCTACACACTGAGCATGGCCATTTCCCGGAAGGGACCGCCGCCTTATTTTCTTTCCTACAAACTAGAACTTTAGTCTTAGCCAGGTTAATTTTAAGGCCTTTTGATTCTAGGCCGTGCTTCCATGTTTGGAATTTCTTCTCTAGCTCGGCCATTGATTTGACTATGAGCGTTAGATCATCTGCGTATAGGAGTTCCCATGGGCAGCCGGTCTTGAACTCCTCTGTTATAGCCTGAAGGGCAATAATAAATAGTAGGGGGCTAAGAACAGAGCCCTGATGAACACCAACTTTTACGCTAAACTCTTCACTATATTCGTTGTTAATTCTAACCTTGCTGACTGTTTCTTTATACATGGCTTGTATAGCTCTCACAAGCCATTCGTCAACACCTAGTTTTCTAAGAGCCCACCAGATAATGGAACGGGGGACTCTGTCGAAGGCTTTCTCCAAGTCGACAAAAGCTAAGTATAGGGGTTTACTTTTAGCTAGGTACTTCTCCTGTAGTTGTCGTACAATGAAAAGAGCGTCTGTGTTACTTTTGCCTGACACAAACCCAAACTGCTTTTCATCTAGATCAATTCTCTCTCTGATTAGTTGCGCTATTACTTTTTCCGTGACCTTCATGACCTGGTCGATTAATTTAATGCCTCTATAGTTACTCCTATCTAGGGTGTCTCCTTTACCCTTGTAACAGTTAACGATGATGCTGCTACGCCAGTCCTTTGGAACAACCCCATTCTGTATGACTTGGTTTACTATCCTGGTGACCATGGTGTGTCCCACCGTTCCAGAGGCTTTCAGCATCTCAGCAACTATTTCCGAAGGCCCAGCCGCCTTACCCGTCTTCATATCTTTGATTGCCTTACTTATTATACTACCTTCGACTAACACTGCTGGTCCCTCTATTGGGTCTATGTGGGGGAGACTGTCTTTCTCCCATTTATCCTCCTCATTTAGTAGCCTTTCGTAGTGACACTTCCAAGCTACCTTCTTATCAGCGTCAGTGATGGCAAGTACGCCATCATCGTTAAGTACACACTTCTCCCCGACAATATCACGGTTTTCCTTGACACATTGCCTAGCAATCCTGAACACCTCACGTTTTTGGTCCTCGCGTTGTAGAACATGCTTGAACTTTCTTTCCTCTGCTTCCCTTCTTGCGAAGTACACTTGTCTCCTAGCTTCCCTCCTGGCCACTTGATAGTCTTCTCTACTTCCCCCATCCCACCATGCTTTCCAAGCCTGCTTTTTGGCCTTGATTGACCCCCCTCCACCTTACTGTTCCACCACCATGTTACTCTCCTCCTGCCTACAGGCCTGCTCCAGCCACAGACTTCGTCTGCCGCCATCAGCAGGTTTGCTTTCAGGAATTCCCACTGTTCCTCTACCTTGTACGACTCTAATTGCTCTTCCTTACTGTCAAGTAATATGCTTTGAAATTTATTTCTGGCTGTGGGATCCTTTAGCTTCCATATTTTTCTCCTGAGGATAGTCCTCTTCTGCTGTCTAGTACGTCTCGTCCTGACTATGAGGTCGCTAATTATCAGTCTATGTTGGGAGGTGCATTCTTCATGGGGGAGGGATTTAGTGTTTACAACAGACACTCTGTCACATCTTCTGGTAAGGATATAATCTACCTGGCTGGTATGTTCCCCTGATCTGTAGGTGATCAAGTGATTGTCTCGTTTTTTGAAGTTAGTGTTACAGATAGTTAGGTTGTTTGCATCACAGAATTCCAGGATTCTGGAGCCTTCCTCATTTCTAGTACCAAACCCATAGCCTCCGTGAATTCCGTCATAGCCGTCACAATGTTGTCCAACATGGCCATTTAGGTCGCCAGCAATAATTATATAGTCACTGTCGGTTATTTATATATTTATATATATATATTATTTATATATATATTATATATATATTATTTATATATATCTATATATATATATATATAAATTAATTAATAAAATAATGAATAAACAAAGAAACAGTTCCTTATATTAAAAAAAATTCATCATTTTACGATCGTTTCTTGGATATATATGTGTCAGAGTTGGTATGCATACTCTATAGATCTATGTACAATATTTATACAAACTATCAGAGGGAATATACATACCTACACATATATATGTTGTCTTCAGAAATAATGATATTTGTTTATTGAAAAAAACAAAGATTCAATACAATAGGTCTGTTTGGGAACAGGTTTGGAATTGACCAATCAGGAGATATTGAGGGTCAAGATAATAATATAGTAGTAGAAGAACCTTAAATTATGGGTAGAGGAAGGTAGATTTCAGTTTTGGATGGAAAAGAATATTATGAATGAAGGATTATTTTAGGGAAGAAATAGGTCTTATGCTGACCTCAGAAATAATTTTATTTGTTCATTGAATAAAACCAACAAAGATCTAATATATTCTGTCTGTTTGGTAAGAGGTTTAGAATTAACCAATAGAAAGTTAATAATTGGCCAAATGGTAAAATAGTAGTAATTGAAGCTTATTTTAGGGGTGAAAATAGGTCAGGTGGTCATTAAAAGGTATACAAGCAGTTGCTGTTATAAAATAGTAATGCCAATACAAATATCTAAGGTGACCAAAGTTTTAAGATACGAATATTAGTGAAAAAAATACATCTATGAAAAGAATATAAAATTAATTTAATTGATGGGTATATTTATATTGATAAAAATTATACTAATACATATAGATATGATAAATAAGAGTTAGATGCAGTTGAAAATTGCTGTTAAAGATAAGGGGAAATTAAAAGAATATAAAAATAATATATATATATATATACCTATATATATTTATACCTATATATATATATATACACACATGTTCCCAAACAGACCTATTGTATTGAATCTTTGTTTTTTTCAATAAACAAATATCATTATTTCTGAAGACAGCATATATATGTGTAGGTATGTATATTCCCTCTGATAGTTTGTATAAATATTGTACATAGATCTATAGAATATGCATACCAACTCTAACACATACATATCCTAGAAACGATCGTAAAATGATGAATTTTTTTTAATATAAGGAACTGTTTCTTTGTTTATTCATTATTTTATTAATTTATCTTGACTCTGTTTTCCGTTTATTTTTCACCGAAAGTAGTTTTTGAATGCATCTTCTCTCTTCATGATATCCGGATTACATTGAGTTCTTCATACGGATTGGACACTACCGTAAACTTTTGGTAGATTTATCTACATATATATATATATATATATATATATATATATATATATATTCATTAGTTAAGCAAAACAAGACCACAAATTTCACAAGGAAGACATTATTAAAAGATTGTCAACATATTTTAGTTTGATGTAAGGAATGTAGAGAATAATAATAATACCAATAATAATAATATATATATATATATATATATATATATATATATATATATTTTCATGTATTCTACTCTAACCATAATTTGTATGTGTGGATGTGTGTGTGTGTCTGTGGGGGCGGCTGTGAATGTATGTGCAAGTTAACCAACATAAGCCTTTTTATATGTAAATTTTCTAGTATTCTACTTTAACCATAAGTTTCAGTAGTACCACCCTACATAAATTCCTCAATTTAAGATTGACCTGTAGTATCGAATTTCATACTATAAACCCCAATTGAATATATATCTGACCAGGAATGCTTTTTGTGAAAATCAGTCATATGGAACTATTGTCATCTTGCCTGATGGTTTGAACTTTACAACACCACCTGCCTCTTTGAGGTCAAATACCAACCCTACTAGCATCTACAAACTGACCAATGAGAATTAAGATTATTCCTGCTGACAACATTAAATTATTCCTAACAAGCTCATATGTCCCAAGGCTCTGATACAATCAACACCATAAACACAGAACTGACTAACTGCCTGATGAGGTCATAGCCACTCAATGGCTATCATCGAAATATATATAGCAGTAAATAAAGGATCATGAGTTCATGCAATTGACTTATGTTTTGTCACTATATATATATATATATATATATATATATATATATATATATATATATCATTTATGCTGTGAGGCTCAGTACTGCATTTTCAGATCAGACTGAAACATTTCTCAAATATTCTTGAACTACAGGTTTTCAAGCTACATCATCATTAGTTATTATCAATTATTTTTCTTACACCATTCAAAGCAATTATATTTACATAAAAAGAAGGTAAAGAGCCCTTAACACTGATGGAGTCACACAAATTCCATCCTAATGCATAGCATGTCTTAAGAATTTAAAACCTGTTTGTGCCCATTTCTCTGACTTCTTCCAGAGAAAGAAAGAGAGGGATAGATTCCACCACCAGTACTGGACTAGTACTTTACTTATCAACCTTAATGAAAGGCAGAACATATGCTAATGTATTTTTTAATCCAATGCCTTAATGACTGTGTTAATTTGTCATCTATTTTATATACATGTTTATCAAGATACATTCAGTTTCCTAATTTTTTGAAAGGATTTATCAGGAGCAATGGGTTTGTAGCAAGCTACTTTCCTATGGCGCATGGATATCTCTTCCGTACGTTGTTTGGCTGAGATAAGCACATCGCTACCAGCATAGGGAAATGTATCTCAACTTCCGCCGAAAGGGAGAAATTCCCGCTTCTTTTCGATAAACTTTCTCTTTGCAGCTAGACGCCGTTAAGGTAACACTTCTTGATTTCGTTCCTCAAGCATAAACAAAATGTAACAACAAAACATCACTACGGGCCTGGCTAACACCTCAGCCAGTTGACCGTACCTTCTTAATCTCTTAATTTGTTTATTCATTTCTATTGGTATGCCAGCTAAACCTTTGTAATCGGTTTGTAAATAAATTATATATAAAAACGTTATACAGTCTTGTGATGTTATATACTACTAAAATGGTACATGCTGCTATACTAATGGTACATGAATGGTACATGCTGCTATACTAATAACATAATACACCATCATCTTATGTTATAAACCGCACTGGTGACTTCTTTGATACACAAATACAAACATTGACACACACAATATCATTATTTAATACTAACTTCTAAAGGTTATACCTATGACTATTGCAGATTAATGCAGTTTATATTCCGCTAAAACAGCTGCAAATTGAAAGTTTCAGGAAAAATATGACTGGGGGAGGATTAAACTTAACTTTTATGCTGGATCTTCTTGAAACTTTACTGTTGCTATGTTGTTACTGCTTAGTCCTAGCTGTTTTAGTTTTTCCTTGTTAACTGTTTAGTTAAGGAAGTAAGGGCAATTTCTAAGACCCTCATTTGTGGGCTTCTACGATGGGTGTTATGGAGGGTGGAAGTAATTTTCAAACTGGAGAACTGTTCCAAATGCTTGCAACAGACTGGACTCTGCTAAAAGCACACAAAAGCCAGATGTTTTGAATCATGCAATGAGTTAAATTTACAATCCTGTCACATTTGAACTTATCCATAAAGTGAAGAAATTTCAACCATAAACACCCTACCTTTTTTCAAGCAACTATATCTAGGAATACATCACTATTAAATGTATCCTTCCTTTTCTAAGATAGTAGGGTGCTATATGAAGGAAACTCGACTGTTATGTTTAACACATTGAGTTTTATTATTAGGAATTGTTTATGAAGTTTGATACATTTATATATAAATTTGGTAAATGGAGTTATCTGACAGTATTTATGTAAGATTTATACAAGAAAACACTAACCATTTTACTAAGTGGGGTCATTTTTATGATTTTTATTTCACATGTAACATAGGACCTTGTACGTCTTTGATCAGGTTCATGTACAATTTTCAATGTTTGAGTAGCATTACAGTTGTGATCAACCCATATTCGTTTCTGGCATATTACATCTGGATCAAGGAACACACTAAAACCAGGGCCTCGTCTTTCCGGAAACACATAGACAAATGCGGAAACAAAGACGGAAGGCCCATTGTCACAATTCTAGCGACTGAAAGAAACGTTGGCACGTTACGTATTAAGGAAGCGCTTCTTATCAAACAACTGCAACCGCAAATAAACAACCGATTAGAGAGAAGCGAAATGAAATGGCTGGTTTAAGTTAACAAGCGATGCAACAACACACAACACACGCACACACACACACACACGCAAACGAGACAACTACACACACACACGCACACACACACACAGTAGCATTCCACCATACGAACATACTACACTGCCAATACAGATGAACAAGGCAACAACACACGCACACACACACACACACACACACTCAAGCGAGACAACAACACACGCACACACACACACAGTAACATTTAACAAACAGGCAGAGAATGGATTGACAGCTAGCGCCATCCCACTCCCTCATTCAGCCGCTGACCTCTGTACGACCGACCCCATTTCATGCGCACGCGCGCTCGGCCGAATACCTCAGATATTCAAATCAACAGACAGCGAAAGACGCGTTCCGAGTTGTCCGACAGACAACCTTTTCCCCCACCCCGGAAAAAACCCCAGTTGATGGATGTGAATCCGAAATATATAGGGACTATTAAATCTCTCCCAAAGTAACTCTCTCTCTTGTGTTGTTATTATTATTTTTATTCTTTTACTCTTCCCTTCATTCTACACATCTCACACATCTTATACACACCACGCATCTCAACGTACACCCACTTACATATCTCTCTCTCCACCACCGGACCTTGTTACCCGGAGATTTACCCATTTGCATTGGCGAGGCTTCCAAACGACTTATAAATATTTACTTATTGTTCCACAATGCTTCAAGCAAACTTCAATACTCTCTCATCCAAGATTAGTTAATTTTTTTTAATATGATAAATTAAAATTGAAAAGAGAATTTGTATCTATTTTAGCAATGAACAAATGTATGACTCTTTCTATTATTGAAGACAATAATGATGATAACGATGATTATGATAATGTAAATGATATCATAGATTTACTTTTAACTTTGACTGTCTTTTGTATTTTGAACATATTTCTTGGTATAACTAATCTTTTCTTTTTTAAATTTCATTCGTTTAGCTGCAAACTGTTTTCTCGTGCTTTTTATCTTGCTAATCAATTTTTCTGGAGCTTACAAGTTTTATAATCCAATGGCTTCTTAAAGAATATTTGTAAAGGATCTTAATCTCATAGTTTACTATTCTGTCTGCTTCTTTGTATCACTATCAAATGTTTCTGAAGAAAATTAGATTACCCAAATATATCATCATTTAATTATTTTCTAAAACGTGAAAATTAATTACATCTGGATTACTTTATATACTTCATGTTGACTACAGCAATAATGAAAATTACTTTTCAGGTTTTATCCTTTCAAAGGTCGATAAAATAAAGTAATAGTCTAGGGCAGTAGATTCATAAAATTATTAGAACATCAGTCTAGATATTTTGCAGGCATTTGTTCTGGATCTTTGCATACTGAGTTTAAATCCTGCTCTTGCTTACTACCTGTATGGTAAACTTAATCTGTCATACAAATTTAACACTACCAGTTATCTATTGGATACCTTTAATAGAGTCAACTGAGTTGCAAGCATTTGGGTCAAGTTTTACTCTTTGAGGCTCAGAAAATGGCTGTCTTTATTAATTTCCTCACTGAATAAAGAGTAAAAAGAAATAGATATGGAGGTGATAGAGGTTTGAGTTTTGACAGCTATAGTGACAACTCTAGACATGATATGGTCTTATTTGACAACTCAGTGAAGCAGAGTCCTTTCAAAGCAGCCAAGAACTTAGAATGACCAATAGCTATAGTATTTTATGTGAAGCTAGAAGAGAAATCATTGAAAATGACAATTATTTTATTTAATAATTCCTTGGCATTCTGCGTAAATATGCTTCAATCCTCGATTTTCCTTGACCTTCTTCCTCCTGTCACTCTCGTCATTGCCATATTTCATTTTACAATCAATTAACCCAATTGCAATAATTTTCTTCCATTTGCTTTAATCATTATCAAACATGTATATACTAAATTACAATTACTGTGATCTACCTACCCACCTACCTACTTACATACCTACCTACCCACCTACCTATCTACCTACCTACTTACAAACCTACCTACCCACCATCCTATCTACCTACCTACTTACATACCTACCTACACACCTACCTATGTACCTACCTACCTAACCACCTACCTATTGGCCTACCTACTACCCTGTTGTTATTATAGAACACCCCACTCAATTTCAGTGGGAAAAGAAATTTTTCAAATAAACTAACCTCCAAAATACTGGCAATCAAATTTTTTCATGGAGAGGGGGGGGGGGGGATCCCCTCGGATAACACCCCTTCCTCGGAGTTTTCTTTACAATTTGTTTTCGTGTATTCAACGAATAGGATCTCCAAACCAGCCAGAAATGATTGTAGAAAAAGGACGTTGGGGAAAGGGGTCAAAAAGAACATCAAAGTTTTTCAGATCTACACACCTCCCATGCTTGGTGGGAAATAATCTTTCCTCCCCTTTTTCTAGACCTTTTAGATGCTTGTAATAGCATTTTTTCTTTGATTGGGTTTAGGGTTTGGGTTGAGGTTAGGTTTAGGTTTAGGGTTAGGGTTGAGGTTAGGTTTAGGTTTAGGGTTAGGGTTTGAGGTTAGGTTTAGGTTTAGGGTTAGGGTTGAGGTTAGGTTTAGGGTTAGGGTTGAGGTTAGGTTTAGGTTTAGGGTTAGGGTTCAGGTTAGGGTTAGGGTTCAGGTTAGCTTTAGGTTTAGCGTTTGGGTTGAGGTTAGGTTTAGGTTTAGGGGTAGGGTTGAGGTTAGGTTTAGGTTTAGGGTTAGGGTTGAGGTTAGGTTTAGGTTTAGGTTTAGGGTTGAGGTTAGGTTTAGGTTTAGGGTTAGGGTTGAGGTTAGGTTTAGTGTTAGGTTGAGGTTAGGTTTAGGGTTTAGGGTTAGGTTTAGGTTTACAGTTTCCGTTTTCTGGGAAAAAAATTGATTGCAAGCTTCTAAGAGATCCAGAAAAAATAAAAAAAAGATAATTATTCCTCACCAAATGTGAAAAGTGTGTTATTGCCATTTGTGGTTTGTTGTTGCTCTCATAAAAAAATAGATACTTCGATCAGGGAAGTAGATAGGCAGGTAGATTGATGGATAGACAGAGAGTAGATAGGCAGAATGATAGATAGATATATAAACAAATAGCTAGCTAGCTAGTTAGATAGATAGATTGTTTTTATTTCTTAAGATAGATAGTTAAATATTAGCAACAGTTGACCCCTGATCTGCTTGTCAACACTATTAGAGAGATAGCTAGGACATGAGAAATATATCAAATTACCGTTTCCCTGTCAAAATTAACACAAGAGTCCTTTGCTAAACACTTCTTGCTTTCTTATAATCTTGTCATGCCATCCCTTTTTTTTGCTCCCAAAAATATTATATGTACAGACAAGGTGTTTACATGTGCCTATATATAGTGTTTCGATAACATTCTATAGATATATTTATGGCATATTATGATACAGTATTGAAACAAAACACTGCAATTTATTAATAAGTCTAGCTGTCAAACATATGTTATACATGTAAATCGATCTGTAGAGTTTATTAATGCATTTAGTAATAATGGGTTTATAAGCATTATCTCTGAGTACAGTTTAACATGGGTACTCAGTAACTGATGAATTTTCCACACAGGATTGAAACTATTCTATCTGATCTCTCTATATACAGTGATTTTACATCTGTGTAAATATACAGTGTTGGTTAAAAATATATAGATATATTCTGTAGTACAAAATAAAAGGAAATGGTTGAGAGATATAAGGTTACTAGAATGGGTAGATAGTGATTACATATAAGCTGCCATATAAACCAATCCCATATAATGCCATTTTTATACACATAAATTTCTGATGAATTTTGAAATGGAGGAGGATGTGAAGTTTGATGTTATAATGTTTAATCCTAAGGCATTATGTATGTAAGAAGAGGTGGATTGTAAGGGCGGTGGATTGGGAGTATCGGTAGAGGGTCGGACGCCATGCTTTCCAGCATAGTTACGTCCCTTTACGATCTGAGTTCAAATCCCGCCGAGGTTGACTTTGCCTTTCATCCTTACGGGGTCGATAAAATAAAGTACCAGTAATGCACTGGGTAATTTCTGGCCTTGTGCCTAAAGTAGAAACAAGTATAATATCAAAAACATGGATTTAAAAGAGCTCTGTATATTTGGTTTACATTGTAAATATAGTTAATGGAATTTACTAAACATAGCTGAGAGTTATGTAAAATTATGAAAAGTGAATATCAATATCTATTCTAAATTAAATGCTTGAAACAATTTTGTCACAGCTTGTTATTTCGAAAGTATGAATATAATATACTTACTATTAACTATTAAGATAATATTAAAATTATGGTTTCTGATTTAGGCACATGGCCAACAGTTTTGGGGGTAGGCAAAACCATTTAAAACAAACCCAGAGCAATACTGGTACTTTATGTTATCGACCCCATAAGGATAAAAGGCAAAGCTAACCGTAGCAGGATTTGAACTCAGAACATAAAGGGATGTAACTATATGCCACAAACCATGTTGTCTGGTGCTCTATTAATAGAATGATGATAATGGTTTCTAATTTTGACAAAAGACCAGCAATTTTGTGGGAATGGGAAAATTGAATAAATAGACTTCAGTATTTTACTGGTACTTTATTTTATTGACCATAGAAGGATGAAAAACACAGTTGAACTTAGAACATTAAGAGTCAGAACAAATGCTGCAAACTATATCTTCTGATGCTTTAATGATTCTGCCAATTCAACACCCTAATAACAATAATGCTAATAATGGTTTCTGATTGAAGCACAAGGCCACTAATTTTGGGGAGTCAATTAAACCAACTCCAGTATGTTACTGGTGTTTTAATCAATCAACTCCCTAAGAATGAAAGATTAAACTAACCTCAGTCGGATTTGAAATGAGTACGTATATCAACAGTTTTATCCATAATTATGTATTACATTTAAGATGGCAAAAATACTCTTTGGAAATTTCCCACTATAGAACTATATGCCAGCAAAATATAACTATGAGCGTATCAATTATTAATATTTCTTATTAATTAAAACTCAATTGTTTTCTCACTATTACTTTTATATAATAAAAGATATGTATCTTCTTTATATATTCAACAATTTATTCATGTTTTCTTTATCTCATTTTAGAGTTTACAAAGTTTTGAGGTCTACTAATATTCATGAACTGACTATTTGATGGAAAACATATTTCCTTCATTGAAGATTAATAGATCTGGTCTCATACATTATGGGCCAATAGAATAGGTGTAATAAGCAATAGATTAAATTCCTGTTTGAATTCTATTAAATATTAGATTTTATTCTCCAATTGAATTTTTCTGACATTAAATAAGATACCATACAAAAGAGTTTTCAGATTTCTTTTTTCATTAAATATTGATTTCAAATATTTAAGTTATTTGGTAAATATTACTTCATAAACATCATATATATATATACACTATTGGTTGGCTTGATGCATAGAACAAGTAGACCAGTATTCAAATAGAGCTCAAAGCATGATGTTTAAATGAATGAAAGCATAAACACAACAGCTGAGTATAAATATTGTATCTTTTATTAGTGCCATTCCGTCGCTTTCAATGTTGCATAATATATTTTCAATGGAAGAAGATTTTTGTAAAAGAAGACATGTATGGGTACTTTTACAAATTACTTGCATGTATATGTATGTATATATATATATATATATATATATATATATATATATCATCATCACCATTTACCATCGATTTTTCATTCGTGCTTGGGTTAGAAGCCTGTCACGTGCTAAGATCAAACTGGCCAGGTTACTAGGTCCTGCTTGTATGTTTTAATTTGGGTTGGTTTCTATGGGTGGATAATCTTCCTAACACTGACTACTTTACAGCATATACTTGGTGCTACAGTATATCTATATATCCCCCCTCCCTCTCTCTCTCTATATATATATATATATATATATATATACATACATACTATTGAATTAATATTGATATACAAAATATCAACTAACTGTACCATAACCACTCAATGTAAATTTGGTGTGAAACTACCAAAAACAGGGCATACACATAAATGATAATGTTATAGGTACAATAGATTTAATATCTTGCAAATAAATAACATAGAATCAAGCAGAACGTTAAAAATATTACTTGAATTATTTAGCAATATATAGTTCTACTACAATCCTACACAACGTTGTTTTGGGTCTGAAGAAAACGGAACAATTCTGCTGAGCTTCTCTGCAAGATCGTAACGTTGGTAGCCCGTCTGATGAAAGAACCCTGTGAGATGAGGGGGCTGTTGCAACAGGTGTCACTGGCCATTCTCCAGGGAAATGCTTTTGCAGTCTTATCAGTGGGGCACAGCCCCAACACTGCTGTGCCATAGGCCCAGATCCCATCACCCTCCCATTCTTCCTTTTCCATTTTTAAATATTAATAAAGTTAGTAACTTGAAAAAAAATTACCATTATCAAATGGATAAATAGTAATGTAAAGTAACCAACCCTCATCAGTATGTAATTCATCTTATTAAGGTTAACTTTGCCTTTCATCCTTACAGGGTCGATAAAATAAAGTACCAATAATGCACTGGGACAATTAATTAGAAAGGAGAACAATGGAGATTACATTGACTCCAGTGTTAATTCATATCATTGATCCTAGAAGGAATAAAGGCATATTAGACATTGGAGGGAGTTGATCTCAGAATGTACAGAGCCAGAACAAATACCAACAGGAAATTGTCTGTAAAAATTCTGACAAACACTGCTCTTAATATAATAATAATTGTTTTTACTTTAGGCACAAGGCCAGCAATTACCCAGTGCATTACTGGTACTTTATTTTATCGACCCCGTAAGGATGAAAGGCAAAGTAAATGGTTTCTTATTTAGGCACAAAGTAAACAATTTGGCAGAAGAGAAAAATCTATTGTTTTTTATCTCAGTTTGTTGAGTACTTTATTTTATTTACCCTGTAAGGATAAAAGATATAGCTAAACTTGGCAGAATTTGAACCTATAACATAATGGGATGTAACTATATGCTGCAAAGCATGGTGTCTGACACTACTTCCAATCCACCGACCTTGATATATAAAAAATAACAATGAGATCAATAATAAAAATAATAATTGTTTCTACTTTTAGGCACACGGCCAGCAATATAAAAGGAAGAGGAAAGTCAATTAAATCAACCCCAGTACTTACTGGAACTTTATTTTATCAACCACCTAAGGATGAAAGGCAAAGCTAACCTCCGTGGAATTTGAAATCAGCACATAAAGGGCCGTAACTCTATGCTACGAAGCATGGTGTCCAAAGCCATACCGATTCTATTGATAATCCACTGCCCTTAATATAATAATTGTTTCTACTTTTGGCACAAGGCCAGCAATTACCCAGTGCATTATCGACCCCGTAAGGATGAAAGGCAAAGTTAACCTCGACAGGAATAATGGTTTCTTATATAGGGACAAGGCCACCAATTTTGGAGGAGGGGAAAGTCGATTAAATCGATTCCAGTGCATGACTGGTACTTTATTTTATCGACCATGTAAGGATGAAAGGCAACTTTAGCCTCGGTGGGATTTGAACTTAGATCATAATGGGCCGTAACTCTATGATGCAAAGCTTGGTGTCCGACCCTTTACTGATACTGCCAATCCAACACCCTTAATATAATAATAATAACAACAACAACAAGAAAAATAATAATCTTTTTCTTTATTCGCCCCAAAGATAGCAGTACACGTGTGATATGTTCATTATTTAAACTTGGGCGGTGAATTGGCAGTTTCGGTAGAGGGTCGGACATGCTTTCCAGCATAGTTACGTCCCTTTATGATCTGAGTTCAAATCCCGCCGAGGTTAACTTTGCCTTTCATCCATACAGAGGTCGATAAAATAAAGTACCAGTAATGTACTGGGTAATTGCTGGCCTTGTGCCAAATGTAGAAACAATTATTTAAACTTGGGATGATCAACTATTTTTCCATATAATTTCTTTTATCAATACATTTATGGTTTTCATCAGTTCATAGATTTTATAACCTAACTTGTCTGCAATCCTCCTGTCTAGTCTATCACTAATTCTTTGGCTCACCTCCCCTACTCTCTCTCTCTCTCTCTCTCTATCCCCCCTCTCTATCTCGCTCTCTCTCAATATTTCCCTCTCTCTATCTATCTGTATTTCTCTGTTTCTCTTCCTCTTTGTTACTTTCTCCTCTTTTTATTTTATCAGCAATTTTTAATTCTGTTTTAATCAATATTATAATGAAAATTGTTAATAATTTACTTCTAATTTAATCTTTCTCATAAATTTCGTTTATTTAATGACTCTATGTTTATATCTGATTAAAAGGACAAGCCCCAAACAGCTGCTTATTGTCAAGAGACTGCAGAGCTTAGTTAGAGTAGTGATCTAGATTATTAAAGATTGTAATGCAAAAAAGATAAAATTGATTAGTTTGTCTGTTAATTCCTAGTGACCAGAAAGGTGAGCTTGTTTATATTTCAGAACAAGTGTTATAAAAGACCTTCACTTAAAAAAAAAGAAAAAAAATTCTATTACTCTTGATTCTGGGGTCATGTATTGAGGGGTGGGAGGGAAAGTGGTTGGGTAAGAAAATTGATGGAAATTAATGTGGTAGGAAAATTGAGGAAGGCAAAAACCAAGAGACACATGACTAAAGATGATGGTGAAATAGAATGAAAGCCAAGGATTTCCTGAGGAGTGATGCAGACATTAGGCAAAAATTAAGAACTTATCATTGAAGACTTCACAGGGACAATCCCTGATTTAGCAGGGAAATGACATTAAAAAGCTTGTTGTTGATCTTTGGTGAAATAACGCAAGTAGTTTTTTTTCTGATTCGTGGTTTTTGCCCAAGAAACAATACAACAGATGAGGATGACAGGGAAAAACAGAGCTTTTCATCTTTGAATGAAAACATTATCAATTTCTTCAAGTCTCATTTGATGAAAACACATAAAGATAGGTAAATAGGTTTCAGATAATCTTCAGTATCACTTGAACATAGATATGAGAAAATTTAGGTGGCCTAATCATCCCTGGGTGGATGCCAACATTTTGTATCATTTTCACACATCTGTGTGTGCTTATATATCATCATCATAGATATTATGTTCACTTTTCTATGCTGGCATATGCTGGAAAAGATATTATTCTACATCCAGATGCCATTCCTGAGTCCAAGCGTTATTTTTTTTCACAGAATGTTGTAACTGCTAAGCTGAGAGATATATTGCTTATGCAGGACCTAAAATCCCTAACAGCTGTCTAAGTAGTGTCAGCGCAAAGATATGCAGGGACAAACACACACACTCACACACTTACACACATAGAGGATGGTTATTGCGACAGGAATTTGATGGTAAACATGAGTGGAAGAAGAAGAAGAAGAAGAAGAAGAAGAAGAAGAAGAAGAAGAAGAAGAAGAAGAAGAAGAAGAAGAAGAAGAAGAAGAAGAAGAAGAAGAAGAAGAAGAAGAAGAAGAAGAAGAAGAAGAAGAAGAAGAAGAAGGAGGAGGAGGAGGAGGAGGAGGAGGAGGAGGAGAAGAAGAAGAAGAAGAAGAAGAAGAAGAAGAAGAACCTTTCAAGCAAAAGAAATAATCACAAAAGCCTCTGAGTTCTTGATTCTATTGAATCAGCTACTTTATAAGTAATAGTCAATTGTGTTTATTGGAGTGTGAAGAATCTTAATGTGCATATATTTTATGGCTTGTTTTCTTGGCTGAACATGAATGTGAAGTTGAAAATAGCATGTTCTGATTAAATTGCTTATTTTAAAGAGTGGCAAAGGGGAGCAGAGTTGTTTATTATTGACATGAAGAATGGTGTTTTGAGACACACAAATCTTCAGATACATACATGCTTATTTATGTATATGCACACACATATGCATTCATACAAACATATATATATATATATGCATACACATATGCAATCACATATGAATATGAGTGTGTGTACATGCATATACTAAATGTATGTGTTATGCGTGTGTGTGTATATATATATGTGTAAATTAGGGGAACACAATACATGTTACATGTATGGGCATTTAAATATATATATGCACACACCCACATATATGTACACACACACACATATATATGTATACACACACACATATATATATATATATATATTGTGGTGGGGGTGTCAGTGCATTCACCTCAAAACACCATTCTTCAACATGATAGGCAACTCTCCACACTTTCCATTAGAATAAGCAGTCAATCAGAACATGCTATTAACAACTTATATTCAATTTCATCAAGAAAATAAGTCATATAATACATACATATTGAAATCATTTACACTCCAATAAACACAATTGACTTTCACTTATGAAGTCTATGGTTTTGTATATGTTTATATTTATGATATGGTCCTCAACTAGGAAAACCTTAAGGAGTTAAAAGAATCACAAATATCTTGGTAAAATAACATTTTAACAAGATAGATGTTTTCTAAGGAGCTTAGTGAAATAACTCATGCTTTAGAGTAACTTTTAGGAAAACGATTCAGATATTGAACAATATACAGAAAGAAAAAAAATTGTAAGAGAAAATCTGGTTTTTACATGGGGAAGAACAAACTTGTAAGAAACTAAAACCAAAAATAACTTGATGTATGTTTTTTCTATAAAAATGAAAATCTAGCATCAGGTCTACCTTATTTCATTTTTATTGTTTCATATATTTACTTGTAAAATAAATATATGAAACAATAATAAGTATATTTACATCTTGCATACTGTATAAGGCAAAATATTACAGCAGGATGACCTTCCTGTTGCTAATTCATTTAGTCATCTCTTATGACATGCAGGGTACATACAAAAGGAAGGCAGTATGATGCATGGTAGTGAAACATGGGCTATGACTGCTGGGGACATACATAGACTGAAGGGAAATGAAGCAACCATGCTTCTTTGGAAGTGCAATGTAATTGTGAGAGAAAGGCAGAGATTATACGAGCTGAGGATGAAGCTGAGTTTAAGAAGAATCCGAGGTGATGTGCTGGAAAGAAGACTGTGTTGGTATAGACATGTGATATGCATGGACAATGACCGATGGATGAAAAATGTCAGGAAATCCCAGTGGAGAGATGCCACAGTAGAGGACAACCAAGAAAGACCTGGGCCAAGGTTATGAGAGCTGACCTCAAATTGCTAAAACTGGCAGAAGGGATGACAAAGGAACGTGACAAGGTGGCAAGGGGAGAGATGCTGTGATGAGAAGGACCCATCCAAACTATGCAAGCATAGAAAAGCAGAGGTAAAAACATTTGTCTGTTGTGCAACAAGCAAACCACTTGGAAATTTGTCAAGAATCGCTAGAAAGACTTGAAATTGAGCTAAATTTCTTGGGTGAAGAAATAACAGGAGATGAATCAGGGGTATTTAAGTATGATCCAGAGACAAAATGTCAAAATGAAGATTGGCACACAAAAAATTCTTCTCATCCAAAGAAATCAGGCATGAACAGATCCAGAGTAAAACTGATGGTATTATTCACAAAGAATTTTTACCTCCAGGACAGACAGTTAATCACACATTTGGAGAGATCACTTACTACTTTGTTTTCAGCGCAATATCCTCCATTGCTAATTACATCACATAAATAACAGAAACTATTAACTTTTTCTAAGCTACATTCCCAGGATTGGAAGAGGTTACCACTGCACATCTCCACATGCAATGGCTATTTATTCTGTTAATCAGCATACTATCCTATTATACTATTAGTGTAATCAAACATCACATTGTGTGCAGTGTATAAAGTTTCTATCTACAAAGCAAAGATACTTCCCTAATGGAATCAGTGTTTTGTCCCCTTCTCTGCTTACTAAAACTTTTACTATGTTTATTATGAGCCATTTTGATTCTAAGTTCTGTTTCCACAACAGGAATTTCTTCTCAGATTCAACTAGAGGAACCAGAAGTTAATGAACAGCCAGATTTAATCTCTTCTGTTAAGGCTTGGAGAACCTTTAAAACAGGACAGGGCTAAGGAGAATACACACATATATCTTTGTATGTAGACACATATATATACAAAGATACAAACACATACACACTCGTCTTTGGAAAGAGGGTGAGGGGAAGTGTAAAGTAGTAAAGATAATGTATAAAAAAACAGATAGACAGAAAGAAAAAAAGAAAGAAAGAAAGGAAAATAGATACAAAATAAGAATTTTTTTCTGCTGACCTGTATAATCTGAGTGACAATTCAGTGCAAGAAATCTGTACCAAAATTCATCAAATATATTCCTGTGTTGGTCGATTAAAGATAATAGTGTAAGACATCCTATTAACACTGTCATGTTTACAAACCCTCATGGGTCATCAAATGAGGTTTACACAAGTTGAATTTCAATTTATAACTTAGAAGGGAAAAAATCTAGTATGTTGTGTACTATTCCGAATATTCATAATTAGATTTTTATCAATGTTGATGTTTAATCTGATAATTTCGGCTTGTATCTCTACAATAGTTGCTGATATATATATATATGTATATATGTGTGTGTGTATGTGTAGGTGTGAAACAGAGGCACATTTATATATGCAACCACACATTCAAATATATCTTATTTTCTGTTGATTCACCACTCTTGTTATATTACCTCCATGCACCAGAAATCTCTCGCCACCTCTCTTGCTCTCTTTGCATATCATCATCATCATCATCATCAACGTTTAACGTCCGTGTTCCACGCTTGCATGGGTTTGGACGGGGGTAGTCCCACTTGAGGCAAGAGTGATTGTCTTGCTCGCATAGGACTGTCTGGCAGGTTTTCTACAGTTGGATGCCCTTCCTAACGCCAACCACATTTACAGTGTGGGTCTGGGAGGTTTTTACCGTGTTGCCTACACGGCCACATTACAGCGTGGACTGTGTGTTTTTTTGTCGTGACACCTACACGATCTCATTTGTTTCGGCCTCGATGGCGCGGCACCAACATAACTTTACATAGAACGGGGTGGTGTGGATCGGGTGGGGGTGGTGGGACGGGGTGTATTTGTTAGAGATGCCTACTGGCTGGAGTAGGTTTTACTATATATTTAGGTAAGGCGGGTCTTCTCTGTTACTGAGTACCGCCAAAGGTCTCGATATATATATTTACAAGATGATGATGTGAGTTTGTGTAATGCCTTTCCTATGGGAATTAATGACCTTAAGAAAAGTAAAATGCCTCCAACAGGAAAACTGCTCGGGGTCACAAAAACTCCTCATTGACATAAAGCAAGGTCACACATCATATATTATTGAATATAATGGGATGGTTTGTGACATTGATACCCTTCCCCATAACAGTGCTATTTTATGCTATGAATGTAATCAATAAACAAATATACTTCGATTTCCAGTACTTGACTAGAATTTTTCACATATGTAGTAAACCTGATCAGCTCAGGCTTCTGCCACCTACTGGTACCATGTAACCATGCTTCATGGTTGAATGGTCATCTTTCGCACCAGACACTACTCTGTTAAGGAGGGTAAGTAGAAGCCCAGCATCACAAAACTCAAGAGATGTTAAAAGGGTAGATGAACTCCTCAGAATCAATGGCCAGCCACCCCAACTGTGGGTTAAATAGCTTCACCAACCTGCAATTGGCCAAGTGTAGGTGTATGGCTACACCCTAGACATGATACAACCAAACAGAATGCAATGGAGGTCAACCAGGGAGAGGTTCTTTCAATGAATGTGGTCACCGATCTGTCCAGTTCGGTTGTCGACCAGCATATCAGGAAAAGAATTATACATTTTCTATACATTTTGTATGAGGAGAACATGTTTTGCATCAGCAAAACATACCCTTTTAAGAAAACCCACTGTACTAATAGGAAATGTATTATATGTAAAGTAAATATCCAGATGAACTGTAAAACTAGAAATGTAGTCTATAGTATAAGATGTACATAGGGTAGTTGCAGAAACATGACAACAACATACATAGGCGAGACAGCTCGAAGCATAGGAGAAAGGATAGAGCAACACTGGGGGTAATTAAAAGGACAAAAAAAGGTTCAGTACTATACACACATGCCAAACAACAACTTGACGGTAACATAGACAACATAGAAATTAAAATAATATCTAAACATAAAAATAACCCAGCAGTAGACAAATCAGAGAGGCAAGCAAGATAGAACTTAGAAAGCCAAAGCTAAACAGAAAAAAATGAATGGAATAACAACACCCAAACAAACAATACTGACTTAAGAGAAATATAAATAAATAAATAAATATATACACAAGCACAATAACAACAAACATATAAACACACACTAGTAAACTAAGATAGAATACAATAACTAAAACACAGTCACCTAAACACGAACACACACACCAAACACTATACACACACGCAAACGCATACGCAGCGAAGAGAAAAATAAATAAATAAATAAACAGATAAGATAAAAATGGCGTAGACATACAATACAACAGGAGGAAACATAATAGTACCACTGATGATGTTGCAGATGTGCAACGAAAGAACTTTGTTAGACTATATATATGTATATATTTCTGTATTTTTGACCATTGGTCAGTCAATTATTAACATTCAGGACAAATGAATTAACTGATATAAAAGATACAGAAGCGAAAACCAACTAAATAGTGAGTGTGTTCTGTTATTATTTCTGGCAATATTATTACAATAATATGACCCTCCCCAAGTATAACAATATTTGCTTCGACACACCATTTCATATCAAATACCTCGCAATATATATATATATATATATATAATTCAAAATATTAACAAATGAAGATATTCACCTAATCAAAATATATATAAAGCATATATTTTGATTATGTGAATATATTTTGATATATTTTGATTATGTGAATATCTTCATTTGTTAATATTTTGAATAATATTAAAAATTCCAGGAAAACTTTTTGTTGTGTGCTTTTAATCTATTGTAAAACTGTATTAATTGAGTAATCAATGAACCATATTAATCTTTGCTTATATATATATATGTTAAGTATTTCCGTGAAAAAAGTAAAGGAAAGAAGAGTGCTTTATGTATAGTACAGAGCTATTTAATTAATAAACATAATTATATTGTGTTGATTATTACATAATTATATATATATATACACATACTTACATACATACATACATATATGTGTGTGTGCGTGTGTGTGTGTTATACATATTTAATTAGAAGAAAGAAGTGTACTGGGGATATGATGAATAATGAGAGAAAGAGAGAGAGAATCAGACATTGTATAAGGTGTAGGAAACTATAGAAGAAAATAGCATAAGGCTTAATAATTTGCACTGGTAATGGATGTAAGAATACCATAGAGGTGGTGGTAGTAGTAGGTTGCTGGTAGTGGGATGAAATGTTGTTGATACTGGCAGCATTATGATGTGTGGGTGTGAGACAGTGTTGGTAGTAGTACAGTATTGGTGTGACAACAGTATGACTGTAGTGCGGGTGTTGGTATAGTTGTTGTTGGTGTTTCTTTTCATAGCATGCTTGCTGGTTGTGGCAGTACTAGTTGAAGTGGTTGTGATGTGAGTAATGTAAGTAATAGATTGGTGGATGTGGTGGTGTGGTTGTTGTTGTGGTTGAGATGATGTTGTTGAGGGTGATGGTAGAAGTGATAGTGTTTATATTGGTGAGATGTGCCTGATGGTAGCGGTCATTCTGGTCAGTTCATGTTGTTGTTGTAGTTGGTGGTAGTTGTGGTGGTGTTGGTCTTGTAGTTGGTGGCAATGGTTGTGCTGTTAGCATTGCTATTATTGTTGTTGATGATGTTGTAATTGGTGGCAGTGGTGGTGTTTGTGTAGTTGTTGTTGTTGGTGCTGTTGTTTGTGGTGGTAATTGTGACAGTTATAGTGATATTGTAGACATCTATGTGCTGTACTGCTGGCACTAGGACTACAGATTTACTTGTCTGGTTGGCAAAGTGTCAAATCTGTGTGAATATATACTGTGGAGAAAACGGTGGAGGGGAGGGAGGGAAAGGGGAGTAAGTATTAGCTATAAATCCTGAGTGAAAAGAATAGATAAAAATATTTAAAAGAAAGCAAGGTAAGGTGGGAGAGATAAAGTTAGGAGTAGATGGATATATAGATATAAAGACATGTATATATATATAAAATGGCTGACTGAATACAGGCATGTTTTTTTCTCAAAAAAAGGTTTTTCCTTCCTTCCTCTTCTCACTTGCTATCTTTCTATTCCATCTTTTATTTCTCATTCAGTCTTCTGATTAAGGACTACTATCCAAAAGATTTAGACTCTTTTTTACTATATCAAACGTCAAACTAATATTTTTTTTTTCATATTACTGTGTCGTTTACTTTATTATTTCTGTTTGCTTTTCACACACATGCACACACAGACATATATATATATATATATATATATGCATATATATATATATATATATATATATATATATATATATATATATATATATATATATATATATATATATATATATATATATATATATATATATACATATACATATATGTGTATATGTGTATATATATATATATATAATTTAAAGGGTATCATCATCATCATCATCATCATCATTTTACATCCAATTTTCCCAGCTTGCAATACATATAAAGTAGACAAAGTCATATATATATATATATATATATATATATATATATATATATATATATATATATGTTTTTGGCAACCATTCACGGTGTGACTCGATGAAGAATTAATTAAATAATTAATAATCAGAGCAATATATTAAAAAGTAAGTCCATAGAATCATTAGATAAAATATATACAGAATTTTTTCTCCCAATCAGCATAAATCAACCACACAAAAAATCATTTAAACGAGGCTATAATTTTAAAATGTACTTATGAAGAAACAATAGATAAATGATATAGCTGCGACTCACAGCTACAAAAATTTTGTATCTAATATTTCTAATAGCCTGTAGAAATTGACTAGACATATAGCTAACCATACATAATTACGCACAAAATCAAAGTTAGAAGAAAAAAATGTACATAAACCTTACCAAAATCATCAAAATATCTCTACCCCCGGTGGTTTCATTCCATTTTTTGGATATATCTGATCTTGGATAAATCAACGAGGTTTGGAAATCATCAGGAGATAACTCAATGGACAAAGATTTTTCTACCATGATTCCCGCCAGAAACGAATTCAAAATAGCTAAGAATCATCACGTGGCTAGTGGTCAAGGCATAAAGTTTGTGATTGGTGCCTGTCGGTGAGTAGGCTGGTTTCTAGAAAGCGCTGCCAAATACTGCCTAAAATTCAGCTCAACATTACGGGAGTATATAAAATTTAAAGGTATATACATATAAACTAGACAAAGTCATATATATAAATATATGTTTTTGGCAACCATTCACGGTGTGGCTTGAGGAAGAATTAATTAAATAATTAATAATCAGAGCAATATATAAAAAGTAAGTCCATAGTTAAACTTATAGCCTCGTTTAAATGATTTTTTGTGTGGTTGATTTATGCTGATTGGGAGAAGAAATACTGTATATATTTTATCTAATGATTCTATGGACTTACTTTTTTATATATTGCTCTGATTATAAATTATTTATTTAATTCTTCATCGAGCCACACCGTGAATGGTTGCCAAAAACATATATATATATCTATGACTTTGTCTAGTTTATATGTATATACCCTTTAAATTTTATATACTCCCGTAAGGTTGAGTAAAACTTTAGGCAGTATTCGGCTGCGCTTTCTAGGAACCGGCCTACTCGCCGACAGGCACCAATCACAAACTTTCTGCCTTGACCACTAGCCACGTGATGATTCTTAGCCATTTTAAATTCGTTTCTGACTGGGATCATGGTAGAAAATCTTTGTCCATTGAGTTATCTCCTGATGATTTCCAAACTTCGTTGATTTATCCAAGATCAGATATATCCAAAAATGGAATGAAACCGCCGGGATTAGAGATATTTTGATGATTTTGGTAAGGTATACATTTTTCCTTCTAACTTTGATTTTGTACCTAATTATGTATGGTTAGCTATATGTCTAGTCAATTTCTACAGGCTATTAGAAATATTAGATAATTTTTTTGTAGCTGTGAGTCGCGCATAAGAAGCTATATCATTTATCTATTGTTTCTTCATAAGTACATTTTAAACTTATAGCCTCGTTTAAATGTTTTTTTGTGTGGTTGATTTATGCTGATTGGGAGAAAAAATAGTGTATATATTTTATCTAATGATTCAGTCACAAATAAAGATATATATATATATTTATTAAAATAACAGATTAAAGTTTAAGCAAAGAATAGCTGCTTTCACCCTTAACAGGATCTTCTGAAACTAACAAAGACAATCTGTGAACGCAGAAGTGAATATTTAAAAAAACGTTGCAACCGGAGGAAGACAGGAAGACGATACTTTGGTTCGTGGAAACGTTCCCTGACAAAGAACGGGAAAAAAGAATATAATACGTCATTATTTGGAGCGATGAACAACAATTACACGCAAAGACAAAACCACGTTTATGGTATAAAAGAAGTCGTAGACTAATATTCTATTAGGTGGTTCATAGAGACGTTCTCTGGCAATGAACGGAAAAAACGAAGATAATACGTCATATGTGGAGCGAGGAGAACAATTGCACGCAAAGACAAAACCACGTAAATGGTATAACTGAAGTCGTAGACTAAAATTCTAACTAGGAAACCGAATGATTCTCGGCTTCAGAAAGTGTTTGTGGCGAGTGTTTTCGCGTATGCTTGTGTATGTACGTATATGGATGCGTGTATGTATTTATTCAATTTTTAATTTCAATTACCTCTGTATTTTATTTACTTTATTGTTAACTCTGTATATATATATATATGTATATATATATGTATATATATGTATATATATATATATATATATATATATATATATATATATATATACATATACATATATATATACATATACATATATATATATATATATATATATATATATATATATATATATATATATGGTTCAATTCCGGTATTGGCAGTATTGACTGCCAATACTGGAATTGAACCATCAAGACAGTTGAGGTATGTCATACATCAATTCATTTATTTTATCTGACGAGGACGTACTGAAAAACACCACAGTACCTTCGAAATATATATAATAAAACATATATTTTGATTATGTGAATGTCTTAATTTATTAATATTTTGAATAATATATATATACATAACAAAGAAGGTGTGTTAAGATACCAGGTGGACCATAACGCACTAGAGTACTCAATACTTAGAGTAGTAGAGTGGGTAATATGAAAAGAGTCAAAACCCAGATGGCTGAGCTCCGGCCGTTTCGACAGCTAGATCTGAACAGTTCGGATCTAGCTGTCAAAACGACTAGAGCTCAGCCGTCGGGGTCCTGACTCCTTTCATATATATATTCATACATATGCCAGATACAGCTGTGGGAAGTTTAATATATATATATATATATATATGCCATCTGGCAGGAAGCTATACGATGCTGATGATAGCTACTAAGCTTAAAACTAGTACATCGTTCCTGTGTCAGTGTTGAAAGAAAAGGTGACGTGGTTGCCTAAACACTGTACGGCGTAATTCGGGCTGTTTGTTTGTTTACAAACAAACAAACCGAGCATTATAATAAATGTTCGGTAAACCGATACGTGCATATATATGTGTGCATGTATGTATATATATATACATACTACTGTACGTCTGTATACATATATGTATGTACGTATACATACATACATACTTACATATATATATATATATATATATATATATATATAGTGGTAGAACACTGGAAGGTAATATCCGTAGTGGTAGAGCACTCAGTCCATGGGACGAGTTAGTTAGAAGTGGTTACACAACAGTTAGTTCACCATACCGAGAACAATTGTTTCACCTTAGCGGATCCTCATCTTTTATTATATATATATATATATATATATATATATATATATATATATAATCATCATCATCAATGTTTAATGTCTACTTTCTATGATAGCATGGCTTAGATGGGTTGTCCCATTGTGAGACAATTCAGATCAAATATATGTATGTATATATGTGTGTGGGTGTGTATGTGTGTGGGTACGTGTATGTGTGTGTGTATGTAATAGATATGTTCACTCTAAAAGTAAGGTGACAGAACCAAACAGAAAAACTGAGAGAGAGGGAGGAGGAGGGAAATAAAAGAAAGAGAATTACTAAAACAAATATAATGACTAATAAACAAAATGAGAATGAACCATTTCAAAACCTTATCTCTAATAAAATACATTACCTTTTATTTCCAAATAATTTGGACAATAATGAAGAATTTGCAAAGTTTTGTAATATAATTTTCTCCTTATCAAGCTGTTATTTCGAACGTAATATAACAAAGATTCCTACATAAAATTATGAGAAATATAAATACTTAAATAAACAGCTTTGTGGTGTAGAAACAAGGGAAGTTTCAGGCAATTTGGTATCAAAAGTGTTAAAACAGAGAGTTGTAGAAATAAGGAGATATAGAACAAATTATAAAAGGAAGGGACTGAGAATAGAAGATAGGAAATTGATTGACTGACAAGTAAGTAGGTAAATAAATAGATAGTTAATTAGATAGTTAGATAGATAAATGATTGATAAATAGATAGATAGATATCTTTCTTTATTTGCCACATGGGCGTACAAAAGTGGGACATTACAAGACGTGACGGCGGGGGTTTTACATAAAAATCATATAACTTTAACATTAATAAATAACAATAAACTATATATAATAAAATAACAATTGAAATCCCCAATAGGGGGGACGTTACTGCAGGGTTGTTTTACACCCCGTGGATAGAACAACCCTCAACACCAGGAACACGTTTTGTAGGTGTTTCTGTCTTCCCTCTGTTAATCTTCCTCAACCTACAGGTTCATATACAGGTTCATTCACTCGGGCCATTTTCACCACATTCACCCACCTTTCAGCGAATTTACTGGGGTGTAGCACCTCTCTCTTCACTCTCACCTCCCTTCTGAAGTGGTACTTAAAGAAGGGGATAATTTGTTGTCCAGAGAGAAAGGTGTTTGCCCTCACTCCTTTTAACCTCGTCCACCATATTACCTCTTTCGCCATAGCCACCAGACAGAGGAAAACCGCCATAGATGAATAGATAGATCGATAGACACATTGTTAGATAGATAGATAGATAGATAGATAGATAGAAAGAAAAACACATAGCTATCTAGATAGATTGATAGACGAATGGATATATATGTGATAAATATAGATAGAAATAGAGAGTGTGGGATGAGGAAGAAAAGGTGGGATTAGATGGCAGCAGATGTTTAAACTTAGTGATTAGTCAGTTGTAAATTAAGGGAGGAGAAGACTGGAGTATTGTTGAAGGGGGAGGTCATTGGTGGTGTCTGAGAGAAGTAGTTGGAAAGCCATTATGCCATTTGATTGGCTTAATTACTCAAGCTCTGTTGTATGCTTAATTATTGATGTTGGCATGAAATAGAAGATGAATTGAAGATCATGTTGTATAAGCATGCTCATATACATAAACACATAACATGTATATATAAATAAGCATCCATAACTATATACATACTTACTTACATACATATGCATGCATACATTCATACATATATATACATACAAACATACGTACATACATGCATATATGCACACATAAATCATCATCACCATCATTATGTTAGATCTGCTTATCTTGCTGGTATGGTTTGGATGCATGTAAGCATATGTACATACACACACACACACATACACACACACACACATATATATATATAATTTCTCACACACATTCACACACGTAAATGCTTATAAATATATATGTATACCACCTTAATACATATCTTCCTATCTATTTATCTATATCTAGACATACATGCATACGTAAGTATATGTTACATATTATATATAATTGTTTCTACTTTTGGTACAAGGCCAGCAATTATTCCAGTGTATTACTAGTACTTTATTTTATCGACCCCGTAAGTATGAAAGGTAAAGTTAACCTTGGCGGGATTTGAACTCATATTATATATAATATATAATATATATATGTGTGTGTGTACATTCATAGAGATACAACTCATGTATCTCATTAATAATTCAAATCAAACAAAGTCCCCTTGACAAATGTCAATGAAACATGACAAGAAAATTTGAGTAGACATGGTTTTTGGTTCATCAAATGTATAACCTCTACTATATGTAGTAGTTGATATTTTGTGTGGACTTTGTTGGATGACACTCATGTGGGGAAAGAGTGAGTAGAAAGTTAATTCCAAAGGTTAATTATTCTGGAAAGAAACAATTAACCAACATATTTTGCACAAGTTTGCAATAGAGATGTTAAAACTTAACTTCCTTTAATGATTTTTCAACTTTTTATACTATCTTTACTACTGGACAGATCATTGTGAAAATTTGGTATGTGAAACTAAAAACTTTTATATTTTATGTGCTGTAGTCAATTATGCTAATTATAATGTTCTGTGGGCATCATAATCATAATTTATCATCATCTTCATAATCATCATCCTTTAACATCCATTGTCTACACTAGCATGGGTTAGACGGAGTTGCTCCTTTGTGAGATAAGTCAGATCAGATGACCGTGTATTGTCCATGCAGAACTTTTTCTGGCTTGATTTCTATGGCTGGATGCCCTTCCTAACACCATCCACATTTAGAGTGTGGACTGAGTGTTTTTTTATCATGACACCAAAACTACCACCTTACAGATTAAACTGGGTACTTTTTGTCTTGTCACCATACAGTTTAGGTTGGGTGCTTTTAGTTATGTAACCAACATGATCACTTTACAGAGTAGACTAGGTGCTTTGTTGTTAATTTGTTGCATGATAATTAGAGGTATATATCTTACATGTTTGAAATCATTGCTCTGTTCTACTTTTCAAGAATATCATGCATTTTCATATAGAACAAGTTTTATGAGTTAAACAATGTTTATTCAAGTGTATTAGTTGAGTCATCAAAGTAAGGATTTGCAGCTTCTCATGATTTAGAGACATTGATGGCTGTATGAGGTGACATTTAGTGGCTGAACAAAATCTGAGATTCAAGTGTCGGTTGAGGGTATGGCTTGGTGATGATTTAAACTAGTGCTAGCAGATTTAGAATACCAAATATTTCACCATCAGTCCTAATGATGTCAGTGTAGAACTGCAAAATTATTTACTAATTATCGGCATTAAAATCACTGAGGATGATGACTTCAGAGAAATAGCAATGTGATATGAGATAGTTCAACAACTTCAATGGAACAGTTAAGTGAGCAGTTAATTTAGCAGGTGGTACTTAAAATTTGTTATGTCCATGTGAGATTTTAGTAGGAAGAGCAGATTCTCTGTAAGTCCAGACACCATCTTCCAGAGTGTAGTCTAAGCAGGATGAGTAATTTAAATAATTCAATCCTATATTATAAACATTGGTGGATTGGCAGTATCAGTAGATCATCAGACACCCTGTTTCATGGCATGGAGTCACAACCCTTTATGTTCTGAATTCAAATCCTGCCAAGGTTAGCTTTGCCTTTCATCCTTATGGGGCTGATAAAATAAAGTACCAGTCATGCACTGGAGGACAATATAATCGACTTTCCCCTCCCCCGAATTTACTGGCCTTGTGCCTAAATCAGAAGCCCTTATTCAAAAAGAGAAACAAAGCTAAATATGGAACATCTTATTCAAAATTTCAACGAAATTATACTCATACAATCTAGGAAACTATATAATTGAAAAATGTGTTATGATAAAAAAGCATCTATAGGAATACAGGTTTTATTGAAAATACTCCATTGATAATCCTGCAAGTATTAGCTATAAAATACCTCTCCTTAATCCGATGACATTTCCTAAACAACTACAAGTACCGTAAACTCTTCAAATTCCATGAGGTTAAAATTAGCTACTCCTGTCTGGATAGTATAAACATGCTACAACAGAAGAAAACAAGTACCTGCAAAGGCCTCACTAATGTACCAGCTTAGAACAGTTAAAACCCTACCAATTATCCTCTGCAGGGATCCTAACTCTCAAAGGCTGTAATATACAGAGTCACTCTTACACCATTGGGCAGTAACATGAGGAACTACACAGGCCTTAGCCAACAATTTTGAAGGCAGATACACTTAGCATATGAACAGAAACATAGAAAATTCCACCACCTTGTCTCATTTCATCTGGAAGCTTTGAGACGAAAAGCACACTGTCCCTAATATCACAGAGCATACTTGAAAGGCTACCTCATTGTTCTTCTGGGGCTCACAACAAAATTTGCTCCTATATAGTGTTGCCTATATTGCTGTAATTTACGCTATCCATTAATTGGGAAAAGCCCTGTTAAACAATTTCATTCCACTAACTTGTGGTAACCTACAAACTCCATTGTGGGCTCGCTGACCTATGTGCATGTGCAGAGAAACAACCCTCCTCTTTGATCAAGCATTACATATATTTTAAAAGGATTCCTGCATAAACCACACAATAGCATCACATATGTACTGAGCTTTCAGAAAACAACATGTTCCCTAATACCACTAATTTACCACTACACCTACATCCTAACTTCACTGGTGCCTTCAGTAACCAATGGAGTTCTTTTATAAAATATGGTGTCACATCTCAAAATTTTAATTTACAAAGCTGTTTATACAAAAGTAAAACACACTAAGTGAACAAAAATGGAAATGAAAATAAGGAAAAGAAAAAAGAATCAAGCAATGAAAAAGGGGAAAAGAAGAGGGACAGCCACTATATCCCAGGTTGAGTGGTATGTCAGCTGTGCCCCACAGGCAAAAGGACAAACGTATTACCACAGATGCTGACCAGTGACACCCACTGCAACAGCAACCATTACCTCATGGGGCTCCCTCTTCAAGCTGGCTGCCATCTTCCCAACATTTCAGAGGAAATCAGCAGTGTAAGAAACAAGGAAACCAGAGGATTTGACAGAACCAGTACAAAGAGGGAGCATTCAATGAGACCCCAGTATTTAATTTATTCATTCAGAAAACACCTGATGAGTTAGACATGTTAATATCTACAAAACAACAATAATGCACAAGTAATGCTCTCTCTCTCTTAATACAGATATTCTTAATTTCCACAGTATGCATTAATTTCTCTTTTTATTCTCCACTACCTGCATCTGTACATTCATATATATATATATATATATATATATGTATATATATATATATATATATGTGTGTGTGTGTGTGTGTGTATGTGTATATATATATATATATATATATATATATATATATATGTGTGTGTGTGTGTGTGTATAAATATATATATATGCAGAGGTTATATTTAATTTGTTGGGATTCAACAAGCTTAAACATTTTTATAACTGATATAAAGCACTCAACAATTTAGTGGAGTAAATACACAATATATTAATAAATGGAAACTATATTTATAAAACCATATTTATTTTATTTTACCTATTTCAAGGGCAACCAAGACAAATTATGTAGCGCTTTCATCAGGTAAAATACAGATTTGTTTTATGAATAAATATTGACATACACAGAAAAAAGACAACCTTAACTATCCAGGAAGCTCCAACCGTTGCGGTTGTCTTTTTTCCGGGTATGCCAATATTTATTTATAAAACAAATCTGTATTTTATCTGATGAAAGCGCACCATAATTTGCCTTGGTTGCCTTGAAATATGTATAATAAAATAAATATGGTTTTATAAATATAGTTTCCATTTATTAATATATTGTATATATATATATATATATATATATATATATATATACACACATACACACACACAAATATGCATACAAAAACATATATATGGTGAGAATTTATTTGGAAATAAAGCAATAGATATCAGTTCATTTTCAACTTGGCTATCTTCCTATTTTCATTATTTTTGTTGTTTACCTACATTATCATATGGTAATATATATATACATAAGTGCTTTTGAGTGTATCTGCGTATAGTATATGTATGTGAGTGTGTGTGTATATGTATATATATATATATATATATATATATATATATATATATATATATATATATATATGTGTGTGTGTGTGTATGAATACATACATATTCTCAATATGTTGAAGAGAATGTGTAATTGTGTATCTGCAATTGTGTATGGCTTTTTGTATAATGCAGTTAGAATAATCATATTAGTATACTGATGCATAGTATTGTCTGTCTACATATGTTAACAGATAGGCGGACAGACAGACACATACAGAGATATATATATATATATATATATGTGTATGTGTGAATATATATATAAATATATATAAATGTACATACACATACACTTGTAGCAATATGTGAATGTCTATTTTTATGAATATTAATGAGAGTGATTGAGGGTATGTTTGTAAGTTAATGTCTAAAACCAAACAAGAATTGTGTTTCAGTACTGCTATGTTTACAAAAGCAATTACGTAGCCCCCATCACTGGAGTGATATAGAAAAATTTTATGTGTCAGTTCAACATCGTAAATTACAAGTAAGAGGTAGAACTTTCAAGACGGCTGCTCTGAAATGTATTCAGAATTTATTCGAGCAATTAACATTTCATATAGCATAGTTATGTATATATTAACACATGACTTTAGGAATTTACTGCTCTTTTAATGTTCATTGGTAAATCAACTTTACTGACTTTTGTATAAACTTTATGAACATGTTAAAGATTTTTATTTTCTTAGATTCTGTTTGGTTTTTGATAGAAATTCTTTGAGGTTAGCGAAAGAAAACAGTTGAATATACTATAAATATGACCTGCTTATTTAGGTAGAGACTTTCAAATTCGTAATGACAAAGGAATGTGATTGTATGACATTCATGTCCTTTTCCAACTCTGTATTGTTTATTTTCTACTGCTGTTAAGATGGCCTCTGCCTTGTAGATCTGGCTGGTCATGTGTCACATCTACACAGATTCTCTTAACTCACTTGTCTTTATCTCTCATCACATATAGTTGCCTACCTCAAATCAGGTCAAAAACTACCCAATTCTTCCAGTTGCTCTTCCACAGAGCATTAGCCTTCCTTGTCAACATTTTTCCACATAGCTTTCATGTTGCTGCTTTTAGAGGAAAATAATGAAGTCATCTATCTACCCATCCTCAAAAGGTCTGTATACATCTTATTTGAAAAAAACAACATCATAAAACAACGAAATTGATTTAGCATTATTTAGGAATTTAAACAAATTATTTTATTTTATTTGCTTTTGGATTTGTTCTTTATTCTCTGGAGCTTTTTGACAATTTGAGGTTATGATTGATTGTTACAGAAGGCAAAAATAATCCAAATTTAAGAGCAATGTAATATGAAAAGTTATGATGTTTATGCTTTTTATACATTAGGATATTATCAGAAAAACAGTGAGGTGAAATAATTTTGTGCACGAATCAAGAGCAGTATACAGGAATGTGGGAGACAAATTAATGAAGCGAGTGTCTGATACTGAAATGTGTTACACATCAAGGCCAGAAAGGGTCACATTCAATTGAATAATGTTAGTTTGGATCAGGAGAAAACCAGTAACAAGATTGTCTTAAATTGAAGAAGCTTTCAAATGCTCATTGTCAAACAAAACATTAAGACTAGTGGGATGTAGAGAAAAATGTATAATCAAACTGAAGATATAAGCCAAATGTGTGGAGCAGAATAGACGCTAGTAAAAGCACAAAAAGGTCATGCGGTGGTGTCAAAGAGGGTGACAAATTAAGCCTTCCACTAAAGTAGAATTTGAAGTCAGAATGCAATGTGCTGGAACAAATCATATACAATACTTTGTTTAATATACTAACAAATCTGCAAATCCACTGTCCAAGAATCATTTTCTCTATCCTGATGGGATGAGAGGCAAATTTGACCTCAGCTCGATTTGAATTTAGAATGTATATATTATAAACATTACTACATGCTGTTTTAATATCTGGTGCCTGAAAATGTAGGCATGATTAAGAAATATGTCAAATATTTAACCTATCATAACTTCTTGTTTCAATAACATATTGCACTAATATTACATCTACTTACTCATCAGAGTTATGATCAATATGTCTATATGCCAATATATATATGCATTAAAACAACAACAGAAGGCCAAACTGGAAAATTTACATTAGAATTTTAATTCCGAGAAAGCACTACACATATTTTGATGGCCCAGCTCTATCATCTGATAGACAATTTCATCAGGTATTATTTGAAGAATTATGTAACAGGATTATGTTGAACCCAAACATAAAATAAAAGATAGAAAATAGACATAGAAAAATTGATTTGGCGACAGCCTGCTAATTTGGTGTTATATCAATAGCACTATCGATATAACACCAAATTAGAAGGCTGTCCCTGAATCGAATTTTCTCTCTCTCTCTCTATATATATATATATATGTGTGTGTGTGTGTTTTGTGATAAATATACTCTGTAAATTGGTTGGAATGAGGAAGGATATCCATGCCTAGAAAGCATGCCCAAATGAAATGTTTGAGGAAGACATAATCACTGACCTCTCTAGTCACAGAAAATCTCAACCCGTCCAATACATGCCTTAAAATGGGGTGATAAGAACGTTTATTCTATTATATCAATCCCAGCACTTTGTTTGGTAATTACTATATCATTCTTGAAAGATACAACATACAGTGTGAATTGTTTAATATGTACATTGAAAAATACATATTTATGTGTCAAATAGATAAAATAATTAAGCAATGTTTAATAAAACAAAAAACACTATTAAAGGGAACAAAAAAGGAAGAAAACGAGGAAATTAAAAGAAGAAAAAGGAAAAAAAAAAGAATCAAGTAATGAAAGAAAGGGAGATAGAGAAGGACACACTGAGTGGTGCCTCAGCCACACTCCATGGACAAAATGGCAAAAATGTTACTATGGAGAACAGCCAGAGACAGCCTCTGCAACAGCTACCCCACCTCACATGGGTTTTCTTTAACAGGGCTGCAGTCTTTTAAATTTTCCATGTGTCAAATGTAACACTCAGTTCCACTAGTTCAGCTATGATGTATTTCCTCTCATTTTTTAGGTATTTAGCTCAAGTTAGAGCGAGATTACAATGTACCTGACTACAATAAATAACATAATGCCACTGCCAAACTTGCAGTGACATTTATGCAAATAATCCAGCATATTTAGTCACCTGTACGTATATGTATATGTGTATGTGTGAGTGTGTGTGTATATGTATATATGTTTGCTTATTTGTATGCCTGTATTAATGCATATGTAAATACACACAAATGCACACACACACACACACACACACACACACACACATATATATATATATATATATATATATATATATATATATATACTATAAGCAGTTTTCTATTCCATTACTTATACTTACTGTGTTTATTTATTGATTTCGTTTTTATAATGTTTTGTCCTTTTTAAACACTGCCTTTCAGAATCACTTCTGATATAACAAATATGTCTATTTTCCCCTATACATACTGGTAAGTCATTCTCACTGGCTATATTTTCAGTTGAGATCTTGTATCATCTGCCTCATGTGTATTGAGATCAATTTATTTAGTTTTCAGACAAACGTAATGCAGATGTCAGTTCAAATCTGCTGTGCATCTATATGGATTATCCAAGAGTTATTTGTTTGGCTACAATAGGTCGTGTGTGTATGTGTGTGTGTGTGTGTGTGTGTGTGTGTGTGTGTGTGTGTGTGTGTGTGTGTCTGTGTGAGTGTGTGTGTGAAGAAAACAGAAGGAATTAATAGTGTATGTACAGGTTGTCATTTTAAATATCTGCATTCATACTCATGGATAAAAAAAGAGAGAAACAGATAAAGAACATTTATACATTATATGCATACATGAGTAAACACATCCACACACATGCATACAAACATGCACATACAAACATACATACGGATATGTGTGTGTATGTGTATGTAAAACATTTCTTTGCTTTTCTTTTTCAACCTATGGATATGAATGTAGATATTTTAAATGCCAATTCACACACACACACACACACACACACACACACACACACATATATATATATATATATATATATATACATACATATATATATATATATGTGTGTATGTGTGTATATGTATGGGTGATCAATAATTTGGGAAGCAATATTGAGGGAGATCATGATAGGAGTGGCTTAAGATGTGTAGACGGTCTAAGGGAATCATGTGAAGCATGTGTTAGGCAGTGTATGGTGCTTCCAGTTGAGGTGAGATATTGTAGAGGGAAATTATAGATCTACTTTATCCTACAACGTTGGCAACAGGCAAAACGGAATAGCAAAATAGGGATAAAAGGATAAACAAGAAAAAAATACTTCTCATGTATATTTTAGAAAAAGACCAAAACAGAGGAAAGAACAAATTGTAGTGAGTAGTAAAAAAATATAGATGCTAAATAGCTGCAGTGGATACAGCTGCATCAAGTTTTGTGTGGTGGGGGTTATATGTTGTGGGCAAAATAGACCCAAGCAATTCTTGGTAACATCAATCTGCTAACTGACTTTATTGCAGTTAACATGGAAAGAAGGACCTGCACTACAGGGCTTCGCTTTGCAGAGGAAAACAAAGATATCATCTATTGAACAGTTCCATCAGATTACCCTCTTTAATGTAAATAATTGTTTCTACAATAGGCACAAGGCCAGCAATTATCCCAGTGTATTACTGGTACTTTATTTTATCGACCCTCGTTAGGATGAAAGGCAAAGTTAACCTCGACGGGATTTGAATTCAGAATGGAAAGGGCCGTAACTCTATGCGTCAAACCATGGCGCCCAACCCTCTACCAATACTGCCAATTCACCACCATTAATGTAAATAATTATTTCTACTTTTGGCACAAGGCCAGCAATGTAAATAATTGTTTCTACTTTAGGCACAAGGCCAGCGATTACCCAGTACATTACTGGTACTTTGTTTTATCGACCCCGTAAGGATGAAAGGCAAAGTCAACCTCGGCGGGATTTGAACTCAGATCGTAAAGGGACGTAACTATGCTGGAAAGCATGGCGTCCGACCCTCCACTGATACTGCCAATCCACGCCCTTATGTAAATAATTGTTTCTACTTTAGGCACAAGGCCAGCAATTACCCAGTACATTACTGGTACTTTATTTTATCGACCCCTTAAGGATGAAAGGCAAAGTTAACCTCGGCGGGATTTGAACTCAGACCGAAAAGGGACGTAACTATGCTAGAAAACATGGCGTCCAACCCTCTACCGATACTGCCAATTCACCGTAAATAATGCTGCCAAGAATGCTGTCCAGTTTCCTCGCACTGAATGAACTCATAGACACATTAGTCATGAAAGCTGAGGTCTTGGGATGGCCAAGCTACCTTCATGGATAATCTTAACCATTTATCATAATTATCATCACTGTTTAACAATAATTTTTCCACCCTAGCATGGGTTAGATGGGTTGCCCCATTTGAGGAAAGTTGACTGTCAGCTGAGCATATCTTGCTCACATAGAACTGTTTCTGTCATGGCTCCTATGGCAGGATGCCTTTTCTAATGCCAACTTCATTTACTGTGTGCTGGGTGCTTTTTGATATGACTCCTACACAAACATTTTACAGTGTGGGCTGGGTGCTTTTTATCGTGACACCTACACAGCTACTTTACAGTGTAGGTTGGGTGCGTTTTGTTGTGACACCTACAACAACCACTTTACAAGGTGGGCTGGGCGCATTTTGCTATGTCCCCATCACAACCATTTTACAGTGTGGGCCCAGTACTTTTTGTCATGTCACCATCAGATTTATGTTATTTATAATTTCTATTCAGATGTTGGTGTTGGTTCTGAATCTGAAACGTTGTACTATAGTGGATTAGTCTATCCTGTGTTGAATGAGTAGCAACAAATTGATTGTGATCTTGATGTCATGTGAGGGAATGTAATGTTAGCTTACCCAGTAAAGGCTTAAATATGCTAATCAGTCAGATAAAATTAGTAGAATCTGGCAAGTGATAGATTTGTGCATTCACTCCCTTGATAGAATCTGTTTGTGTCTTCCTATTATTGACTGTACATGCAAAGATTTTATGTATGACTTTAATAACATAAACATTTACATTATATCTAAATGCCTTCACACACATATATATATATATCTTTTGAGAGAGAGTGAGAGAAAGAAACAACATATAAAATGATACATTTGTAAACACCTGTTTGAATTATAAAGAAAATTGAGAATTACTTATAGAATTTGAACCATATATCTATCATGTGCCAGTCAAGAACATTGATAATTATGCCTTACCAATTTGACATAATACCTCTCAAATGAGGTATGTTTCTCAAACTACTATAACTGAACTTATAACCTCCACGACACACTATGTAGTGTATGAGGTAACCTAGTAAGTGACAGACAGTGTTTGAGTAGTGTCACTAAGTTTATTTTGGTTTTCAATCTCAAATTAATATTTAGAAAGGTGTGATGTTTAATTTTGCATGTGATAAAAATCTTATCTGTTGTTTCATAATTCATTATGCTCACATACACATATGAATAAATATGTATCCAAAAGTAATATATATATATATATATATATACATACATACACACATATATATATTTATATGAAACTGCCAAAATTTACCTCAACAGTTGATAACCTTGTGGTTATGTGTCCTTTGTTTGTATTCTTATTTTTTTAAATAATTTTTTAAAGTTTCCCCTTAAAACATTGTTTTTTGTTTTTTATTCAATGTCTTGTCCTCTCTTTATTATTTTCCTTATGTTTATATATACATATATACATGATTATGTATATAACCGTCGGGGTCCTGGCTCTTTCCCTATATATATATAAATAACAAATATATATAAATTTAGTCTTGTTGTATAAATAGAGCCAATAGACTAACTCTATGATCTGCAGCACATCGAATGTCTAAATAAGTGATCCCTGGTGAATCTCTAATGAAACTTGTAACTTCTATCGCCATTCTAACCTATTGAAGACTCACTGGTTTGGTTCAACGAGAGACTAAATATATGATTTTTACATACAATAATTATGTCCCCTTTTGTCCAGGGCAAAATCTATAAATGTCAATAATGACTGCATTGTTTATAATTTTATGATGGTGTCCACACATTCTGAATAAGGATTTCTAAATAAGGATTTCTAATTTAGGCACAAGGCCAGCAATTTATGGGGAGGGATAAGTTGATTATTGAGCCAAGAGAGTATGAAAGGTGAAGCTGACCTTAGCAGGATTTGAACTCAGAATATAAATAGATGTAAATAATTGCTGTAAAGCATTTTGACCAAAGCTCTAACAATTTTGCTTATTAAAATTTAATACATATATAAAACATAAAATATACACATCTATACACAATGTATATATATATTTATAGATTTACAAGTAAAACAATATAAAAATGTGTAAACATTTATTGAAATTAAAATATTGTAATTATATGGAACAATAAAATATTGTGATATTTAAAAAAATAATTATGAACTTCATTTTAAAACTGTTTTTACTGTAGATGATGCAAATTCATCAACAATATCATCAGCATTTCTAATTTTGATTTTCTCACATTCAATATTGAGTATAGCAAAACCTGAGAGTTTTGATTGACTTAGCTCAATGAAATTCTCAAATTAATTGTCTAATTCAACATGGAATAATAGTGCAATAGTAAGCATTATTTGATAGGTAAGGGTGGTTTAATGGCATTATTGGTAGAGTGTGAAACAACATGCTTTGTGGCATATAGTTATGGCCCTTTATGTTCTGTTTTCAAATCCTACCAAGGTTAATTTTACTTTTTATCTTTACAGGATTGATAAAATAAAGTTTCAATGACGTACTGGGATCGATTTAATCAAATTTTCCCTCCACCAAGATTGTTGGTCTTGCACCTAAATCAGAAACCATTATTCTAATAGTGATTCTCAAAATTGAAAGATAGTTTTTCAACCTCTTACTGAATTTCATAAAACTCAGATCAATTAATAACTTTATTATAAAACTGTTCAAATTTAAAGCAACTACTAATAAGGATATTCCCATTAAAATGTTGCTGCTCTCATTTGAGTTGTACATACACACACACATGAATAACCAAGTTACAGAATTATATATCATGAAATAAACAATTATGCCGATTTTATTGTGTCTTAACTACCATCATTTGATATATATATATATATATTTACCCATTCCTTAGGTGAAAGGCATTATGGTTTTGAAGCTCTCCTATATACATCAAGGATGTCTCACATAGTTCTGAGCAGGTGACGCTGAAAATATGGGCTTTCAATCATGTTGTATTTGTCATTAGACAATGTAAACCACATTGGCAGGATGTTACAAGCTATACATATGGTCAGATGATCTAATTTGAGGAAACAAAGATTGTTTCAAACCTTGTAAGAATTATCTAAATTTTCTAAAAATATGTAATTTGTTTTAACTGCATTTAAGGTTAGGTGATAATATTGTAGACCTAATATTTAAAACCCTTTCATTGCTATATTTCTCATAAAATAAACTGCCTACGATTCAGACTATATAGGAATTTAGAAATATAACTATTCGTCTCATTATCAAGCTGGAGTTTTGAATAAAACTTTACAAAACTTCTTAGATAAAGTTATGATGGAAGGTTTTTAAATGAATATGATCACTTTAAAATAAACAGTTTTGTATCATAAAGACATTGATAGTTTCAAGTAGTTTTGTATCAAAAGATTTAATGCTGTTGACCAGTTAATGTAAAGAGTATAGATTATAGACAAGTTACACACATGGTTTTGTTAATGGGCTGAACTCACAGCTGGTACCTATATTGTCACCAGATGTCTAATATATCAAGATATTTGATTTTCAATGAGCCCATCTGTTACATTAGTCAAATGATTTACTACTGAATAGAATAGCATCACTATAAAATTAGGAATTAGTGGGGCAGCTTGCAGTATTTAATTTGACTTTTCCTCTGAATTCCCTAAACAAGGATGCCCTAGTTACATGAACCAAGTAATATAAAAAATTTACCACTACGCATTACAATGTACAAATAAGAGTTTCATACATTATTGAAGTTTTGATATTTAATAAAGATTATCAGATTCACCTTTTAGTGACATGTGTAGAAATGCACCGAACATAGATACATTTTCAAGATAGGAATATTTAATGACAATTTGTTACTGATAAGAATTTAAGTAATTCATATAATATATAGATAGATGAAACATAACACATAAAAATCTAATTTAAAAAGAAGTAAAATATATTCCAACACCATCATGTCATTTCTCTAGAATATTATTATTTTTAAAATGTGGTCTTTTATATTTGTGTTCTTCTGTTATAAAGTAATGTTCATTTCTGACGACTATACATATTCATACAAAAAATAAATGATGAGATTGTAAGGGATTAATAATTAAGTTCCAGTATACTTGTAAATGTAGCCCATACATATATATTCATAGACACACACATGAACAGAAACAAACATACATACACATATGCTTTTGCATTGTCATTGTCCATACTGATAGACTTGAGACTAACAACAAACAAAGTTCACTTGTATTCATAAACATAGTTAAATTAGGTTGTATCTAGGAAGGCACTGACTTAAGATAGTTGGTTGTTGCTGAATAAAGACTATCTCTATATTAACTAAGATTTAGTTAACCAATAGCTATGAATGTTGTGGAAGATGCATCGCTTAGTGATTGGAGCATTGGGCTTGCAATCATGAGGTTGTGCATTCAATTCCCAGACCAGGTGATGCATTGTGTCCTTAAGCAAGATACTTTATTTCACTTTTCTTCAGTTCACTTGACTATAGGCATGAATTGCGATGTCACTGGTTCCAGGTGGTATCACTTTTTACCTTTCTCTTGAACAACATCTGTGGCATAGAAAAAGGAGACCAGTATCCATGGGCATCTGCTGGCCTTCCACAAACAAACTTGCCTGGACTTGTACCACAGAAGGGAACTTTTTAGGTGCAAATTATATGGTCATTCATGACTGAAGGGGGTCATTTATGAATGCTCCAAGCTTCAGAGAGTTATCAACCTTTTCCTCAATGCATGCTTTATGACAAATAACTATCAAGTTAGATAGAAGTGTTTGAAAATAGATTGAGTCAGTATATTTGAGTTAACATTTAACAGCATCTTTCTTTATCTTCAAAAACATCTAATGAATATATAAATGCCTATATAGTATATGTATGTTCTTTCTATGAGTATAAAGATGAAAAGTCCGAGTAGAAAAGGCTGAAAAGAATGGAAACAAATATGGTTTGGGAGATGACTGGAATATCACTGAGAGTAAGAAAGACAAACAATTAATTGGAGAAGATAATAGGAATGGAGCCAATGATGAGTGCTGTGAAGGTAAATGGAACAAGCTGGTTAGGTCATGTGTTGAGAAAAGATGGATAAATGGTTGAGAGTAATGATGGAAATGCATGAGGTAGATATAGAAAAAGAACAAGACATGGCTAAAAACAATGAAGAAGGAAATAAAAACTAGTTGGTTGGTGAGGAGGGATGCAGTTGATAGACACCTGCAAGGCTACTCTTTGATTTAGCAACAAAAGTAGCCTTCAAATGCCTATGATTTAGGATTATATTGCAGACTGCAGAAAGACTGCACCCCACCATATATATATATATATATATATATATCAGAATGGAGGCAGTAAAAAACAAGGAGACCGTTACTCACCAGAGTACTCAATACTTGGGGTAGTAGACATATTTGTACATTACCATTGGTTTAATTAGATATAAACAAATACATCTAACTTTTTATATACAATAGGAATAAGTTGTAAGCTTATTCTCATCACCTTGAAGAGTGAGACATGTTTGTCTACCTCTAATGAAATTAAGACTAAGGTATGACTAAGTCAAACTATAACACACTGCATCATTTTAACTTATCCTAAAAGGCTACATATCTTTCTTATTTTTGCTACTCATCAACTGTACATCCCTAAAAGGATGCACTCTTGAAATTGCAAGGATAGTTTCAGTTATTTAAGGTTTTTTCCCACTTACCATATTCAGACAGTCTATGTATGCATGCTATGCAAAGTACTCCCTACAGAAATTTTTGTCTTACACTTTATTGACATGTATAATCAGTGCATTATTTCTTTACTACTAATGGGCGGTGGATTGGCAGTATCCGTAGAGGGTCGGATGCCATGCTTTCCAGCACAGTTATGTCCCTTTACGATCTGAGTTCAAATCCCGCCGAGGTTGACTTTGCCTTTCATCCTTACGGGGTCGATAAAATAAAGTACCAGTAATGTTCTGGGTAATTGCTGGCCTTGTGCCTAAAGTAGAAACAATTATTTCTTTACTACTTTCCATGACTATATCTGACAATTCTTAATCTAGCCAATTTGCTTAGTGAATAAGTATCACTGAAGAGATTTAATAAATTAGAAATCTGCCCATTGCTTTCATAAAGATAACTTACAGACAAGATCTATTCACGTTGCATTGTAATATAATTATTCAAAAATACTTGGATCAGCTCAAACTAAAATCATTCTCTCCTTTGATCGATGGTTTTTGCCTAAACACTCCAAGAGGATATTTTGGTTTTGAAATTACAATTGATTGAGGATTTATTTAACTCATCATATTTAGTTAGTAAGGTTCTCTTTGTACACACACACACCCACCCCCACACACACACACACACATATATAAAAAAGAAAGTTTCGCTCTACATGGCTGAATACAATAAATGTAATCTGAGTTTTTTGAATATTAATAATAACATTCGATTAGTTTGCAATTATGCAAACAAGCCTCAATTTTATAGCCATGTCAGTAGAATGAAAACTTCATTCTTGCTCTTATGTAGGCATGATGAAGGGTGATACCCAGAAACATTAGTGTCTGCAGTTCTGTTCGCATGCCAACATAAGAGCAAGAATGAAGTGTTCATTCTACTGACATGGCTATAAAATTGAGGCTTGTTTGCATAATTGCAAACGAATTGAATGTTATTATTAATATTCAAAAAACTTAGATTACATTTATTGTATTCAGCCATGTAGAGCGAAACTTTATTTTTTATTTGAATTTGGCAAAGCCGTCCATTTATCGCTCGTATACAGGAACCTGACTGGCCAGTCTGCTGATATGCAAATCTGGCTGATCAGTGGATCTCCTAATATGCAGATCTGACTGATCAGCCAGTCTGCTAATATGCAAATCAGGCCGATCAGTCACTGTGTATTTTCGAAAATAGCATATAATTTCACTAGTTCTGACAGATTGGCAGGTGAACAATGAGCTGTACTGATGAAGGGTGATACCCAGAAACATTAGTGTCTGCAGTTCTGTTCGCATGCCAACATAAGAGCAAGAATGAAATGTTCATTCTACTGACATGGCTATAAAATTGAGGCTTGTTTGCATAATGGCAAACGAATTGAATGCTATTATTAATATAAAAAAAACTCAGAATACATTTATTATACATATATATATATATGTAGGAGGTGAGTTTTATTGTAGTACAATAAAGCAATGCAGATATCAGATAAGAAGCACTCTACAGTTTGTAGGACTGGAGTATACATAATATATAAGATCTTATATATATATATATATATGTGTGTATATTGTTTCTTTCCTTGGAAAACATGCCTTTCTTTCAGATTACAATTGGCATGGTCCTAGTCATATATATATATATATATGCCAGCATGGCAGAGTGGATGCTAGCTGATTATGGTGATGATGATATATATATGTACATATATTTTTATACTTACATTTGTATATGTATATAATGAGAGAGAGAAAAAGAAATCAGTAGATAGGTTCGATAGAATTGATTGATTTATAATGGTAGATGTGTGTATGTATGTAAGCACGTAGGTATGTATATGTATAGTATCGTATAGAGTAGGAAGAAATTTGTATTATCTAAAAGACTTCCATAACTAAAAGTTAGTTTTGGTGTGTTAGATGAAGAATTTCTGAGTGACCGAATCAGAGCATGTAAGAAGACAATATTTCATAGTTGGAAACTAATTAAGAAGTGAAAATTCTTACTTGAATACAAATTAGGTATCGTATAAATGATAGCTGTTCTGTTTACATGAGTAGACAGATTCAGGCTGGAATGGCAAAATTGTTTAACTTTTTGCTCTGATATACATACATACGCACACACATACGTACATACATATACATGTATATAAATATATATATATATACATAATGTAAGTAGATAGATATATCTATGTACATTATATATATGGGCATGTATATATATATATATATATATAGTGAGATATAAAGCTAGAGAGAGAAAAAGAGGGTGAGAAAGAGAGAGTGTGAGAGAGGAGTGAGAGAAGCATTGTACAAAGAAGATGAAAACAGATATTTTGTACAGAATTTAATGGTTATAATATATTGGAACAAAGTCATCAGTGAATTACCGGTTGCTCCTTGATAATCAGTCACTGAGTTTTCAGAAAGATATCAGATAGATGAACAAATTATCTGCTTCACATCACTTCACACACCCTCAATGTCTCTCACTCTCTCTTCTCTATATATATACATATGTGTGTGTGTGTGTATATATATATATATATATATATATATCAAACTCTACTCACACAAAACATCCAACTCATCTTGCTGAGGAAATTACTAGGTTACTGAAAGTTTCACAAAGTTTTGATGTAAAATTAAATGAATGTTTTTACAATGTGGTCGAAGTGATTGGAGTCATCTATGAGAAAGATTTCAGATTCAGACTTAGAACACGTAACCTTTTCATTGACAAGACAAATTGGCATGTGTTGCTACTATTTCAGTTTGGTTTTCTTTTTATCGCATCTGAAGCTTCTGAGAATATTTCTGTTGGCATAAAAATGATAAAAATAAAAGAATAGACCGGAAATCCTTTTTCTTAAAGATTTCAATGTAAATTTTAAAATATACAATAGAAGTGATATATTCAATATATTACTCTTGCATTGATGCATAGTAATTCAAATGCATGTATGGGAAAGATCTTCCTGAATTTTAAGTGTACAGAAAATATTTGCATGCTTACAAGGAAGTATGTATGCATGTGTAGAACATGTTTGTTGGTTTTTTTTTTTTACCTAAACCACATATATACACATATACATGCATACCCAAAAATTCACCTCATTGCTTTAATATGAATTTATTTATGTTCTTGTAGCACTATGAAATGTATGATTTTATAACAAAATATATTTTGTAATATTTCCACTGAGATCTAAGTTTGAATGCTGCAATCTAATTATTTGTCAGAAGATTTTACTGATAGAGTTCATACACTTCAAACCACCTATTATGAATTTTTGACCTCTTTTTACCTGATATACATTATGCAGTGAACAGATTCTTACAAAACTAAAATAAACTAACAGAAATTATACTGCAATATCAGATGTTTGTCTTTGAATTTTAAATATTGTTTATTTGGAAAGATCATTTAATTATTTGGTCTCATTTCTTCACGTCATCCTCAAATACTATTGATCCCAGTAGATAAAAAGAAAAGGAAAATTGACTTTAGTGGCACATGAAACATTTAAAATAAATGCTGTAAAACTAAACTGAAAGTAAACACTATTTAAAGATCATCATGGATTTAACAAAATTTAAAAGTTTCAATGTAGCAAAATGTATCCACACATTGACCTCCATGTGACATTTTACAGTTATTTTCTAGGTTAGCTCCTTGTGAAGCAAGTGGTCTGAGGTAGCAGGTCTTTTTGAGGTGAAGACAAGTTATGTTCTCAACGCAGTTGAATGGGAACCTTCCAATGGTAAACACAGCATAGTTTTGCTCAGGTCTCCGACTGGAGACACATTTTTTGTCTAACCATCAAACCACTAACAAGATGTAGTCGTTGGCAAAAATATCCCTCGGGCCTGTCTGTGGACAGGGCCACAAGAAATAACAGCCAGCCACATCTATAATGCAATTTACCCTGTGCCACTGCACACACGCATTCCTCATACCCAAACCTATCTCACGCACTTTCTCCACATACACAGTTTCTCCTTGTTTGTTGTTCATGCCTTTCGACTATAACAAATGTTAATTCAAGTGCTTCCATTGTGAAATGCTAATTAATAAATAATATATAAATGTGGTGGGAGTTTTCTTTCTTCTATAACTTTAGCAGTGTGATCGTGGAAAATCACTTTCCCCACGATATCAAACACATTCACTTTCCACAGATATACACATTGGTTAAATATCATAATTATTTGCAACCAATATAAATCATCATCATCATTCATGCTTCTACTAATTCTAACATACAAACATCCCATTACATTACAACAGCAGAGATCCGATGAGCTTTTGATTCCAGAGTTGGGCCAGATCGATACGGATCAAACCTTGAGCTGATACACACATCACCAACTATAAACATGATGTAGGCATAATAAATTGTCCTTGTATTATCATATTTACACTCTGTTTAGCTCTACACCTCACTGCAGATGTGAATCTAAACATCAAGTGCTCACCTGGGTGAACCTACACTAACTTCACATTACACTCCCTCGATATATATATATATATATATATATATATATATATACAAAAACAATGAAACCCCATGTTGACAGGCAAAAGTTCCTTCAATATGCTAGAAAATGTTTGAATGAAACCCTATCATCTTGAATAAAGGCGGATGCATATGTGTGTATGTACATTTTTGGCATGCTATATGTAAGCATCCATCCATATATAAGCATGCTTGTATATATTATGCATGTGTAGCTGTCTCCTAGTATGTTAATATTTTTCTCTGCTTGAATGTATGCTTGGTTGTATTTTAGTCCTAACAAAATTCATATATGTATGAAGCCACCAGAAATTTCACCCGCACCTCACATAAACACCCCTACACACACACACACACACTCTGATCCATTTAAAATGAGACAATGTGTAGACTAGGTGCTTTTTATTGTTGCACCAAAACACTCATCTAACAGGGTGGACTGGGTGTTTTTTAATTGTGTCACCAGCATGATCCCCTTAGGCTTAGGGGATGGATTGGGTGCTTCTTTCTGTGTCACCAGTACAGATATTTGGACTGGTGCATTTGAGGTAAATATTCTAGGTGCAAATCCCATGATCATTCCTAACTGAAGGCAATCTTTACCTTTTACCCTTTATATACATATATATATATATAATACAAGTTAATATAAATAAATATAACATCAACACTTATGTGTTTTTATTGTAAATTGACAATAAATTAGCTAGAATGAAATATCTTAATTCAAATACATATAGTCTGCTTGTATCGATCTAAAAAATAATACATCTATACTCACAAACGTATATCGGCAATGGCCTTGGTGCCTATACAAGTTTAAATTTCAAAATTCAAACCTTTTCCGCAGATCAGTCCGAAACTCAAAACGTAAACCTGTTTCACAAAGGATGGTATAATATTGACATAATTAATTAATTGTGAAATAATTAATTTTCTGTGATTCTCAATAGGCACCCAGAAAAATTAAAGTTACTTCACCTCGGAGAAATATCTAAGGTCTGGATATTTATTAAAATAACAGATTAAAGTTTAAGCAAAGAATCGCTGCTTTCACTCTTAACGGGAGTTTCAGATGATCCCGTTAAAGGTGAAAGCAGCGATTTTTGCTAAAACTTTAATCTGTTATTTTAATAAATATTTGCTCTACGGTTCTTATATATTTGATATATATTATCCTTATCGAGCCCTCTTTGGATTTTAGTCTTCACATTTATTATTATTACTATTCTTATGAATATATATATATATATATATATATATATATATATATATATATATATATATATATATATATATATATATATATATATATATGTATATATATATATATATATATATATATTGTTATATTTGGGGAGGGTCATATTTGCGTAATATTGCCAGAATTAATAACAGAACACACTCACTGTTTGGTTGGTTTTCGCTTCTCGCTGTCTTTTATATATATATATCTGCGATCTAGCTTACTCGGTCCTCAATGTTGCCATTGACTGACCGGCGGTCAAAAATAATACAGATACAATATAGACAAACACATATATATATAGTTTACATAAATCTTTCGTTGCACATCTGCAACATCGGTACACTATGAGACAGAGCAGACCAGAGGCCCAACAACTTGGGATAAAACCTGTAGAAGGCTTGGTTAGCCTCAAGCAGCGCACAAGGGATGGTGAGGTAGTGTGTCTACCCACAGATAAGTCTGGTAGGATGTCAATAGATAGCATGCCGAACTACATCGAGGCAATGCAACCCCACATCACCAACACGAGCGAAGTTGCACAACTAACACACGATGGGAGAGAAAAAATCCTCAACGCTCACATGATGATGTGGACTGACATCCTAAAGCCAAGCAGACGCACTGCCAACAACTTCCAGGCGTCTAACAATGGCATACCACCCTTGTATGGGCTCCGCAAAGACCACAAGACAGTCGACGACCCGACAATAGGACCACCAACAAGACCTGTATGCGGAGCTAATATAGCTAGCAACTACAGGATCTCCTACTTCCTCTCGATGGTTATACGCCCCATAATCAAGATGTCCCCAGATGTATGTGAAAGTACAGAGGACCTCCTCAGCAGAATCAGTGAGTGCAACAAAAACAGGAGCCTATCCAACTGCATAATAGGCAGCATGGATGTGGTGTCACTGTACCCATCCATTAACATTGATTTTGCTGTGAAAAGATGTGTGGAGATGATCATTGAGAGTGAGGTGGAGTTCTGCGACGTCGACACAGACGAACTGGGCCTCCTACTTAGACTTACCTACGACACTGACTACCTAGACAGCCATGACCTTAGATGTTTCTGCCCTAGTAGACCTATAAGAGGTAGACCCCCCACCATAACCTCAATGGCTAAAAAGACTCCCATAGGAAGGTGGATTGGGTGGACCAAAGCTATACGGACCCCCCAAAACACTGATCAGGTAAGAAAAATGGTCGCACATGCAATAGGGGCTAGTATCAAAACTACCCTAAAGGGCCACATATTTAAGTTCAATGAGAAAATCTACACCCAAAATGAGGGAGCAGCCATCGGCGTCAGCATAGCTGGCGATGTTGCCAACCTTTTCATGGTATGGTGGGAAAGGAGACTTAAAGATCTCCTTAATGAAAGCTCCATAGACCTCATCATGTACTCTCGTTATGTAGACGATATCAATATAGTTATAAGAACACCCCCACTAGACAGCACTAACAAGTTTGATTTAGAACGTAGCACGATGGAAAGCATCCAGCAGATAGCTAATTCCATACACCAGAGTATAACTGTAACTATAGACTTCCCTTCCAAACACCCTAACAATAGACTACCTGTATTAGACACAGAACTCTGGATTAACACTATAGACGAGAGAGCCCAAATTCTCCACTCACACTATGCTAAACCCATGGCCTCCAAATACCTGATACTCAAAAACTCAGCAATGTCCAGTAGTGCTAAGTTTAATATTCTGATCGCAGATTTGGTACGAGTGATGAAGAATGTGTCCAGCATGTGCGACCCAACAGAAATGGAAGGACACATCCAACACTTCATCAACCGCATGCAGTTCTCTGGCTACAACCAAAGAGACAGAGTCAGAGTATACGAAGGAGCCATGGAAAAGTATAAGACCCTCATAGAACTGGACATGAAAGGAATTTGCCCACTATACAGGAGCAAATCATGGAATAGCTTAGATAGGGCTAGACATAAGATAGGGAAGGCCACATCATGGTACGACAACCAGAGATATCAGAGTGTCATGTTTGTGGACGCCACCCCTGGAGGGAAATTAGCTAACCAGTGTAGAAAGGCCCTGAGAAAGACCCACTTAAAAATAAAGGTGGTAGAAAAGCCAGGAACCACCATAAAATCCCTGATCAGCAAAACCTACCCTTTTAAGAAAACCCACTGTACCAATAGGAAATGTATCATATGTAAGGTGAACCCCCGGATAAACTGTAAAACTAGAAACGTAGTCTATAGCATAAGATGTACAGAGGGTACTTGCAGAAACACGACAACAACATACATAGGTGAGACAGCTCGTAGCATAGGTGAAAGGATAGACCAACACTGGGGGGAACTAAAAGGACGAAAAAACGGGTCAGTACTATACGAACATGCTAGACAACATCATGACGGTAACATAGACAACATAGAAATTAGAATAATATCTAAACATAGGAATGACCCAGCAGATAGGCAAATCAGAGAGGCCAGTGAAATAGAAATTAGAAGACCAAAGCTAAACAGAAAGAATGAGTGGAACAACAACAACACCCAAACAAACAACACTGACCTAAGAGAAGTATAAATAAATAAGTAAATTAAATTAAATTAAATAAAATAAGATAAATAAATACATACACAAGCACATAAACACACACTAGTCACCCAGCAGACAACACTATACACACTAGTCACACATCACACATCACACATAACACTATACACACACGCAAACGCATGCGCAAAGAAGACAAAATAAAATAAGATAAACAAACAAGCAAATAAATAAATAAATATATAGACAGACTGAACAAAAAAAAAAAAAAAAAATGGCGTAGACATACAACACAACAGGAGGAACAATGAATATAACACCACTGACGATGTTGCAGATGTGCAACGAAAGATTTATGTAAACTATATATATATGTGTTTGTCTATATTGTATCTGTATTATTTTTGACCGCCGGTCAGTCAATGGCAACATTGAGGACCGAGTAAGCTAGATCGCAGATATATATATATAAAAGACAGCGAGAAGCGAAAACCAACCAAACAGTGAGTGTGTTCTGTTATTAATTCTGGCAATATTACGCAAATATGACCCTCCCCAAATATAACAATATCTGTTTCGACACACGATTTCATATAAAAAACCTCGCAAAACTAATTCATCGCCGCTATGGCATTAGCTTGTGCCAAGCTGAAAGGTTATTGAAAGACACTGTTTTCTGTTATATAAAAACTACAATAACAACAGAACAAATCCGCTTCTTAAAACACTGTGTTTCCTCCAAAACATACACAACAAACATATCAAAACAAGTAAATAATTTATTATTGAACAAAACACAAGCTGAACGGCTAAAACACACAATAACAGTTAATATGAAAAGAACAACATACACAAAAGTCAACGCACTCTACAGACAAAAACGCATCAACGGTAAGGAAATCCGAAATCTCATCACAGCAAACGAGAGAGATGACTTCATGAGCGTCATCCGACGCGAAACGAAATATGCTCAAAACGAATGCTGTAGGCATTTCAAGAAGAAATTAGAATGGATGAATAAGAAAAAACTACAAGAAAGGAAAATCGAATATTCTCAAAAATACCCAGATAACATCGACAACATCCGTATGAGTGATGTAAAACTACCGGAAGAATTTACCAATGACCACACAGTAAATATCTATGGGAACACTTTAATCAGTGAACAAGAACAACAAATCCTAAAGTTACCACCAAAATTTGCCATCTACAAAAAGATTAATCCTATGGAATGCAAAACGGAGCTGGAAAAGTGTTTCACAAAAATACGTTGGAATGCAAAGGTAAACAACAACAACAATAATAACGGTAGTAGTAATATAAACAATAACTCTGGGTATAGAAATAACAGCCATAACCATAACAATGGCAGGAAAGTGAGAAATAGTGATAATGGTAATAATACTAGCGATAGACAGAACAACAACAACCACAATAATAATAATAATAGAAACGTTAACCACAGACACAGCAACAGTGACCACAGTAGTAATAACGGTAACAATACGAACAACAACAACAACAATAACCACAGTGGTAATAATGGAAATAGTACATGTAGCAACATCAACAAAAACAAGAAACATAATAATAGTAACAACCACAATGGTAGAAATAGCAGTAACAACAACAATAACGGTGAAGTAAACAACAATACATCTAGCAATCATAACAATAATAATATTAATGCTAAGGATAGAAACAACAACAACCACCATGATAACAATAATAGCAACACACACAACTATGACGATAGAAATAACGACAACCCCTTAGAGAAACTATTTTTCAACCCAGCTGACAAAACATATAAGATGGGTAATATCTATCCTACGAGGTTACCCTTTAATAAAAGAGTTTGCATACCACAACAAATAGATGACGAGACGGAGGCACAGTTCACCATAGCTAGAAATAAGATTAGACAAGTAGTAGACAGGTACACTATGAGACAGAGCAGACCAGAGGCCCAACAACTTGGGATAAAACCTGTAGAAGGCTTGGTTAGCCTCAAGCAGCGCACAAGGGATGGTGAGGTAGTGTGTCTACCCACAGATAAGTCTGGTAGGATGTCAATAGATAGCATGCCGAACTACATCGAGGCAATGCAACCCCACATCACCAACACGAGCGAAGTTGCACAACTAACACACGATGGGAGAGAAAAAATCCTCAACGCTCACATGATGATGTGGACTGACATCCTAAAGCCAAGCAGACGCACTGCCAACAACTTCCAGGCGTCTAACAATGGCATACCACCCTTGTATGGGCTCCGCAAAGACCACAAGACAGTCGACGACCCGACAATAGGACCACCAACAAGACCTGTATGCGGAGCTAATATAGCTAGCAACTACAGGATCTCCTACTTCCTCTCGATGGTTATACGCCCCATAATCAAGATGTCCCCAGATGTATGTGAAAGTACAGAGGACCTCCTCAGCAGAATCAGTGAGTGCAACAAAAACAGGAGCCTATCCAACTGCATAATAGGCAGCATGGATGTGGTGTCACTGTACCCATCCATTAACATTGATTTTGCTGTGAAAAAATGTGTGGAGATGATCATTGAGAGTGAGGTGGAGTTCTGCGACGTCGACACAGACGAACTGGGCCTCCTACTTAGACTTACCTACGACACTGACTACCTAGACAGCCATGACCTTAGATGTTTCTGCCCTAGTAGACCTATAAGAGGTAGACCCCCCACCATAACCTCAATGGCTAAAAAGACTCCCATAGGAAGGTGGATTGGGTGGACCAAAGCTATACGGACCCCCCAAAACACTGATCAGGTAAGAAAAATGGTCGCACATGCAATAGGGGCTAGTATCAAAACTACCCTAAAGGGCCACATATTTAAGTTCAATGAGAAAATCTACACCCAAAATGAGGGAGCAGCCATCGGCGTCAGCATAGCTGGCGATGTTGCCAACCTTTTCATGGTATGGTGGGAAAGGAGACTTAAAGATCTCCTTAATGAAAGCTCCATAGACCTCATCATGTACTCTCGTTATGTAGACGATATCAATATAGTTATAAGAACACCCCCACTAGACAGCACTAACAAGTTTGATTTAGAACGTAGCACGATGGAAAGCATCCAGCAGATAGCTAATTCCATACACCAGAGTATAACTGTAACTATAGACTTCCCTTCCAAACACCCTAACAATAGACTACCTGTATTAGACACAGAACTCTGGATTAACACTATAGACGAGAGAGCCCAAATTCTCCACTCACACTATGCTAAACCCATGGCCTCCAAATACCTGATACTCAAAAACTCAGCAATGTCCAGTAGTGCTAAGTTTAATATTCTGATCGCAGATTTGGTACGAGTGATGAAGAATGTGTCCAGCATGTGCGACCCAACAGAAATGGAAGGACACATCCAACACTTCATCAACCGCATGCAGTTCTCTGGCTACAACCAAAGAGACAGAGTCAGAGTATACGAAGGAGCCATGGAAAAGTATAAGACCCTCATAGAACTGGACATGAAAGGAATTTGCCCACTATACAGGAGCAAATCATGGAATAGCTTAGATAGGGCTAGACATAAGATAGGGAAGGCCACATCATGGTACGACAACCAGAGATATCAGAGTGTCATGTTTGTGGACGCCACCCCTGGAGGGAAATTAGCTAACCAGTGTAGAAAGGCCCTGAGAAAGACCCACTTAAAAATAAAGGTGGTAGAAAAGCCAGGAACCACCATAAAATCCCTGATCAGCAAAACCTACCCTTTTAAGAAAACCCACTGTACCAATAGGAAATGTATCATATGTAAGGTGAACCCCCGGATAAACTGTAAAACTAGAAACGTAGTCTATAGCATAAGATGTACAGAGGGTACTTGCAGAAACACGACAACAACATACATAGGTGAGACAGCTCGTAGCATAGGTGAAAGGATAGACCAACACTGGGGGGAACTAAAAGGACGAAAAAACGGGTCAGTACTATACGAACATGCTAGACAACATCATGACGGTAACATAGACAACATAGAAATTAGAATAATATCTAAACATAGGAATGACCCAGCAGATAGGCAAATCAGAGAGGCCAGTGAAATAGAAATTAGAAGACCAAAGCTAAACAGAAAGAATGAGTGGAACAACAACAACACCCAAACAAACAACACTGACCTAAGAGAAGTATAAATAAATAAGTAAATTAAATTAAATTAAATAAAATAAGATAAATAAATACATACACAAGCACATAAACACACACTAGTCACCCAGCAGACAACACTATACACACTAGTCACACATCACACATCACACATAACACTATACACACACGCAAACGCATGCGCAAAGAAGACAAAATAAAATAAGATAAACAAACAAGCAAATAAATAAATAAATATATAGACAGACTGAACAAAAAAAAAAAAAAAAAATGGCGTAGACATACAACACAACAGGAGGAACAATGAATATAACACCACTGACGATGTTGCAGATGTGCAACGAAAGATTTATGTAAACTATATATATATGTGTTTGTCTATATTGTATCTGTATTATTTTTGACCGCCGGTCAGTCAATGGCAACATTGAGGACCGAGTAAGCTAGATCGCAGATATATATATATAAAAGACAGCGAGAAGCGAAAACCAACCAAACAGTGAGTGTGTTCTGTTATTAATTCTGGCAATATTACGCAAATATGACCCTCCCCAAATATAACAATATCTGTTTCGACACACGATTTCATATAAAAAACCTCGCAAAACTAATTCATCGCCGCTATGGCATTAGCTTGTGCCAAGCTGAAAGGTTATTGAAAGACACTGTTTTCTGTTATATAAAAACTACAATAACAACAGAACAAATCCGCTTCTTAAAACACTGTGTTTCCTCCAAAACATACACAACAAACATATCAAAACAAGTAAATAATTTATTATTGAACAAAACACAAGCTGAACGGCTAAAACACACAATAACAGTTAATATGAAAAGAACAACATACACAAAAGTCAACGCACTCTACAGACAAAAACGCATCAACGGTAAGGAAATCCGAAATCTCATCACAGCAAACGAGAGAGATGACTTCATGAGCGTCATCCGACGCGAAACGAAATATGCTCAAAACGAATGCTGTAGGCATTTCAAGAAGAAATTAGAATGGATGAATAAGAAAAAACTACAAGAAAGGAAAATCGAATATTCTCAAAAATACCCAGATAACATCGACAACATCCGTATGAGTGATGTAAAACTACCGGAAGAATTTACCAATGACCACACAGTAAATATCTATGGGAACACTTTAATCAGTGAACAAGAACAACAAATCCTAAAGTTACCACCAAAATTTGCCATCTACAAAAAGATTAATCCTATGGAATGCAAAACGGAGCTGGAAAAGTGTTTCACAAAAATACGTTGGAATGCAAAGGTAAACAACAACAACAATAATAACGGTAGTAGTAATATAAACAATAACTCTGGGTATAGAAATAACAGCCATAACCATAACAATGGCAGGAAAGTGAGAAATAGTGATAATGGTAATAATACTAGCGATAGACAGAACAACAACAACCACAATAATAATAATAATAGAAACGTTAACCACAGACACAGCAACAGTGACCACAGTAGTAATAACGGTAACAATACGAACAACAACAACAACAATAACCACAGTGGTAATAATGGAAATAGTACATGTAGCAACATCAACAAAAACAAGAAACATAATAATAGTAACAACCACAATGGTAGAAATAGCAGTAACAACAACAATAACGGTGAAGTAAACAACAATACATCTAGCAATCATAACAATAATAATATTAATGCTAAGGATAGAAACAACAACAACCACCATGATAACAATAATAGCAACACACACAACTATGACGATAGAAATAACGACAACCCCTTAGAGAAACTATTTTTCAACCCAGCTGACAAAACATATAAGATGGGTAATATCTATCCTACGAGGTTACCCTTTAATAAAAGAGTTTGCATACCACAACAAATAGATGACGAGACGGAGGCACAGTTCACCATAGCTAGAAATAAGATTAGACAAGTAGTAGACAGGTACACTATGAGACAGAGCAGACCAGAGGCCCAACAACTTGGGATAAAACCTGTAGAAGGCTTGGTTAGCCTCAAGCAGCGCACAAGGGATGGTGAGGTAGTGTGTCTACCCACAGATAAGTCTGGTAGGATGTCAATAGATAGCATGCCGAACTACATCGAGGCAATGCAACCCCACATCACCAACACGAGCGAAGTTGCACAACTAACACACGATGGGAGAGAAAAAATCCTCAACGCTCACATGATGATGTGGACTGACATCCTAAAGCCAAGCAGACGCACTGCCAACAACTTCCAGGCGTCTAACAATGGCATACCACCCTTGTATGGGCTCCGCAAAGACCACAAGACAGTCGACGACCCGACAATAGGACCACCAACAAGACCTGTATGCGGAGCTAATATAGCTAGCAACTACAGGATCTCCTACTTCCTCTCGATGGTTATACGCCCCATAATCAAGATGTCCCCAGATGTATGTGAAAGTACAGAGGACCTCCTCAGCAGAATCAGTGAGTGCAACAAAAACAGGAGCCTATCCAACTGCATAATAGGCAGCATGGATGTGGTGTCACTGTACCCATCCATTAACATTGATTTTGCTGTGAAAAGATGTGTGGAGATGATCATTGAGAGTGAGGTGGAGTTCTGCGACGTCGACACAGACGAACTGGGCCTCCTACTTAGACTTACCTACGACACTGACTACCTAGACAGCCATGACCTTAGATGTTTCTGCCCTAGTAGACCTATAAGAGGTAGACCCCCCACCATAACCTCAATGGCTAAAAAGACTCCCATAGGAAGGTGGATTGGGTGGACCAAAGCTATACGGACCCCCCAAAACACTGATCAGGTAAGAAAAATGGTCGCACATGCAATAGGGGCTAGTATCAAAACTACCCTAAAGGGCCACATATTTAAGTTCAATGAGAAAATCTACACCCAAAATGAGGGAGCAGCCATCGGCGTCAGCATAGCTGGCGATGTTGCCAACCTTTTCATGGTATGGTGGGAAAGGAGACTTAAAGATCTCCTTAATGAAAGCTCCATAGACCTCATCATGTACTCTCGTTATGTAGACGATATCAATATAGTTATAAGAACACCCCCACTAGACAGCACTAACAAGTTTGATTTAGAACGTAGCACGATGGAAAGCATCCAGCAGATAGCTAATTCCATACACCAGAGTATAACTGTAACTATAGACTTCCCTTCCAAACACCCTAACAATAGACTACCTGTATTAGACACAGAACTCTGGATTAACACTATAGACGAGAGAGCCCAAATTCTCCACTCACACTATGCTAAACCCATGGCCTCCAAATACCTGATACTCAAAAACTCAGCAATGTCCAGTAGTGCTAAGTTTAATATTCTGATCGCAGATTTGGTACGAGTGATGAAGAATGTGTCCAGCATGTGCGACCCAACAGAAATGGAAGGACACATCCAACACTTCATCAACCGCATGCAGTTCTCTGGCTACAACCAAAGAGACAGAGTCAGAGTATACGAAGGAGCCATGGAAAAGTATAAGACCCTCATAGAACTGGACATGAAAGGAATTTGCCCACTATACAGGAGCAAATCATGGAATAGCTTAGATAGGGCTAGACATAAGATAGGGAAGGCCACATCATGGTACGACAACCAGAGATATCAGAGTGTCATGTTTGTGGACGCCACCCCTGGAGGGAAATTAGCTAACCAGTGTAGAAAGGCCCTGAGAAAGACCCACTTAAAAATAAAGGTGGTAGAAAAGCCAGGAACCACCATAAAATCCCTGATCAGCAAAACCTACCCTTTTAAGAAAACCCACTGTACCAATAGGAAATGTATCATATGTAAGGTGAACCCCCGGATAAACTGTAAAACTAGAAACGTAGTCTATAGCATAAGATGTACAGAGGGTACTTGCAGAAACACGACAACAACATACATAGGTGAGACAGCTCGTAGCATAGGTGAAAGGATAGACCAACACTGGGGGGAACTAAAAGGACGAAAAAACGGGTCAGTACTATACGAACATGCTAGACAACATCATGACGGTAACATAGACAACATAGAAATTAGAATAATATCTAAACATAGGAATGACCCAGCAGATAGGCAAATCAGAGAGGCCAGTGAAATAGAAATTAGAAGACCAAAGCTAAACAGAAAGAATGAGTGGAACAACAACAACACCCAAACAAACAACACTGACCTAAGAGAAGTATAAATAAATAAGTAAATTAAATTAAATTAAATAAAATAAGATAAATAAATACATACACAAGCACATAAACACACACTAGTCACCCAGCAGACAACACTATACACACTAGTCACACATCACACATCACACATAACACTATACACACACGCAAACGCATGCGCAAAGAAGACAAAATAAAATAAGATAAACAAACAAGCAAATAAATAAATAAATATATAGACAGACTGAACAAAAAAAAAAAAAAAAATGGCGTAGACATACAACACAACAGGAGGAACAATGAATATAACACCACTGACGATGTTGCAGATGTGCAACGAAAGATTTATGTAAACTATATATATATGTGTTTGTCTATATTGTATCTGTATTATTTTTGACCGCCGGTCAGTCAATGGCAACATTGAGGACCGAGTAAGCTAGATCGCAGATATATATATATAAAAGACAGCGAGAAGCGAAAACCAACCAAACAGTGAGTGTGTTCTGTTATTAATTCTGGCAATATTACGCAAATATGACCCTCCCCAAATATAACAATATCTGTTTCGACACACGATTTCATATAAAAAACCTCGCAAAACTAATTCATCGCCGCTATATATATATATATATATACATATGTCCCAAGGTTCTGATACCATCAAAAATATACACACAGAATTGGCATATCTAAGAACTGACAAACTGCCTGATGAGGTCATAGCCATTCAATGGGTATCATCGAAATATATATAGCAGTAAATAAAGGATTATGAGTTCAGGCAATTGACTTATGTTTCGTCACTATATATATATATATATATATCATCATGATCATCATGATCATCATCGTTTAACGACCATCTTCCATGCTTGCATGGGTTTGGACGGGAGTTTTACCACTTGAGGCAAGAGTGGTTGTCTTGCTCGCATAGGACTGTCTGGTGGGTTTTCTACGGCTGGATGCCCTTCCTAACACCAACCACATTTACAGTGTGGACTGGGATATTTTTACTGTGTATATATATATATATATACATATATATATCATCATCATGATCATCGTTTAACGTCCATGTTCCACGCTTGCATGGGTTTGGACGGGAGTTTTACCACTTGAGGCAAGAGTGGTTGCCTTGCTCACATAGGACTGTCTGGCGGGTTTTCTACAGCTGGATGCCCTTCCTAACACCAACCACATTTACAGTGTGGGACTGGGAGGTTTTTACCGTGTTGCCTACACGGCCACATTACAGCGTGGACTGTGTGTTTTTTTGTCGTGACACCTACACGACCTCATTTGTTTCGAACTAAATGTTATGGTACCAACATAACTTCACATTTAAGGAGGTGGTGTGGATGGGGTGGGGGTAGTGGGACGGGGGTGTATTTTTGTTAGAGGTGCCTACTGACTGTACGTTTCGCTTTGTACTTAGGCAAGGCGGGTCTTCTGTATAACTGTGTAGCTCCAAAGATCTCGGTCCAGTGACATTGTCTTGGAGAGGTGTAAGTGTGTGAGGTCGGAATTTATCAGGTCGTCCCAGGTTTTTCTGGGTCTGCCTACTCCGTGGCTACCGTCTATCTTTATTGCCCTGCACCTTTTTATACAGCTGTCGTCTTTCATGCGCATCACGTGACCATACCAACGTAGCCTTCTCTCGGGTAAACAATATCTGATCCCTCTTATTTCTAATTTTCCCCTTAGTTCGTTTATGCTTTGCCGTTCACGTATATTACTATTACACATCCAGCGGAGCATGCAAGCTTCGTTCCTCTCTATTCTGCGTATATCGTCTGCACACAATGCCCAGGTCTCACTTCCATGCAGCATTGATGTTCGTATGCAGGCATCATACAGCCTGCCTTTCATTTTTAGGGAGAACCCTTTAGCGGCTAATAGTGGTATAAGCTCTCTGAACTTTTTCCATCCAGTTCTGACTCTAGCTACTGTACTTTCAGAGCACCTCCCCCGCTGCTGATTTTGTCACCCAGGTAACGGAAGCTGTCCACTATTTCTATAGAACCCTCTGCGCAATTGAAAGAGCTAGTATTTGTGGGCACTTGCTGCTACTTATTTCACCAGAGCACCGGCAACATGTAAAATCTATGTTCTTAGTTAGCTTACCTGTGATCCCACTACATCTTTTATGCACCCATACTTTGCATTTGGTACATAAAATGGAGTTTCTACCTACGCCTTTCCTACACACAGAGCATGGCCATTTCCCGGAAGGGACTGGCGCCTTATTTTATTTCCTACAAACTAAAACTTTAGTCTTAGCCAGGTTAATTTTAAGGCCTTTTGATTCTAGGCCGTGCTTCCATGTTTGGAATTTCTTCTCTAGCTCGGCCTTTGATTCAGCTATGAGCGTTAAATCATCTGCGTATAGGAGTTCCCATAGGGGGCTAAGAACAGAGCCCTGATGAACACCAACTTTTACGCTAAACTCTTCACTATATTCGTTGTTAATTCTAACCTTGCTGACTGTTTCTTTATACATGGCTTGTATAGCTCTCACAAGCCATTCATCAACACCTAGTTTTCTAAGAGCCCACCAGATAATGGAACGGGGGATTCTGTCGAAGGCTTTCTCCAAGTCGACAAAAGCTAAGTATAGGGGTTTACTTTTTGCTAGGTACTTCTCCTGTAGTTGTCGTACAATGGAAAGAGCGTCTGTGGTACTTTTGCCTGACACAAACCCGAACTGCATTTCATCTAGGTCAATTCTCTCTCTGATTAATTGCGCTATTACTTTTTCCGTGACCTTCATGACCTGGTCGATTAATTTAATGCCTCTATAGTTACTCCTATCTAGGGCGTCTCCTTTACCCTTATAACAGTTAACGATGATGCTGCTACGCCAGTCCTTCGGAACAACCCCATTCTGTATGACTTATATATATATATATATATATATATATATATATATATATATATATATGCAAAAGTTCTATTTAAAATTGTTGGGATACAACAAGTAAATATTTTTATAACTGATATAAAGCACTCGACAAATTTTTGGAGTAGATATACGATATTAATATATGGAAACTATATTTATAAAACCATATTTATTTCATTATACATATTTCAGGGATACCACATTAAATTATGGTATGCCTTCATCAGACAAAATACAATATATAACAGTTTTACAAATAGGTTTGACGTACCCTTTAAAATACAACCATTACTTTTGGAGGCTGTCTGGATAGTGATTTGTTCATATAATAACTCATTAGAGTTAGAAAAAGACGGAGAGAAAGAAAGAGAAAAGAACAAAGACAGAGAGAGAGAAAGAAAAGAGAAAGAAAACCTGGAGAAATATCGGAGAGAGAAAAGTATGGAGAAAAGAAAGAGATAGATAAAGATAGGAGGAAATAAAAAAGAAAGTAAAGGAAGGAATTAGAAAAACTTTCCTTTGTTTTTCTTATTCCTTTGTTTTTTCTTAATCCTTCCTTTTCTTTATTTTTTATTTCCTCCTATCTTTATCTATCTCTTTCTTTTCTCCATACTTTTCTCTCTCTCTCCGATATTTTTCCAGGTTTTCTTTCTCTTTTCTTTCTCTCTCTCTGTCTTTCTTCTTTTCTCTTTCTTTCTCTCCGTCTTTTTCTAATTGTGCTTAACAGTATGACTTATTATATGAACAAATCACTATCCAGACAGCCTCCAAAAGTAATGGTTGTATTTTAAAGGGTACGTCAAACCTATTTGTAAAACTGTTATATATTGTATTTTGTCTGATGAAGGCATACCATAATTTAATGTGGTATCCCTGAAATATGTATAATGAAATAAATATGGTTTTATAAATATAGTTTCCATTTATCAATATCGTATATATATATATATATATATAAAATAAAGTTAAATAAAAGTCAAATGATTAAAATTTAGCTTCGTTTATTACTGCTATATATATTTCAGTGACAGCCATCTTTGGCTGTGACCTCTTCAGGCAGTTTGAATTAGTATGGTATAGACAAGTACATATGTTGTTTAGGTGTATGATATTGTCAATACTCTGATATGCCCAGTTCCTTGCTGGGTTGTTAATTCACTGGGGAACTGGAGTCATATGAATTCAAACAAACAAATTTTCGTGTCACAGGTCCCCTTCTCCTCTCATTGGTCAGTTATTAGTGTTGTCATTGTTGGAGTTAGCTTAAAAATTGATAAAATGGTAGAAGGGACAAGGTGTTGAAGGAACAAAATATCAAAAAATGTGTCAAACTTCCCATTGTTCAGTTCTGAGAGCATTCCTCAGTCAGAAGTCTATAGAATTCTTTCTGGGGTGAGGCTCCCTGTAGTGTTTATGCCTGCTATTGTTCAGTACATTTGACCTCCACCATTATTTTGGTACTGTTGTTGTTGTAGTGGTCAGCTTATACCTTGCTGCTGCTAACAATTTAGAAGTATTCAGTTTGTGTTTTCTCTTCATCCCACCCGCCACCATCGTAGTGGTGGTGGCGGGGTGGGGGGGGGGGCGGTTCTTTCATGTATATGAAGAAATATAAGGCAATAAATGAAGAAAACAGAAGATAAATAAATAATATAATAAAATAAAATAATTAATATAATTTGTGTAATTTGAAAATAAATAAATAAATAGAGAATAAAGAATAAAGAGTAAATGAGAGATTGGTGAAAAAGTAATGATAATGTATATGGAGAAGTGAGAAATAATGTAGGATAAAGTGTGTGTGTGTGTGTGCTATAACCAATCTCAAGGTCAGAATATGTTGGATAGATTGGTATGATACAAGATGTTAAGATGAGATATTCAGTGTGTTTGTGTTATAATCTATCTCAACTTAAAATAAATATAAGGTTATACAGTGAAGAGGGCAGAAAACAAATAACAAATTAATAAAGAGAAATCAAGATTTAAGATTGGAACTTTAAAGTCAGAAATCTGGTAAATTAAAAGTGTTTGTGTTATAGATGTTGGCCAGATTATTATGGCTGTGTCCGATTCTATCTCTAGGCTATCATGGTGTCTGCTCCGCCTGGGTTGTTCCCTATGGCTTGAGGGGAGTTCACAACCTAGGGTGTTGTAATTGTCCATATAGCTTGAGGGAGGTCTGGCCGAGAGGTGTTTTCATGTTCTGTAGAAGTCCCTATAGCTTGAGGGGAGTTCACATCTTCTTGTGTTGCTACTGTCCATATATTTTGAGAAAGGTCCCGGCAGAGCAAAATCAAATAGGCACCATGTACCAGACACCACCACACAGGCGGTGGGGACTAGTGCGCTTGACCACGAGATGGAGCACAGTATGAGTAGCAGTCTCAGGCGTGATGCTAACTACCCCAAGACGGACAACCCCAACCGCAGGACACGTGGGGGGGGGGGGGGAGAAAACGGGCGACCACCCCACGATGGATCTCCCGGGACAGACAACAACCACCCCACAAATCCGGGCCGTGAAGATAACAAAAAGTATAGAGCCCAAAAGGGAAGCAACAGTGCGGAAACCACCAGCAAACCAAGAAATCTCCAACAAATCACGAAGCCCCCAACCCACACATATAGGAGGAGACACCGACAAATCACGTGGTACAACCCACCCTACTCAGCGGCCCTAAAGAAAAGCTTGGCCCGATTGTTCTTTGGAGCACTTGACAAATGCTTCCCGAGGGACCACAGATACCACAGGATCTTCAACAGACACACTGTGAAGCTTTCGTATTCCACCACGAGAAATTTGGCCCAACACATAGCTAGCATCAACAGAAGTAGGCTTAAAAACCACACACAACCAGAAGATGGCAATACAAACACTCAGCAGAACCATGTGAAAGGAGGGAAGGGGGGACCCAGAGCCCACCCAAGAAACGCAAACAGACCCAAGGACCCCCCACCGAGCATGGGGGAAGACCAACATGTAACACATAATGAGAACCCTAATCTAAGCACGCAGAGGCCGCCCACCCTCTGCAACTGTAGAAACCCCGAATCATGCCTCCTTGGTAATGAATGTCTCAAGAAGAACATAGTGTACGGTTGTAGGGTTAAAACCCCCAACTCCGAACACCTCTACATAGGAGCCACATCAACGAGCTTTAAGGACCGCTGGTACAACCATCGCCATTCATTCAAGAAGGAGGCCAAAAGGAAAAGCACAGCTCTCTCCGACCTGATCTGGAAGCTTAAGCTGGACAGGACCCCATACTCTCTGGCCTGGTACATAATCAGGAAAGTACCACCCGATAAAGGGGGATCTTGCATATGCAAACTATGCCTGAACGAGACCCTCGAGATACTAAGAGGTGGAAGCGGCCTGATAAACCTCAGAACCGACTTCTTCGGGACATGCAGACACCTTAGAGCCGGGACCTTTCTCAAAATATATGGACAGTAGCAACACAAGAAGATGTGAACTCCCCTCAAGCTATAGGGACTTCTACAGAACATGTAAACACCTCTCGGCCAGACCTCCCTCAAGCTATATGGACAATTACAACACCCTAGGTTGTGAACTCCCCTAAAGCCATAGGGAACAACCCAGGCGGAGCAGACACCATGATAGCCTAGAGATAGAATCGGACACAGCCATAATAATCTGGCCAACATCTATAACACAAACACTTTTAATTTACCAGATTTCTGACTTTAAAGTTCCAATCTTAAATCTTGATTTCTCTTTATTAATTTGTTATTTGTTTTCTGCCCTCTTCACTGTATAACCTTATATTTATTTTAAGTTGAGATAGATTATAACACAAACACATTGAATATCTCATCTTAACATCTTGTATCATACCAATCTATCCAACATATTCTGACCTTGAGATTGGTTATAGCACACACACACACACACTTTATCCTACATTATTTCTCACTTCTCCATATACATTATCATTACTTTTTCACCAATCTCTCATTTACTCTTTATTCTTTATTCTCTATTTATTTATTTATTTTCAAATTACACAAATTATATTAATTATTTTATTTTATTATATTATTTATTTATCTTCTGTTTTCTTCATTTATTGCCTTATATTTCTTCATATACATGAAAGAACCGCCCCCACCCCGCCACCACCACTACGATGGTGGCGGGTGGGATGAAGAGAAAACACAAACTGAATACTTCTAAATTGTTAGCAGCAGCAAGGTATAAGCTGACCACTACAACAACAACAGTACCAAAATAATGGTGGAGGTCAAATGTACTGAACAATAGCAGGCATAAACACTACAGGGAGCCTCACCCCAGAAAGAATTCTATAGACTTCTGACTGAGGAATGCTCTCAGAACTGAACAATGGGAAGTTTGACACATTTTTTGATATTTTGTTCCTTCAACACCTTGTCCCTTCTACCATTTTATCAATTTTTAAGCTAGCTCCAACAATGACAACACTAATAACTGACCAATGAGAGGAGAAGGGGACCTGTGACACGAAAATTCGTTTGTTTGAATTCATATGACTCCAGTTCCCCAGTGAATTAACAACCCAGCAAGGAACTGGGCATATCAGAGTATTGACAATATCATACACCTAAACAACATATGTACTTGTCTATACCATACTAATTCAAACTGCCTGAAGAGGTCACAGCCAAAGATGGCTGTCACTGAAATATATATAGCAGTAATAAACGAAGCTAAATTTTAATCATTTGACTTTTATTTAACTTTATTTTACACTACTCCGGAGTAACCAAACCAACCTGCGCACTTCGTCGAGTGCTCCAGCCTGCATACTGAGGTGTTGGTATACAACCAACATAAACTCAAAATCTCTATATATATATATATATATATATATATATATATATATATATATATATATATAAATTTATTTAGTTAGGATTAGCAATGAATATAACGAGGAATTTAGCGTACAGGTTGGGGTCCACCAGGGCTCTCTTCTTAGCCCTCTCCTGTTCATCATAGTCCTGCAGGCAATAACGGAGGAGTTTAAGACCGGATGCCCATGGGAACTCCTGTATGCTGATGACCTTGCATTTATAGCTGAATCTATGGTAGAACTAGAGCAGAAATTCCAAACTTGGAAGCAGGGACTAGAAAGAAAGGGTCTCAAAGTCAATATAACAAAGACTAAGGTCTTTGTAAGTAGACGAGAAAACAGAACCCAGATCACCTCAGGGAAATGGCCTTGCTCAGTATGTAAGAAAGGTGTAGGTAGGAACTCCATTCTCTGCCCCAAATGCAAACAATGGGTACACAAGAGATGTAGCGGGATCTCAGGAAGCTTAATTAAGAATGTAGGCTTCACATGCAGCAGCTTCACTGGGACAGCAAGCAGCAAACAGCCACAGGAAACAAGTACCACCAATCTCTGGGAGGGCTCTGTAGAGACAGTAGACTGCTTCTGCTACCTAAGTGACCGAATTAGCAGCGGAGGTGGGTGTTCAGAAAGTACAATAACTAGGGTAAGAACGGGATGGAAGAAGTTCAGGGAACTGCTAGCTGCAAAAGGCTTCTCCCTCAAAATGAAAGGCAGACTGTATGATGCGTGTATCCGAACAGCAATGTTACATGGTAGTGAGACCTGGGCGCTGAAGGTGGAAGACTTACGTAGATTAGAGAGAAACGAAGCCTGCATGCTCCGATGGATGTGTAATAGTAATATAAGCGAACGACAAAGCATAAATGAATTGAGAGAGAGACTGAGCATAAGAGGAATCAAATGCTGTGTGCAGTAGAGGCGGATGCGTTGGTATGGACATGTGATGCGTATGAAGGATGACAGCTGCATAAAAAGGTGCAGAGCACTAGAAGTTGATGGAAACCGCGGAGTGGGGAGACCCAAGATGACCTGGGATGAGGTGATAAAAGCCGACCTTGCCCAATTACACCTCTCAAAGGCGATGACACACGACCGTGACCTCTGGCGTCACGCAGTAATACAGAGTACCCGACCTCCCATGGGTACAAGCTGAAGCATATAGACAATATGCCCCCACAACCTCCCACTGCAAGGTCGTCGTGGAGGTGCCATGGCAAAAATCACCCAGCCCACACTGTAAAGTGGACGTGTTGGCGCCACGAAAAAGCACCCAGCACTCACTGTAAGTGAGGTTGGTGTTAGGAAGGGCACCCAGCTGTAGAAATCAAGCTGTAGCAAGAGTTGCCCCCCTTGTTGTGACGAAAACATCACCAATAGAGTAACGCTCTCTAGACAGGAAGTAGCTGGAGTTGCTTCCCGTTGGGGTGATAGAACCGTTTTTGTCACTTCCGGCAGAACCCTATAAAGGGAATAACTTTCAGCTCCCTCTCTCTTATTTGCCCTTTCGGCGCATTTGCCTGGCAACTAAAGGGTAACTAATAACTTTGCTTCATTCTCTCATCTATTCATTGACATGTCAACTATACTGTTCTATATATCCACAAATTGTTAATTAAATATTATACACACAAACCACGTCTCTTGTTATACTTATACAACCCAGTATTTTGTTATAAAGCCAAATCAGTTCCTGTATGAGCAAGGCATGGTCAGCCGACCAGACACTGCCCACAACAGGACAACCCGTCTAACCCATGCTAGCGTGGAAGAACGGACGTAAAACTGTGATGATGATGATATATATATATATACTTATATATTTATATATACTTATATATATATACTTACATGCGCGCACGCACGTGTGTGTGTGTAGAGTTCGTTAACCCAATATTTCCAATCTACATCGTCAAATTGAGCTCTTCACATGGATGTGTATATACCCAGACTTCCATTTTTTGGCTGATTCGGATGTGTGTATACCTTTTGCCATAACACACACTTGAAGATATTGATGTTACAATTGTATCTTTACACGTACACAGAACACTGAACTGAACTTACTTGCGCGCACGCGCTTTTGTATGTGTGTGTAGCGTTGTTTAACCTAATATTTCCGATTTACATCGTCAAATTGAAATTTGACCGACATAATTTCTGTTGCTTTACGAAATAACTTTTCGGTGATTGCTGTGTTGGTACATTCTTATATATGCTTTTTCTCGAATGTCGCTTCGGTGTGTGTTGGGGTGTATGTGTGCCCACCCACGCTAATTCTGAGGGTTTAATACTGTGTTGTTGTGTGTATATGTATTTATTTTTATTTTTATTTGGAGATATACAAAAGCGTTGAGAACTTAATATTGCTAACATAAAGTTATTGGACCTTTTTACACAACCAATATTGCACCTTACTATATATATATATATATATATATATATATATATATATATATATATATATATATAGTAAGGTGCAATATTGGTTGTGTAAAAAGGTCCAATAACTTTATGTTAGCAATATTAAGTTCTCAACGCTTTTGTATATCTCCAATTCCATTCGAGGGAACAGCTAGATGTTTTAAAACGAAGTATAAGTATCAAAATGAAAATCCGAAGGCAAGGTAAAATTCCAATCATTTAATCACGACACATGTTTCAATAAGGGATAGATCGATTGTGAAGCCACGATCAATTATCACTGATCTC
>OZ024740.1:124491008-124598508 GCA_964016885.1 Eledone cirrhosa
TTCCTCAATTCCTAATTCTAGCGTATTCATCTCTACCTCCACAAACCTCAATTCCTAATTCTAGCGTATTTTCAAAACAATCCATATTTCGTATCAAGTCCAAATAGCCAATCTATCGCTAAAACAATCTACATTTTTTGTATTTATTAATTGTTAGATACGAAAGTTTTTGGTCGTATTGAACAGAACAAATTTTGTATTTTTGTTAATCGCTTGTTAAATGTGCAAGGACCCCATTCAATCATTACCTCCTATCTAGCTACCCAACACCCCTTCCTCCCGCCCCCACGCACCACCACTGCTATTACGTGGACCAATCATAAGCCAGAGCCCCCACGCATCACCAGTATTATTACGCGGACCAATCAGAAGCCAGAGGCCTATACTATCGCTTTCCTGGTTGCCTTTCGATATATGATGGATGGATGGACTGCGGAATCCTGGAGAGTGGAGGAGAGAGCGAGAAAAATCTGGACGCTCAGCGACAATGCCAAAGATAAAGACAAATTCACCTCTTGGACGAGAATGCGAGCACTCCTCATTGTTTCGACCGCGGACGGCTAACATAACTCCATCTCCCCCCGACCCCCACCGCCCCCAACCCCCAAACGCAATCCAAAACTTCAGAGTTGGTACCATATATGTAGGCACCCTAAAGGGTCGCGCTAACGAGGTTGTAGAAATGCTTGAACGTAAGGAGGTCGATGTTTGTTGTATTCAAGAGACCAGGTGGAGTGGTGGGTCTGCTAGGTTCATTGAGGGTAAAAAACGATGTTATAAGCTTTTCTGGGTGGGAAACGACGATGGGCTGGGTGGAGTAGGAATCATGGTAGCAGAAAAGTGGGCAGATAAGATAATAGACGTAAATAGAGTGAACGACAGAATAATTAAAATACGACTTGTCCTCAATAGAACTACGGTGACAGTAATATCTGCGTACGCACCCCAATCCGGACTGCCCGGCACTATAAAAGACAGATTCTATGAGACACTGATGCTAACTACCTCCCAAATATCCGACAGTGACTATATAATTATTGCAGGCGACCTAAATGGTCACGTTGGACAACATTGTGACGGCTACGACGAAATCCATGGAGGCTATGGGTTTGGTACTAGAAATGAGGAAGGCTCCAGAATCCTGGAATTCTGTGATGCAAATAACCTAACTATCTGTAACACTAACTTCAAAAAACGTGACAATCACCTCATCACCTATAGATCCGGGGAACACACAAGCCAGGTTGATTATATCCTTACCAGAAGACGTGACAGAGTGTCTGTTGTAAACACTAAATTCCTCCCCCATGAAGAATGCACCTCCCAACATAGACTGATAATTAGCGACCTCATAGTCAGGACGAGACGTACTCGACAGCAGAAGAGGACTATCCCCAGGAGAAAAATATGGAAGCTAAAGGACCCCACAGCCAGGAATAAATTTCAAAGCATATTAGTTGATGCTTTCGACAGTAAGGAAGAACATTTAGAGTCGGACAATATAGAGGGAGAGTGGGAATTTCTGAAAGCAAACCTGCTGTTGGTGACAGACGAAGTCTGTGGCTGGAGCAGGCCTGTAGGCAGGAGGAGAGTAACATGGTGGTGGAACAGTAAGGTGGAGGGGTCAATTAAGGCCAAAAAGCAGGCTTGGAAAGTATGGCGGGATGGGGGAAGTAGAGAAGACTATCAAGTGGCCAGGAGGGAAGCTAGGAGACAAGTGTACTTAGCAAGAAGGGAAGCTGAGGAAAGAAAGTTCAAGCATGTTCTACAACGCGATGACCAAAAACGTGAGGTGTTCAGGATTGCTAGGCAATGCGTCAAGGAAAACCGTGATATTGTCGGGGAGAAGTGTGTACTAAACGACGATGGCACACTTGCCATCACCGACGCTGATAAGAAGGTAGCTTGGAAGTGTCACTATGAAAGGCTACTAAATGAGGAGAATGAATGGGAGAAAGACAGTCTCCCCCATTTCGACCCAATAGAGGGACCAGCAGTGTTAGTCGAGGGGAGTATAATAAGTAAGTCAATCAAGGATATGAAGACGGGTAAGGCGGCTGGGCCTTCGGAAATAGTTGCTGAGATGCTGAAGGCATGTGGCACGGTGGGACACACCATGGTCACCCGCATAGTTAACCAACTCGTACAGAATGGGGTTGTTCCGAAGGACTGGCATAGCAGCATCATCGTTAACTGTTATAAGGGTAAAGGAGACGCCCTAGATAGGAGTAACTATAGAGGCATTAAATTAATCGACCAGGTCATGAAGGTCACGGAAAAAGTAATAGCGCAACTAATCAGAGAGAGAATTGACCTAGATGAAATGCAGTTCAGGTTTGTGTCAGGCAAAAGTACCACAGACGCTCTTTTCATAGTACGACAACTACAGGAGAAGTACCTAGCTAAAGGTAAACCCCTCTACTTAGCTTTTGTCGACTTGGAGAAAGCCTTCGACAGAGTCCCCCGCTCCATTATCTGGTGGGCTCTTAGAAAACTAGGCGTTGACGAATGGCTTGTGAGGGCTATACAAGCCATGTATAAAGAAACAGTCAGCAAGGTTAGAATTAACAACGAATATAGTGAAGAGTTTAGCGTAAAAGTTGGCGTCCATCAGGGCTCTGTTCTCAGTCCCCTACTATTTATTATTGCCCTTCAGGCTATAACAGAGGAGTTCAAGACAGGCTGCCCATGGGAACTCCTATACGCAGACGACCTGGCACTCATAGCGGAATCAATGGCCGAGCTAGAGAAGAAATTCCAAACATGGAAGCACGGCCTAGAGTCAAAAGGACTTAAAATTAACCTGGCTAAGACCAAAGTTCTAGTTTGTAGGAAAGAAAACAAGGCGGCGATCCCTTCTGGGAAATGGTCGTGCTCGGTGTGTAGGAAAGGCGTAGGTAGAAACTCCATTTTATGTCCTAAATGCAAAGTATGGGTGCATAAAAGATGTAGTGGGATCACAGGTAAGCTAACTAAGAACATAGATTTTACATGTGGCCGGTGTTCTGGTGCAATAAGTAGCAGCAAGTGCCCACAAAATACTAGCTCTTCCAATTGCGCAGTGGGTTCTATAGAAATAGTGGACAGCTTCCGTTACCTGGGCGATAAAATCAGCAGTGGGGGAGGGTGCTCTGAAAGTACTGTAGCTAGAGTCAGAACTGGTTGGAAAAAGTTCAGAGAGCTTATACCACTATTAGCTGCTAAAGGGTTCTCCCTAAAAATGAAAGGCAGGTTGTACGATGCCTGCATACAAACAGCAATGCTGCATGGCAGTGAGACCTGGGCATTGTGTGCAGAGGATATACGCAGACTAGAGAGGAATGAAGCTTGCATGCTCCGCTGGATGTGTAACAGTAATATACGTGAACGGCAAAGCATAAACGAACTAAGGAAAAAATTAGAGATAAGAGGGATCAGATGTTGTTTACTCGAGAGAAGGCTACGTTGGTTTGGACACGTGATGCGCATGAAAGTCGATAGCTGTATAACAAAGTGCAGGGCAATAAAGATAGACGGTAGTCACGGAATAGGCAGACCTAGAAAAACCTGGGACGAGCTGATAAACTCCGACATCACACACTTACACCTCTCCAAAACAATGTCACTGGACCGAGACCTTTGGCGGTACTCAGTAACAGAGAAGACCCGCCTTACCTAAATATATAGTAAAACCTACTCCAGCCAGTAGGCATCTCTAACAAAATATACCCCGTTCCACCCCCCCACCCCCACCCCATCCACACCACCCCGTTCTATGTAAAGTTATGTTGGTGCCGCGCCATCCAGGCCGAAACAAATGAGATCGTGTAGGTGTCACGACAAAAAAACACACAGTCCACGCTGTAATGTGGCCGTGTAGGCAACACGGTAAAAACCTCCCAGACCCACACTGTAAATGTGGTTGGTGTTAGGAAGGGCATCCAACTGTAGAAAACCTGCCAGACAGTTCTATGCGAGCAAGACAATCACTCTTGCCTCAAGTGGGACTACCCCCGTCCAAACCCATGCAAGCGTGGAACACGGACGTTAAACGTTGATGATGATGATGATGATGATATATATATATATCACGATAAATTAACGGAGGCATTGATAACGCACTATATATCTCTCTCTGGTGTGTTACCTTCTCAACATATTATATATATATATATATATATATATATATATATATATATATATATATATTGCAAGGCAAATGCTCTAACCACTAAGCCATGTGCCTCCATATATATATATATATATATATATATATCCTTGCAATCCGAAAGGTTGTGAGTTCAATTCTCAGGCCGGGTGATTTGTTGTTTCCTTGAGCAAGACACTTTATTTCACATTCCTCCAGTTTACTCAGCTGTAAAATCAAGCCAGAATCATGGAAAAGTGGACGTAAAATGATGATGATGATATATGAATAAAAGAGATTAATTTTAACCTGTTGACTTATACTTCTTGTTTTTAAATTACTCCAGAGTAAACAGACCCACCTGCACGCTTCATTGAATGCTCTTACCTGCGTACTGAAGTGCTGGTAAGCAACCAACACATACTCAAATTTATATATATATGTGTATGTGGGGGTCTAAAACTGCATACATTCATTTTGCCAGTCAATTTCCCAATATTATTTGGGATGCATGTGCGTTTCCTCTCTATTTTTGTTCAGTCACATATATATTTTTATATTTCAACCTGTTTATCATGGTTGTGGTATAAGTATGGCCATATGAATTTCCTCACTTTTCTTGGTGTCACACATTCTTAACCTTGTATTCACTCTGGATGAAAATGCAGTCAATTTTTGTATCATCTAGTGCTGGGTGTCTGCATCAAACAATTTGTATCTGCTATATTGCGGCTACAACTTTGATTTATATATATATATATATATATATATATACATCTTGCTAGCAAGAAAAACAGGCCTTAAATAATAATGATGATGTGGAGGCAGATGAAATATTCAAACACACACATAAGCAGTGGCGTCTCTTTAATATTCAATAGTACTACAAGGTTTAGAATTAAAGCTAACAGCAACATTTTTCCAATAAACATTACAGCTGACATGCAAATATAACTTTCAGCAAAATTTTCAGATAAGATCCATATGGATTTCTATCATGTTATCCTTGAAATACTAAGAGAACAAAGCTTTATCTAAAGACAGGACCAAACCCAGAAGCTATGATTCAAGTATATTACACTTCATACACTTATAAACCATTGAAGAGGGTTATAATAAATTGTGTGACTGTGTGAAATTAGCTTTCTATCCATGTAAGCATATGCATATTCATTTCAATATGTATGTGTGTGTATATGTATGTATGGATGGATGAATACATATACTCACACCTACCCACTCCTACACATACACATATATATATATATATACATATATTCATACATGTGTATGGGTATATAGCATATATACTCATATATAAGTCAATCTGTATATAAGCATATATATATATATATATATATAATAGGTGCTTTAGTAGATTCATGGTTTACTGAGGAATGTACCAAAATCAGCATTCTATGCTAAGGCAGAGTGTATATATTAAAAACAAAGTGAGGTTTCACATTGAGGTCTTTATTGATTATACACAGCTATGCCCATTACACAGAAGGGTGGCTCAGGATATATGTAAAAGCTATAAATCTAAGCAAAGCTCATATCTCATCTGACTGCATCCCATACCAAAGAATGTAGAAACCTATCAAATATGGGTGTTGACCTATCACTGCACACAGAGAGTCACACATCCAATAATGCTTCCACACACATACACACGCACATATATATATATATATACACACTCATGCATATATATATATATATATACATGCATATACATAGAGTATGCAATGCTGAGACCATACACACATACATATACTGTATACACACATATATATATACACACATATATATATACACACACAGATACCAAAGTACACACATATGCACACATGTACACGTACTTTCATGTATACACACATGCACTCTTTTATGTAGACTCACAAACATGCAGTCACATAGCTTTGCGGAGTGTGTGTGTGTGTGTGTGGGGGGGGGTCCGATGGCAAGATGGCAGTGGGGGGATGTATAGGCGAAGGGGTCTTCTGCTACAAAGGCATTCAATGCCAGATGCAAAAACAACACCATCCCCACTGGTGATGACAGTAGCAGATCCACCACCATCCCACGAATGAGCACAACAGTAAAAGTTAATTTGTACACTTACCTTGGTCAGGTGTCAGTCTTTTTGCTTTGTTTAGAGCAGATCAGACCCACATCACCCCAGCTCCATGCCCTCCATCATCTCACAAAAAACATAAACAATAGAATAACCATAATAATGATGATAATAATGATCATAATTATAATGATGATAATAAAGAGAGAAATCAGGAAATTATGGAGAATCAGACAAGTAGAAGTGGGATCGATTGTGGTTGGTACACTGGGAGCAGTTAGTAAAATGTTGGATGCATGACTTGAGATGCTAGGAATTACCATCAGGACAGGATTGTTGGAGAAAACAGCCTTGCTAGGAACAGCAAGGTTTCTAAGGAGGGTGTTGAAAAGTTTAAGGTGAAGGAATGATCCAAATGACCTTTGGCCATTTGCTATGGCTTGCTCTTTTGGTATAGTGTCTGTATAACATCTGCCAGAGCAAAAACATTACAACTTATAATAATAATAATGTTTATAATGATGATAGTAATATCTTACTCATCATCATCATCATCATTTCATTTTACGTCCACTTTTCCCTGCTTGCAAGGGTGGGACGGGAACTGATTCTGGCTTGATTTCTACAGCTGGATGCCCTTCCTAACACTAACCTCATTTACAGTGAGTGCTAGGTGCTTTTTTGCCATGGCACCTCCACGACCACTTTGACTGGGGTCCCTATCATCTCATTTCTACAGCTGAGTAAACTGGAGCAATGTGAAATAAAGTGCCTTGCTCAAAGAAACAACACATCACCCAGTCTGAGAATTGAACTCACAACCTTTCGATTGCAAGGCCAATGCTCTAACCACTAAGCCATGTGCCTCCATTGAAGAAAGGTAATCTATAGCAGAGGATAAGGGTGAAGAAATTTGTGGCAACCCACAGAAACAGAGTAGAGATGATCTGTCTGGTGAGAGAAATGTAGATGGTATGGAAGACAATGTAATTATGGAAAATATGACATGTGAACAAAAAGCAATGAATAACAGAATAAAGGCAATATTACAGGATTAGTCCGAAAAGAGAAAAGGGAGATTAGAAATGAAAGAAAAAAGAAAGAAAGAAATATAGAGCACTAGAAAGTATGGCAATGAAAGAAAGAGCCAATATTTCTAATAGAGGAACTCGAGAAACATCTTGTTGCAAAAAAAACAAAAAACAAAAGCAAAGATAGCTAGATATGAACAAAGAATAAAACAATATAAGCAAAATAGACTATTCAGAGTAGACCAAAAGAGATTTTACTGAGAAATAAATGGAGAATGTATAGATGAATTGATTATACTGGATAACATTGAAAGTCAAAAGTTTTGGAGCAACATTTGGAGTAAAGAGAAGGATGCTGAATGATTAGAAGAACTTAAACAAACAATAAACAACAGTTTGCCCTCAGCAGGCAGAACTAGTCATTTCACTTAGGAACAGGAAAAATGCCAGAAAAAGGATGATCAGTTGGAAGTCAATGTTATGAATGAATAACTCAACAAGTCAACACATTGCTAAATGCTGATCAAGTGATATCGGGGTGGCTGACAAAGGGTAGGTCAGTTTTATGCTTAAATATATCATTAAAGGGAATGCAGTAGACAACTACATACCTACTACTTAAGTGGAAATTATTGACTGGAATAATCACAGAATCAATGTACAGGCATCTTGAAACAAATGGAGTTCTACCAGATGAGCAGAATGGGGGGAAAGCATAAGTGTAGAGGTACAAAGTACCAGCATTTGATATATAAAACTATATTTAAGGATAGCAAGAGGAGGAAAACGAGCTTGACCAAGGCATGGATCGATTACAGCAAAGCCTATGATATGATTTTGCACTCTTGGATTATTGAATGCATTAACTTATTTGATATTGCATCAAATGTTGAGTGATTTTTAAGGAAAATTATAAAAGAGTGGAAGACTGAAGTGACAGCATATGGAAGAAATTTAGGAACAATAGAAATCATGAAAGGTATATTCAAAGGAGACAGCCTGTCACCAATGATGTTTGTATGTTTGTACTGTGCAATAATCTTTAGAAAAGCTAAGGCTAGGTATAAATTCAAAAATCAACCATTTATTATTCATGGATGAACTCAAGCCTTATGGGAAGAATGAATCCTACGTTGGTTCCCTGATTGATACAGTGTATACATTTAGTGCTGACATCAGAAAGGAGTGTAATGAGTTAATCTTGAACAGAGGCAAAATTAAAATAATTATGGCATTGATGCTGCCATCAGGAAAGGTTATGAAGCAAACAGAAAGGGAAGGTTTACTTATGGATAGTGGAAGTTGATAAGGTAATGCAGGAGGAAATGTAAGAAAAATTTAAGGTGAAATAATTGCACAGACTGAGAATTATTTTCAAGAAAACACACAGCACAAGTATTTAGAGATGGATGAAACTGAAAGTAGATGGACAAAAAAAAGAATGTATGGATAATTCCATAGAGATATTGAAGATAGGACAGACAGAGAAAAGGTGTAATTATGGATGGCTGAAAGTGATCTAAAACCAGAAACAGGGCTGATAAAAAGGTATGCAATGAAGAAGGAACACATTTTCTATTCTGTTTGTTTCATCGTAATCCTGTAATCTTATGAAACTAATTCTAGAATTAAAACCTAATTAAATCACTTAAGTATTGCATCATGATTGGATGATGAAGCTGGGGCATCAAAATACATAGAGAATTTTTGCAGGATTAAAATTCTAAAGGAAAATTCCTGTCAGGCCTTCTGCTGTTTATAATGAATATATATATATATATATGATCATATAAACTCGTATAAACACCTGAAGATAGGTCACTAATTTGATGCCTCTTATATTCTGGAGGTGTGGTCCAATTTGGTCCTTGAAACCTATATATATTTAAAAACATCTTCATTGTGTTTGACGAAAAATAATTTTAAATATATTTTTTCCATTACTGAGATCATTTGATAGTAAAGTATTCTTTTACCAGAGTAAAGAGTATTTATATATTTTTGACGACATGATTTCATTTGTGTTGAATTATATTGATAATAATCTTATTTGTGTTGTATAGCTTATGTACTTATACATGATAAATATCCTTTCAATTTCTGAGAGTTTTTCCACCACTTGGTATCAGGTTGCTTTGAAAATTTACTCAATGGACAGGAGACTCAATAGAAGATTTTTCACATCTCTTTGGATTCGATTACGAATTAACACGAGAGAGTTTGACTCCAAGGCGCCAACATTTTTAATATCGAGTCAAGCGCTTTAACAATTAGCAACAATGTTGTTATTGGATATCAACAGAAATGAAAGTGTAAGTAGAGAAAGTTTGCTGGAGCAGGCTGAAAGAATCTCATTGAACAGAACAACTTAAACCTTTATTTATTTTCCTATTTGCAGTTCTTGTTTATTCTTTTGCTTTTAGTTGTTCTTTGTATTGTGGCTGCTTTTCTATTGTAATGTGTAGTATTATTGATTGTCAATAATATCCCTCACACCCATTTTACAGAGTGTCACATTAAGGAACACAAGCCAACAATACTTTTCATTAGAAGTATAAAATATATATATAATAAAATAAAATCTATATCTAGATTACGTATCCAATTTCCGAGAGAAATTCTTTAAGTATATATATATATATATATTATGTATGTATGTGTATGTATATGTGTATGTATGTGTATATATATATATATATATATATATATATATATATATATATAGAGAGAGAGAGAGAGAGAGAGAGAGAGAGAGAGAGATTCTCTAAGATAGAAAGTGAGGAGGGTTGAAAATGAATGGAGATTGGGAATCTTGCTTTTGTGTATTGGTTTTAGCTGTGTGCTTGCATTTATGCTAGGATACCACTGCATGCATATTTATGTATATGCCTTTAGTTATGCCATTCTGGAAAAGCAATAGCCATAGCTGAATTTAGCTGAAATATGCAATAATACACAAACCTTGGGAATGGCCATGTGGTTAAGAGGTTTTCAATTCAAAATTATGAGGTTCTAGTTTCGATTCCACTGAGCCTCACCTTTGGAAAGTAATGTTAAACTTAACCTTTAGTTGACCCAAGCCTTGTGACTAAATCATAGTTGACAGAGAATGTATTAGTATGTATGGTAGAATCTATATATTTTTATGTGATAGACTTAATACATTGCTTGGTTAAACACTTCCTCATGGCCCTAGGGTATCTTTAGTAAAGTGCAGTCTATTACATTAAGTCTCACATCTGAAGAGACAGCACATCATTGTTTCCTTCTCCACAGCCCACCCCATCCTAATCTGCAAGACCCCTCACAGAAGGCTCTGGAAACTGATCGCTGATCTCAATGATAGAGCAACAGTCTGACATGCAAGAAGAAGATGGTCATGGTTGCTGTCATTCCTTCTTTCGTATGCTTCAAAATAATTCTAATATCAACCTATAGATATTCTCTAAGTAAGAACCTCAAATTAAGCAATTTATTGCATTATTTCCAATTACCATGTGTGTAGGTTATATGACTAAAGTGAGAATTAAGTGTTTGTGCCTACTATTAAGTATGGTCATGAATCTTAGTTAATGACCAAATGAATATGATTGTGAATACAACCAGTCAAAATGGTGTTCCTCCAAAACTCTTTGGAGTAATGTTAACCAATAGAGTGTGTAACTCAGAGACCAAGTAGTCTTTCCAGGTAGAGGTACTACGTCTCCGTATTGGGAGAACACTGCTCTGGAACTGCAGATATGTGGTTAGAATGTTTTTGGACATATTTAATGGGTAAAGTCAACAGAGAGGAGACCTAAAGATAAACCCTGAGTAAGATGGTTGGATAACATCCATGATTAGGTTTGTAGAAGAATATCTGGCAGTCATAAGCAAGAAGAAGAAGAAATATAGATAACTAGGTGCTACATTATCTGGCAAGGTTGTTTTATGCAAAGAAATAGGTAAGGACTTTTATATTTAGTGCCTCTATAAAATAGATTTATATTTTAAATATTATTTTCATTTTCAATAGAGAGGTACATAAATTCAAATTTGAAATTTGGACCAATTTGATTGCATATATATATATATATATATATATATATATATATATATATATATATATTGTACTTACTCTTACGTGTGAGTAGTGGATTTTTCCTGGTAAGTAGGAACAGTTTCTAAGTTTGCGTGTATATGTGTGAGTACATATATATATATGCGTGTGTGTCTATGACCAGTGTATATAGGTCACTGACACCCATATATGTAAATACACACACACACACACATGTATATATACACACACAAATGTGTATATATATCTTTAAGTCGTTTGGAAGCCTCGACAATGCAAATGGGTAAATCTTCGGGTAACAAGGTCCGGTGGTGGAGAGAGAGATGTAAGTGGGTGTACGTTGAGATGCGTGTTGTGTATAAGATGTGTAGAATGAAGGGAAGAGTATAAAGGATAAAATAAAAATAACAACACAAGAGAAAGTTACCTTGGGAGAGATTTAATAGTCCCTATATATTTCGGATTCACATCCAACAACTGGGGTTTTTTCCGGGGTGGGGGAAAAGGTTGTCTGTCGGACAAGTCCGGAACGCGTACTTCGCTGTTTGTTGTTTTGAATATGCCACACCTGGGCGAGAAAACCACCAACGCTATCCGCAAGGCTATACGGAGGGAGGGCCTCGACATCCACCTGGCCCACTCGGGCCCCTCCTTGCGAAGATGCCTCTCCAGGAAACCCGAAAAATCTACTGACGCATGCTCCCTGAGAGACTGCCCGATACGCCATGCGAACTGTTGCCCACGCACATACGTTGTGTATAAGATAGAATGTGACAGGTGCAACCAATACTACATAGGTAGCACAATTCGACCTTTGCACATCCGGATCAAGGAACACACTAAAACCAGGGCCTCGTCTTTCCGGAAACACATAGACAAATGCGGAAACAAAGACGGAAGGCCCATTGTCACAATTCTAGCGACTGAAAGAAACGTCGGCACGTTACGTATCAAGGAAGCGCTTTTTATCAAACGACTGCAACCGCAAATAAACAACCGATCAGAGAGAAGCGAAATGAGATGGCTGGTTTAAGTTAACAAGCGATGCAACAACACACAACACATGCACACACACACACACAAACGAGACAACTACACACACACACGCACACAGTAGCATTCCACCATACGAACATACTACACTGCCAATACAGAGGAACAAGGCAACAACACACGCACACACACACACACAGTAACATTTAACAAACAGGCAGAAAATGGACTGACAGCTAGCGCCATCCCACTCCCTCATTCGGCCGCTGACCTCTGTACGACCGACCCCATTTCACGCGCACGCGCGCTCTGCCGAATACCTCAGATATTCAAAACAACAAACAGCGAAGGACGCGTTCCGGACTTGTCCGACAGACAACCTTTTCCCCCACCCCGGAAAAAACCCCCAGTTGATGGATGTGAATCCGAAATATATAGGGACTATTAAATCTCTCCCAAGGTAACTCTCTCTTGTGTTGTTATTTTTATTTTATCCTTTATACTCTTCCCTTCATTCTACACATCTCACATATCTTATACACAACACGCATCTCAACGTACACCCACTTACATCTCTCTCTCCACCACCGGACCTTGTTACCCGGAGATTTACCCATTTGCATTGTCGAGGCTTCCAAACGACTTAAAGATATTTACTTATTGTTCCACAATGCTTCAATCAAACTTCAATACTCCCGTGTATATATATATATATATATATATATATATCATCATCATCATCATCATCATCACCGTTTAACGTCCGTGTTCCACGCTTGCATGGGTTTGGACGGGGGTAGTCCCACTTGAGGCAAGAGTGATTGTCTTGCTCGCATAGGACTGTCTGGCAGGTTTTCTACAGTTGGATGCCCTTCCTAACACCAACCACATTTACAGTGTGGGTCTGGGAGGTTTTTACCGTGTTGCCTACACGGCCACATTACAGCGTGGACTGTGTGTTTTTTTGTCGTGACACCTACACGATCTCATTTGTTTCGGCCTGGATGGTGTGGCACCAACACAACTTTACATAGAACGGGATGGCGTGGATGGGTTGGGGGGCGGTGGGACGGGGGGGGGGGGGGGTGTATTTTGTTAGATGCCTACTGGCTGTAGTAGGTTTTACTATGTATTTAGGTAAGGCGGGTCTTCTCTGTTACTGAGTACCGCCAAAGGTCTCGGTCCAGTGACATTGTCTTGGAGAGGTGTAAGTGTGTGAGGTTGGAGTTTATCAGCTCGTCCCAGGTTTTTCTAGGTCTGCCTATTCCGTGGCTACCGTCTATCTTTATTGCCCTGCACTTTGTTATGCAGCTATCGACTTTCATGCGCATCACGTGTCCATACCAACGTAGCCTTCTCTCGAGTAAACAACATATATATATATATATATATATATATATATATATATATATATATATATATATATATATATATACATACATGCATACATATATATATATATATATATATATATATGCGCCTTCCAATATCATTTTACATTATATACATGTCAGTGTATATTATAATTATTTAAAAATTATTTTTAAGTGAACATGATTCTAAAATAATATTTTAAAGTGAACGTGATGGAACAGGTCAGTGGTGGTCTAGTATGTAATAAAATCTCCATCTGTGCCTAGGTTTTCTCCAGCTTGTTTTAAGGTAGTGGTCTGGGGAGTAGGACGTTTTCTCTGATATATATATATTTATTTAACGTTGAAAGAGATAGAAGAGATACAATTATAACAATGATTTTCAAAATATCATTGTCAACCCCTGCTACAGCCATGCATTTCTCCTCACAGATCTTGACACCTGTATCTGACAAGCTGCTGAGAAGATATGCAACATCCAGTTCGATGATTCCAGATGGCAACAGTCCACCTTACTGCCAGATATGGTGGCCTTGGTCTCCGGTCTCCAGGACCACTGGTCCTGTTGGTGTTTATTTCATCAATGACTTCTTACTGTGTCCTCATGAAGAGGGTTCTTCACTATACAGCTAAACCTACAGTGATGAAGGAATGCAAGGGCGTCTATACAACATGGCACCATCTTGGCTTCCCTCACCACTCAGACGCCCCATCTTCCTCTACTCTTCGTAGACATCCAGTTCCCCCAAAAGAAAACAGACACCATCCAGTACAACATGACCTTGGACAGGCTGGTGCTCTGGCTTGACCCGTACGATCTGCAATGTTTTTGCTCAGCCTCCCATCTCCACCGTGTTGCCAGGCACAGTACAGTACCATCACTTTTGACTGGCACTCCCTCATATCTTCCTTGATATCCTTCAGAGCAGTGTCTTCTCCATCTTGTCTGATGGAACCACGAGGTAATGATTTATATTAATAAATGATGTGAGCTTTTATTATGATAAATCAGGATAATATTCATATACTTCGTCAATTGCTCAATGTTTTATCCAAATTAAACTGAAAGATTTCATCATGGATTAAAACATATGAAAGGATTCTCAAGGCTGAAGGAAAAGAGTTTACTTCATTCTGGAAACAAGATTATGTTTCATCACAGCAGAAACAAATACTGCTATTATTCCCTAAGGACAACAAACTAGTATTCTGAAATGCTACAGGTTTTCTTGGAAAAAGTGGGACTATCAAAATGCATGCCAAATAAATGGAAACTTTTCATCAATAGTTCCAAACACAGTTTAGTTGTATCCTTTCTTACAACAACAAAGACTTATAGCTCATTTCCAGTTTCTCACCAGTATGAAAAAGGAGTGTCAAAAAATAACTCTAGTCTTAGAGGAAATGATGTATAAAGATCATAAATAGAAAATTTGTTTACACCTAAAGATGGTGAATTTTTGCCTTAGTCAACAAAGTGGCTATATGAAATATCTATGCTTTTTATGTATTTTGGTCAGTAGAGCTGAAGCTGACTACTGAATAAGTAAAAAGTGGTCTTTGAGAGAAGATATATTAATTGAGGAATAGTGAATCTAAAAAAGAAATGTGGAGCGTAAACTTACCAAATATATATGTCACCATTCTGGAAGCAAAATATGAAATACATTCATTTGTAATGTCTATAATGATATGAGAAAATATATAGGTAATGCTCAGAATTAGATTAGATACAGATAGCTCTAGTAGACAAAATACACACTCATTTGACTATAATATTTTGATATGAAAACAAAATGATAAGCTTAGTAATTAAAAGTAAAAAGAAAATGGAACAAATGAAACACAAAAATATAATTGTTGTAAGTATACAAAATACAAAATAAAAAAAAATTATAAATACAATTTAACAACTCATTTTCTAATGCTGTTAAACAATTCACCAAAAAAAAAACAAATCTATATCGATAATTTTGAAAATGATATTCTTTTGCAAATTTTTAATCTTCTTATGAGAGAAAACATTTACAATTTTTCAGAAAAAAATATAAAAAACATTTTTTTTTATAGATAATATATCATAATAGTATTAGAGCTGCATCTGCTCCTATCCCACTCAGAAAGTAGACTATATAAATATTTTTAACACAAAGAATTAATCAAATAACAAAATAAAATGAAAAGATAAATAAAAATGTTCAAAATTGGATATTCTTGACATCTGGAATAAAACTGTTATATATAGAAAATATTTCAAGAAATTTTTCACATGAAAAATAACTTTATATCTTAATATGTAAATGATCATGCCCCATCATCTTAAGAAACAAAATCAACACATTGGATCATGTAATTTTGAATAAATTGTCTGAAAATAAAATGGGAGAATCATGGCTAGAAGGATTTGGTCAAATATATCTATTTGATTATATATGAGATTGGATTAAACAAAAACAACATGAGTTGCTCCAACACATGCTTGTCTTGGAAATATTTATGTTAAACAAAATACCTTATTCACACAAACACATGCACATATGATATGAAATAGGTGTAATGGAATTTAGAGAAGTAATCTGCAAGTGCTATCCATGCCCTCATTATATAATTAGATGTTCATATTGATTAATTTATGGATTGGATGCATTACATAAAGTATGCAGTGATGGTTGGGATGTGAGGTCATAGGATACGGAATACAAGAGTTATTAACAATTTGCATTAGCTTTTAGTTAGTTATCGATCACAACCAACTAATAAAGACTGGAAATTAATGGAATATATCATTTGTAATGTGATAAAAGATCCTAAGATGCAGAAAATATCTTTATTAAATGGAAATAATAAGACTAATCATTATACCATTACAAATTTATTGATTCTTTACAGAAGAGCTTGAAGTTATCAATGTGAAAAATGTGATGTTGTGATATCCATGCCTTTCTAAAATGGGTTCACGTAAATAAGTAAAGGTAAATGAAAAGGAAAAAAGAACTAGAAAATATTTTGCTGAGTTGACATTCCAGAAATAATTCTCTTGCCCTTAATTAAACTTATTACAATAGAAAATAGCAGACATTGAAAATAGACAGTTAATGATTTGCTGTTATACTTTTATAATTTTGAAATTCCTATGCCTAATTAGTACATTCTAAAATGTGCTCAAAGATCGATAATATGCCAAGCATGCAGGAGAGTCTAGTATTTAAAATTAGTACAAAACTTGACAGTTCCAAACAGAAATTTGGATATGTGTGTGTGAGAATAAGACTAACTCTATTTTTATTTCTATCACCTTGAGGGTTTGAAAAATATATTTCCATATTTATAAATGAAATATGGGTGAACATAATAGAAGTGTATCCAGCCACAGAAAGTCTGATTGAAAAAGCTTCATTCAAATATATGTAAAAACAATTCCAGATACTGTTTATAGAAGGGAATTTTAGAATACATGGCTAATTGAACGTTATTGAAAAGATTCAAAGATATAGAATATACTTGAAATTGTTGAACCAGATATTTCCAAATTTCTCAATATATTTTGCCTTCGACAAAATGTCACACATATATTAGAGATTAAGGCTTTTTGAAGGATATAATCGTTTTATTTTCATGACTCATTTTCAAGTGCATCAGTTTCAATAGAAAATTCAAGCTGGATTGTAAGACATCTTTTACAGGAAAACGACCCCCCCCAAATTAAAGATAGGTTCTAGTATATGATTAATAATTATTACATAGAATTGAGCAAGGATGGAAAAGTAAAGTTGACCACAGTGGCTTTGTAATAAGAATGAAAAGGGACTTTAATAAATATTGCAAAAGCCAAAACACAGCTATTCATGCTAACTAACTATCTTCCTGAATTGGTTAGAATTAATAGTAATATCCAGTTGTTGCTGTCATTGTTATTTAATCCCTATTATCACAGGCATTACAACCATGGAAATCCTCTTTATTCTTTAAGTATGCGTGCACACACACACATAGTAGTTAGAGCATTGGGCTTGCAATCGTGAGGTTATGAGTTCAATTCTCATATCAGGTGATGATTTTTGTCCTTAAGCAAGACACTTTATTTCATATCGTTCCAGTTAACTCAGTAATAAAAATGAGTTGCAACATTGCTGGTGCTGAGTTATATCGACCTTTGCCTTTCCCTTAGACAACATTAGTGACATGGAGCAAGGAGAGTGGTATGCATGGTCGACTGCTGGTCTTCCATAAACAAACTTGCTTGGACTTGTGCCTCTGAAGGGGAACTTTCTTGGCACAAATCCCATGGTTATTTGGGACCAAAGGGGTCTTTACTCTTTATAGTATATATATATATATATATATATATATATATATATATATATTACTGCAGAATACATTAATTTAATTTCTTACGCTTCCTATACATGTAGAATTCTATTATAGGTCAAAGTAAAAAAAAAAAATCCCCAGACATGCAGTCATTTTTGCAGTAGTTCCAAAGGGACACTTAATAATCAGAATATGTATTTGGTTTCTATTACTGAATGGAGAAGAAATATGTCATTTCCTTTAAAGGATGTAAATTTAGGACAGGTAAAATTGGCAATAAGCTAACTGAACTAGTGTCAGAAGAATTAAATGTACTCACCAAAATACAAGTTCTATAGCGTCTTTTATTTTGGGAGCCATTGTATACAGTTATTCTATGAATTAAATGAAAAAAATATTTAAAACTCAATTACTTAGATACTGTAAATATTTAATATAATATTGTTTCAGCTTATAGCATCCCACTCCTTAGAGTTTCACATGCCTACACAATTGTTTTTCCATGTTTAGTTGAATTATATTTATCCATGGGTATGGCGAATGGTGGTTTGCAGTTATGTTTCCATTGAATCTGGTTCAACGTCTGTTACAATTAGTGAAGTATTACTTATATTCATGGCAATATTTAGAAGATAAATCTGTGATTCTATTTAAAAGGCTCCAATAATGTGTACTACTACGAAGGTGATATTAAGGTTTTCAATGTCATGATCTTGCAAATAACTTATATGCGTGGATAATACTGTGATATTTATTATGTCTACATGACTAAAAGCGAATTTACAGTTTAAGTGCTAGCCCTTGGAACTGCTCTCACACTCACCAATATATAATTTCAAGAAGTTTTGTATCTCTGGGAACTGAAACAGCAGCTTGATATATTTTACAGATGCATGTACATGCATGCATCCAAAACTTGTGAATATGAAAAGAATTGACCTGAAATGATGATGATAATATATACCAAACCATTCATAGATACATTTACATTCATATATGCATACATACATGCACACACAATGTAATCAGATACACATAGATACATACATACATTCATATATTTAAAAAATACATATTGAAAACATATGTCCTGATTGATATATAGTGTCAGTGGGAATGAAAAATAGAGCACTGGTGAGATAAGAAAAAGAATGCCATCAGAGTATTCAGATGTTGTGCCCAAAAGAGGAGACTGCATTTATATAAACATGTGATGTGTATAAAGTTTGATAGTTGGGTGAATACATATCAAGCAAACTAAGTGGAAGAAATCAGAAGAACAGGAAAGGAAAACATACAAAGAATTTGGGAGAGAGGATCTCAGGAGGCAGGTGAGCCTCATGAAGAAGATGACATGGCACTGCCTACAAGTGATGAGACACTGTGCGTGAGTAGAACATTTCAGCCCGTGGCAGTGCAGAAAAGCAATCATACAACTATGATGATTATTATGATGTTGATATTTTGATCGTAAATCCTCTGGAATTATATATACACATTTGCACATACAAACAGTCATAGAACAAATACATACCTGTACACACATTGTTACACACACATACACAGGCATACACACACACTACATTACATTACCAACAAAAAGACAAAATATAAATCAAATTCAAACTCTTTCTACATTAATCACCAGTGAAGTATGAAGATATATCAGCTGTATATTCCCTTTAGATGTACATATATATATATATTACATACAAGCATGCGCAGACACACACATACCTTACAAGCAGGGAAAAGCAGACATAAAATGATTATGTATGTATGTGTGTATCTCTCTATTTCTCCCTATATATCATTACATGTCAGTATTCTTTCCATAAGTCTATTGACCATAAATATTAATGCTAACCACATAATACTATTGTGGCTTCAATTATTTTCCCCGATTGATACTTCTTCACACATTTGCATCTCAATAAAAAAGAGTAAGTATATAAAAAAAAGGTATAAACAAAGTAAAGAGGAAAAGGAAAGAAAATCACAAATTATTTTTTCCTAATTAATTTAACTATGGTATTGACACAATTAGAGCCTTGAAAAAAATCCCATGCCATATTTATTCCATCTTTTATTTTCTGATTTCAAATCCTGCTTAGGTTGTCTTTCATGCTTCCATGCTAGATAAAATACACTAGTCTTTTACAGAGGATGATTTCATTGACTAAATTTATGAATGTTTAGCTATCTCCCTATGTCAGAAACAATTCGATCAGCTCAGGGTTCTATCTTAATATTCAGGGCCCAACTCTGTACTGACATCTCATCATATTTGCACTCATAATTATTATTATTACTTTGTTCAGATGGAAAATGCACCAGAGTAATTAGCCATCTGTCAAAACACAATAATGTCGTCAGACAAATAATACTCTCCTTAAAATGTGTGCAGTGCTTAGCAAGGTTGAGTTTTGTATGACATCAATCTTGCATGATATTCCCAACATCTTTAAGAAGTCTTGGACTTTCAATGGGATTGATCCTAATGCCCCAATTACAACTTTCACATTACCCTCTTACATTCGAAACAGACTTGCCATCTCCACTTCCCATTCGGAGTACGTGATGATTTTTTTAACCTCTTTACTTGCAATATTCATCTCATTTCGAATGTATACGTCTATGATCTGGCATAATTTGTCTTTCACGTTCAATACAACAATAGCAAATGGGCGATGTTAAGTTACTCTATCAGTCTGTAAATCATAATTTCAAAGATCATTGTTATCCTAACTTTCTTCATTACTATATAAGTCACATGCTCATACCAATTCTTTATTACGTTGTATTGAAATTTATAACATAACAGCCAATGAAGATACAGACTTTATCTTGGTTGTATTCATTCATTCATTATGAAACATCCAGTCCTCCCTGTTAAGTGGTCATTTTGGGGCCATGATAAAAAAAACCCAGTCCACACTGTAACGTGGCAGGCATTAAGAAAGGCATTCAGCTGTGAAAACTAAGCCAAAGTACAGATCCATATGAGCAAAATATGGGAACCTGACCTGAATTGTTCCATAATATGACAGCCTGTTTAGCCCATGCAAACGTGGAAAATAGATGTTAAATGACGATGGTGTTATATTCATTAGAAGTGCAGTTGTAGCTCACTTTTCAATTACTTTAATTTTTTTATTGAATTGTTTTCTGTGCATTAATATTGTATAGAAGACTACTGTTTTCATATGGATTTGCAATTTGACTACTACATCAATGTAAACCAGCTTTTACACTCTACCACAAACAAAAGAATGCGTTTTTTACCAAAACATAATCAAATATACTCTATGTATGTAACTGTTTATAATATGTATGTGTGATATGTAACAGTGAGTGTGTGTGTGTCTGAGCATGCATATCTTCCAACAAATTGACTCATAATGATTTTAAAAATATATTAATTCTTCCTTAGACATTCTCTTGAAGGTGCCTTGAATTATAGCCCAAAGTTTAAAAACATTTTTTTATCACTATTCAAATATAAAATGTTAAAGTTGTTAATATCTACCAAAATCTCATTATACAAAAATGACTCCTTATTAGATATTTTCATACAACAGGAAATCACCAACATTTCCATGAATATCAATGTTTAAAATAAAGAAAATTAAACTGACATTTCCTTCCCAGAAAGAAAAGAAGCCATAATTGAGATAGATGTCAGACAGAAATATTAAACTACACTTTCTTTGCTAAAAGTATATAGAGCAGGAGTGGTAGAGCTGGTGTCCTGATAAAATGCAGTACAACACTGACAAGTGTTTGTGCTGGGGTTACAATAAAATGCATCCAGTACACACTGTAAAATGGTTTGCATTAAGAAAATAAATAGAAACTGCCAAAATATAAGCAAGGCATGATTCTCCAACTTATCTAGTCTCAGATGGTGATAACCCATCTAATCTATGCTAGCATGGAAAATGAACATAAAATGATGATAATGTTGATGATGAACATCATTATAATTTTCTATATTGCTTCTAAAGACTTTATAAATTATTGACTGTCTCGAAAGCTGAAAGTAAAGTAAATTATGAGATTATTTTCCAAGCCTGGGTATTTACATATGAATTGTTGAAGCAATTAAATACAAGAACGATAATTACACTGGTTTAGATAGACATATGCCATGAACAGATTGTATATTTCTGAAGAATTGGTGGAAGCGAACGATGTTCAATGAGTAGGTGATATATAGTTTGACAATAATACAAAAGGGCATTTTAATGGAGATTTTGTTCACTTGCAAAGTGGGGGTAGAATTTATTTCTTACTTATATAGACTGAATTATGTATATTACTGTGTTGTACATGGTACAAGATCATATAAAGTTCAGCATGGCTGGTATCCATAACATTTACCCACATTCCGTAAACCTGTTCATTCTTCCATGTATGTATTGTTTTCTTGATGATTTTATATTTTACATATAACATTTATTTATTTAAATCAATTTAAATGCCTGTATAGAGCTAGTAAACCATGACAGACAACGGGAATATCTAGTACGTCTTACAATTCAGAAACAAAAATAAATCAAGATAAACAGAGATAAAAAGAAATTTAAAGAAAAATCAAATAAAATAAAATCAATTTAAATAGCAATGGCCAGCTGGAAGCAAAATAAGCATTAAAAATAAGAAATGGGAAGCAAGGGAAGCTGTAAAAGACTTACGAGGTCCTGTTGTTGAATCTAGTAAAATGTTAAACAGTTCTAGTCGTGTAGAAGGTCTTCTATATTATATATATATATATATATATATTGTTATAGTTGGGGAGGGTCATATTGTTGTAATAATATTGCCAGAAATAATAACAGATCACACTCACTCTTTGGTTGGTTTTCACTTCTGTATCTTTCATATCTCCATAGTTAATTCATGTGGCAATCAATGTTTATCATTTATTATTAATATTCGAAAAATTCAGATTACATTTATTCAGCCATGTAGAGCAAACTTTTTTTTTAATGTGGCAAAGCCAGCCATTTATCGCTCGTATACAGGAAACTGACTGGCCAGTCTGCTGATATGCAAATCTGGCTGATCAGTGGATCTCCTAATATGCAGAGCTGACTGATCAGCCAGTCTGCTAATATGCAAATCAGACCGATGACTCACTGTATATTTTAGAAAATAGCATATATTTTCACTAGCTCTGACAGTAACAGGTGAACAGTGAACTGTACTACTGAAGGGTGATACCCAGAAACATTAGTGTCATGTAGTTCTCTTTACATGCCAACACAAGAGCAAGAATGAAGGGTTCATTCTACTGACATGGCTTTAAAAATATGGCTTGTTTGTATAATTGCAAACGAATCTTCTATACTAAAACCTTTATACTCTGCTATGTATTGAGTACCTTACATATTGTGGTTACCTCCGATTCAACCCAGAATAACATATATATATATATATATATATATATATATATATATATATATATATATATATATAAACATGTAAGTCCAAAAAATCATTAGATAAAATATATACAGTATTTCCTCTCCCAATCAGTATAAAATAACCACACTAAAAATCATTTAAATGAGGCTATAAGTTTAAAATGTACTTATGAAGAAATAATAGACATATAATACAGATTCTTTTCCGCGATGTACAACCATATGATATTTACGTAGTATTTCTCCTAGCCTGTAGAAATTGACTAGACAAATAGTTAACTACATGGACAAATATTTAACTACACGGATTTAGGTAGAAAATTGAAGTTGATATGCATTTTTTCTTCAATAAGTCTACCGCCGGTAAGTCAGGCCGGGGCGCGGTGTTGAGAGCCTCAGTTATTATAGAGGTTATTCAGTTGCTGGGGTCCATCTGTAGAAATATTGTTGTAGTCGGTGGCCGCAATTGATTACAGTTTCAGCCCGGTTATTTATGAGTTCCTGGGATGCTTGCACTATACAATACAGTTCCATTAAGCAGAGTTGGCAGAGATGCACTCGAAATCTAGTCTTGAACGCCCCTGAAGTAGCTCCTATGTAAGACCTAACACTATTAAAACTTGTAACTGTGCATCTACAGATAACGTTTCTAGTCAAGCAGTGGTCTCGGAGTTGACAGTTGACAGGGTTATGACAGTTGCAATGTTTTTTGTTGTCACCTCTAAGATGGTGGAGGCTGGTGTTAATCCTATTACTATTATTATCACCATCACCATAGCTGCCATTATTGTGGTTGGCGTTATTATAGTTATAATCATGCGGAATAGTGCTATTTCTATTTCTCGTGTTATAGCGTCTTCTACTGCCGTTGTAATAGCCGCTATGGTGTCTAACCCTGTCGTCGGTCACGCTAATGGCGCTGCAATTAGTTTCTAAGGTGGCGTTAATGTGTATGCTACTGCTAATACTAAGATACCTGTCCTGATTACTAATATCGTTATCGTGCAGAGCGACAGAATTGTTAAGGTTGACTGAGTTGTCATATTCCCTAACATTCTCATTACTGGCATGTTGTATTCTAGTGAGCTTACTGTGGTTGCTTATTGCTATGAGGTCGGCTAGATTAGGTGTAGTAGAATAAGAAATATTGACGTAATCTTATTGAGGATTTTTCGGTATCTGTGGTTATGTGCTAAGTTCCTCTCTAAGGCGTCGAAAAAGATTCTGGGTAAATTGGAGGCCACACTACGAGAGTAGGGGGATGGAACCATAGGACATTACGCCGGCGTTTACGCGTTGTTCTGGGATTATTGCGAAGGTTATTGCCGTGTAGGGTGCCCCTATCAAGGCAATAGGGCTGCTGGATAATGTGTGTTCTGTTAGCCTTATGCCTATGTGTACGACCACCCCAGTGCGGCGGTTCTGGGTTACCCTATGCCGGTTAGAGGGTGTTGGTAATAAACCATCACTTTTATTAAGCCTATATACGGGGAATAATTCGAGTAGATTGCTGTTACTACTATTTGCCGAACTATGATCGTGTGGGTATGGTAACACACTCGTTCCGCCAGCTTCATGGTTATGATGCAGGCCATAGCTAGTGACATTATTAGCTCTTCTAATATGTTTTTCGATCGTAGGGCCACTGTGGTGGTGGTTATAGGTATGGCTCGCTATAACACTGGTCCTACAGGAGGGGGCTTTATGGATCCTGCGTCGAGGAGGTATGAGATTTTACTGTTATAACCCGATTCAGCCAATACCTTGTTGTAATATTCAGCAGTTTGGTTGAAGAAGTCTTCATTAGCAGAAAGTCTCGAGATTATATGTGAGATACTATACACTATAGAGTTGAGCGTAGATTTAGGGTGGTTAGAAGCATAGATGATGTAAGACAGGACCTCACCTGGCTTGTGGTATGGTCTGTATAAGCCGGTATCTAATTCTAAGGTAACATCTAAGAAGTTAACTATATTATGGTTGTGGTCAATAGTTACAGAGAGGCCGTATGTTTTAAAGAACTTGTGTATATGTTTATTAAGGTTTTCTATCCTACGGGGGATATGGTTCTTTACGGTAAATAGGGCATCGTCCCTATATACACCTCCTTGTAGTACAGCGATCTCGTCTCTAAGTCTGGGCAGGAGGTAAATTCCGACCAGGTCAGTTGCCTGCGCTGAGTCACTTGACCCCATCGTGATATCAATGTTATCAGAACGGTTGGTTCTGGTCCAGTAGGAGCCCTCGAAATGAATAATGCAAGCACCATATCTATTTATTTTTTAGTTAAACTAGTGTTAGATCTAGCTAAGATGAGGGCCTTATTTAGGAGTATAGGGGAAATAGAGGCGTAGTAATTGTCTATGTCGAACTGGATAAATTTTAGAGATCCCTTATCAGGTAAATCTGTAAATCATTTAATGACCTGGTCAGTATTGCAGTATTGTTCCAGAGGGGGACCTTAGCTTTACTATTAAATTCAGGTGTTATCCTATCGCTGATCACTTTGCTAATTCTACCTATATCTGAAGTGGAAGGGCATATTAATCTAATAGAGGGGCTTTCGTTAATATTAGATTTGTGAACCTTAAAAGAAAATGTTGGTGTCATAGGTGCATAAGGGTTAGGGTATTTATCTATATCTAAGCTAGTTACAATGTATTTGCCTAATCTATTTAAGTCATTTAATGTGCTAATAGGTGTTTTCTTGTAATTCTTGTTATCTTCGTTATAGATGAATTATCTATATCTACTTACATCCAACTTATACGATTTCTTAGTTTTATCAGAGGGTACGAAAGGGTGCCTGTCATCTTGATTTTAGTGATGAGAGAGTCCAGGGACGTCAGGAACGCATTGTTGCATTTGCGTCTATTCTTAAACTTGATATTGTTGATCATATTGAGTAGGTCTTCCTCAAAGGTATCCAACAGTGTATTGTGCGGTGGGTTCCGGTAGGTCTTAAAGCCGTATTTTTCTTTAGGTGTTGGAAGATTATCAGTATCTTTATCCAAATGGTAGGCCTTCCATCTGACACTACGTATAAACGAATTAGTAGCGGCGATGAGTTGTTTAAGGTAAGTTTTTCTCTAGGTATAGGTATTGACTTGAGAGACATGATGGCAAGTATTATGTTGGGTTCTACTGAAAGGAGCACGATAATAATATGTTACAGTATCGTAAAAGAGGGTATAAAGAAGAGGTATAAAGAGTTGCGATACAGAATATTACATGCCAAAAGCGGATGCGTAAGTGCTCAATGGTTGGGTGATCAGGGTTAAATATTAGAGAAAGTTAATATTTAGTGTAAAGGTTAAGCAGAGCTGTAATAAGCAAAATAATTAATGAAAGAGTTACAAGCCGTTAAAACATATGTTTATATAGCTCTTAGACATGTTTCGCCCAATGGGGCTCGTCGGAGGCAGATATTAAAGGCAAAGATTTTATTTATAGACCCTAATAGGGTAAAATAATAGTTTTACATCGCCATGCATATTAAATTTAAATGTATAAACACTGTCGACGTAAGGATGAAAGACAAAGTTAACCTCGGCGGGATTTGAACTCAGACCATAAAGGGCCATAACTCTTTGCTGCAAAGCATGGTGTCCGACCCTCTACCGATACTGCCAATCCACCGTCCCTGTGTATATATCAAATAATAGGTTACAGTTACATGTCGGTGAGCATGTCCAGCTAACCTCAGTCTACTCTGTGACACTTTCGAACTGACTTTTGGGAGGTTCCCGTACAGCTCTGAGTTCTTCATCCGCAGTGTATGCTGATTAATGTTGAGAGCCATACTCACCATTCTCGTGTAGCACCCATCCACCATCTGAGTGAGTTTCTTAGTCAATGTCCAAGTCTCATACCTGTACATCACCACAGACTCCACTACAGCATCGTATATTTATATATATATATATATATATATATTATATATAATTGGAAATTTAGAAAAATCGAATCTCAGGCGGTTTGCAAGCAAATTCGGCCTACTTATATATATATATATGAGAAAAGGAAAAGGATGACTTCACTTGTAGTTCTAAACAACTTGATTTAATTTCATGATATAATATTATGAGTTGGTAGATCTAGTAAGTTCTTTGTTAACTTCGGTAGGAAGATTTTTAAAAATTCCTAGTTGATTTTCCTGGAGAACTTTCTCGAATTCATCGGTGGAGATTGTCAAACTGATACACACACACACACACACAGACAGACAGACAGACATACCCCCCCCCCACACACACATATATATATATATATATATATATATATATATATATATATTGTTATACTTGGGGAGGGTAATATTGTTGTAATAATATTGCCAGAAATAATAACGGAGCACACTCACTGTTTGGTTGGTTTTCGCTTCTGCATCTTTTTTATTTCCATAATTAATTCGTTTGGCCATCAATGTTTATCATTGACTGACCAACGGTCAAAAATACAGAAATAAATACATATATATAGTGTAACAAAGTGCTTTCGTTGCACATCTGCAACATCATCAGTGGTACTATTATCGTTCCTCATGTTGTATTGTATGTCTACGCCATTTTTATTTTATGTTTATTTATTTATTTTCATTTATTTTTGTCTTCGTCTCTGCGCATGCGTTTGCGTGTATGTATAGTGTTTGGTGTGTGTGTTTGCGTTTGGGTGACTGTATTTTGGTTATTGTATTCTATCTTAGTTTATTATTGTGTGTTTATGTGTTTGTGTATATTTATTTATTTATTTATTTATTTATATTTCTCTTTAGTCAGTATTGTTTGTTTGGGTGTTGTTGTTATTCCATTAATTTTTTCTGTTTAGCTTCGGCTTTCTAAGCTCTATTTCGATTGCTTCTCTGGTTTGCCTACCTGTTGGTAGATCTTATTTTAACTTTATGTTGTCTTTGTTACCGTCATGTTGTTGTCTGGCGTGTTCATATAGTACTGAACCGTTTTTTGTCCTTTTAATTTCTCCAGTGTTGATCTGTTCTTTCTCCTATGCTTCGAGCTGTCTCACCTATGTATGTTGTTGTCATGTTTCTGCAAGTACCCTCTGTACATCTTATGCTATAGACTACCTTTCTAGTTTTACAGTTTATCTGGGGGTTTACTTTACATATAATACATTTCTTATTAGTACAGTGGGTTTTCTTAAAAGGGTATGTTTTGCTGATCAGGGATTTCATGGTAGTTCCTGGCTTTTCTACCAATTTAATCTTTAAGTGGCTCTTCCTCAGGGACTTTCTATACTGGTTAGCTAATTTCACTCCGGGGGTAGCGTCCACGAACATGACACTATCGTATCTCTAGTTGTCGTACCATGAGGTGGCTTTCCCTATCTTATGTTTAGTCCTATCTAAACTATTCTATGATTTGCTCCTGTATAATGGGCAAATTCCTTTCATGTCCGTTCTATGAGGGTCTTATACTTCTCCATGGCTCCTTTGTATACTCTGATTCTGTCTGTTTGGTTGTAGCTAGAGACCTGCATGCGGTTGATGAAGTGTTGGCTGTGTCTTTCCATTTCTGTTGGGTCGCACATGCGGGACACGTTCTTCACCACTTGTACCATGTCTGCGATCAGAATATTAAACTTAGCACTACTGGAGTTTGCTGTGTTTTTGAGTATCAGTTATTTGGAGGCCATGGGAATAGCGTAGTGTGAGTGGAGAATTTGGGCCCTCTCGTCTATAGTGCTAATCCAGAGTTCTGTGTATAATACAGGTAGTCTATTGATAGGGTGTTTGGAAGGGTAATCGATAGTTACAGTTATACTCTGGTGTATGGAGTTAGCTATCTGCTGGATGCTTTCCATTGTGCTATATTCTAAATCATGTTCGTTAATACTCTCTTGTGGGGGTGTTCTAATTACTATATTAATATCGTCTACGTAACGAAAGTACATTATGAGGTTTATGGAGATCCCTTCAAGATCTTTGAGTCTCCTTTCCCACCATGCCATAACAAGGTTGGCAACATCACCAGCTATGCTGACGCCAATGGCTGCTCCCTCATTTTGGGTGTAGATCTTTTCATTGAATTTGAATATATTGCCCTTTAGGGTAGTTTTAATTCTAGCCCCTATTGCATGCGCGACCATTCTCTGACTTGATCATTGATTTTGGGTGTCCGTATGGCTTTGGTCCACCCAATCCACCTTCCCATGAAAGTCTATTTAGCCATTGAGGTTATGGTGGGGCGTCTACCTCTTACGGGTCTACTGAGGCAGAAACGGCTAAGGTCATGGTTGTCTAGTTACCCGGTGTCATAAGTAAGTCGTAAGTAAGTCTAAGTAGGAGGCCCAGTTCATCTGTGTCGACGTCGCAGAACTCCAACTCACTCTCACTGATTATTTTCACATATTTTTCCACAGCAAAATCAATGTTAATGGATGGGAACAGTGATACCACGTCCATTCTGCCTATTATGCAGTTAGATATGTTTTTGTTTTTCTTGCACTCATTGATTCTTCTGAGGAGGTCCTCTGTACTGTCACACACATCTGGGCACATCTTAATTATGGGGCGTATAACCATTGAGAGGAAGTAGGAGATCCTGTATCTGCATACAGGTCCTGTTGGTGGTCCTGTTGCAGGATCGTCGACTGTCTTATGGTCTTTGCAAGAGCCCATAGAAGGGTGGTATGTCATTGTTAGACGCCTGGAAGTTGTTGGCAGTGCGTCTGCTTGGCTTTAGGATGTCGGTTCACATCATCATGTGAGCGTTGAGGATCTTCTGTCTCCCCTCATGTGTTTGTTGTGTAATTTCGCTCGTGTTGGTGATGTGTGGTTGCATAGCCTTGATGTAGTTCGGCATGCTGTCTATCGACATCCTAGCAGATTTATCTGTAGGTAGACACACTACCTCACCATCCCTTGTGCGCTGCTTGAGGCTAACTAAGCCTTCTACAGGTTCCCTTCCAAGTTGTTGGACTTCTGGTCTGCTTTGTCACTTAGTATATCGGTATACTATTTGTCTAATTTTATTTCTAGCTATGGTAAACTGTGCCTCTGTCTCGTCATCTATGTGTTGTGGTATACAAACTCCTTTATTAAAAGGTAACTTAGTAGGATAAATTTTACTCATCTTATAAATTTTGTCAGCTGGGTTGAAGAATAGTTTCTTTAAGGGGTTGTCATTATATCTATCGTCATAGTTGTGTGTGTTGCTATTATTGTTATTATGGTTGTTGTTGTTCCTACCATTAGCATTATTATTATTGTTATGATTGTTAGATGTATTGTTGTTGTTTTCTCTATTGTTATTGTTGTTGTTACTGTTATTTCTGCCATCGTGGTTATTACTTTTATTATGTTACTTGTTGTTGCTGTTGTGGTTGTTGTTTTTGTTGTTGTGTCTACAATTAATGTTGCTACTCGTATTATTTCCATTATTACTATTGTGGTTGTTGTTGTTGTTATTGTTGTCGTGTCTGTCGTTAATGTTTCCATTATTATTATTGTGGTTGTTGTTGTTGGTGTTCTGTCTATCGTTAATATTATTATCATTATTATTATTACTAGGGCGGTGGATTGGCTGTATCAGTAGAGGGTCGGACGCCATGCTTTGACGCGTAGAGTTACGGCCCTTGCCATTCTGAGTTCAAATCCCGCCGAGGTTAACTTTGCCTTTCATCCTTACGTGATCGATAAAATAAAGAACCAGTAATGCACTGGGTATTTGCTGGCCTTATGCCAAAAGTAGAAACAATTATTATTATTATTATTACTATTTCTCTCTCTCCTGCTATTGTTATTGTTATGACTATTACTATTATAGCTGTTATTTCTATACTCAGATTTATTGTTTATATTACTACTGTCGTGATTATTGTTGTTGTCGGTATAGTTGTTTATTTTCGCATTCCAACGTATTTTTGTGAAACACTTTTCCAGCTCAGTTTTACATTCGATTGGAATTATCTTTTTGTAGATAGCAAATTTTCTATTCTCCTTTTTTTTGTTTTTTCTTCTTCATCATCTTAATTTGTCATTGAAATGTTTGTTGCAACACACATTTCAATAAGAAATTAAGATGGATGAAAAAAAAAGGAAAAAAGAAGAAGAAAGGAGTTTAGAAAATTTACAAAAATACCCTAAGATCAACAATATCCGTATGAAAGACGTAGCATTACCGGCATAATTTACAAAAGATCATACACTAAATACTAAATATTTATGGAAATACTTTAATCAGTGAAGAGGAACAACATGTTCTACGGCTCCCACCACTATATATATGTATATATGTATATTGGTGGGAGCTGTATATTTTATATAAGTATATATATATATATGGAGGAAGTTATAGTTCACTTGAAGCATTGTATAATCAGGTATAAACGTTTGAATTTGTAAAGCCAAAACAATGCAGGTATGGACATAGAATAAAAAATGCAAATGCAAAAGATATTGTTGACAATAGTCTATTACCTTAGATTTATTTAAATGTCCTTAATTTTCGAGATAATATCTCTTCTTCGGAGGGAAGTAAAGTGGTTAAACCAGTATACTAAATAGCTTGCCAACTCATGCAGACAGGAAATGGTATCGAGTATCTGTTCTATATCTAATGTGAAAGAGTTAAGGTTAGGTGGATAAAGAGTAGGCTCCTTTTAAAAGTTTTTTTTTGGTACATGTCTGTTTAAGTGTATGGGAGAATGCGTGAATGTGTAAGTATGTGTGTGTGTGAGTGTGAGAAGATATGTCTATACGTAAATGTGGAGGATAGATGTTATCTAGTGTTAGAACTGGTCCTTGTGTGTGTATGTGTGTGTGTGAGAGAGAATAAGTGGAGGTGTAAGCGCGTGTGTGTGCGTGTGCGTGCGTGAGTGTGGGAGGGGGGTGGAAGTGTGGGGTTAGATGCTCTATCAAGTCATAAATTGGGTCTTGAGTTCTAGTCTATTATTGATTGGTGGTTGTGTTTTGTCTATAATTAGTGCTTCCTTAATTCTAAGATTGCCGAGGTTTCTTTCCTTAGTTTCTATCCTAACTGTTATGGTTTTGTCAGTGTTTTTGCATTTCACTAGGTGTTTCTTAAATGAGGATGCGTTAGTATTGAGGGGTTCTTTTATTCTTAGGTCGAGTGGTCTGGTGGTGCTACCTACGTAGAAGTTGCTGCATTTTTCGCACTCTAGTCTGTATACGACGTAAGCCTGGTGGCATAGGTCTGTGTCGTTGATGGGGCAGTTGGCTAGCCTGCAGCAGTTGTCATGTCTGGTGGAGTGTCTTTTGGTTAGCTGTCCGCGTAGAGAAGGTCCTGAGTGGGCCAGTTGGATATCTAGTCCCTCTCGTCTGATAGCTCTGCGGATGGCTGTTGTTGTTTCGTCACTGAAGTGTGGGAGCTTCAGGAAGCAAGTGTTAGTGCCTCGGGTGTGGTATCCTCTGTTCTTTCTGGCACGGTTTATGGTGGATGTCGTGTATACGTTCAGTTTGAGTACTTCCAGGAAATGTGTGGTGTGTGCGTCTCGGTCTCTAGCCTCGGTCCATTTGTTCCGGATACGTGTTAGTTCGTTCCTTATGTATCCGAACTTAGCGCCGGATGGGAGGGCTGATCTGAAATGTACGAACAGGTCCCTACTGGCGGATTTTTTTATAGAAGCTGGTGTGGTTGTTGCCTTCCTCTGTTACCCTGAGTTGGAAGTCCAGTAGGGATAGGGATCCGCGGTCATCGGGATGTTCCATGCTGAACTTTATACTGGCGTCCATGCTGGAGAATGTTGTGTATAGTTTATCCGCCTTCTCACGGGATGATGTAAGTATGAGTATGTCATCTAAATATCGGGTGAAGAATGTATGGGAATGGCAGGTGTTGAGGGCTCGGCATTCTAGCTGGTTCGTGTAGGTGATGGCCAGCAGGTCCGATAGGCTGGATCCCATGGGTAATCCTGTTGTCTGTCTGTATGTGTGGTGGTGGAAGGTGAAGTACGTGTTGTCCACTGTGAAGCACAAAAGCTGGTGTATGTCCGTCGGATGGAGGCCATAGCAGTTGATGTCCTCTGCGACCACGCAGTCCGTCAATAAATCGACAGCTGGATGAGCGGAGACTGTAGTCTAGAGGGAGACAACGTCGAGGCTAAAGGCGTATCTATTTAGTTTAACTTGTTCTGGCTGGAGTTGGTGTAGTCTACGTATGACTTCGTCGGAGCTACTGACATGCCCGGGAAAGGTGGAGAGTAGAGGCTTGAGGACCTGGGAGAGGAGCCAGGAGATTTTGTATAGGGGTCCTTCTATGCTAGAGGCAATGGGTCTTATTTGTGTCTTAGTAGTATTCTTGTGGGTCTTGATGAGGTGGTAGAAAGTGGGGAGTCTGCTATTTCTAGTGGTGTAGTTAAGCTTAACTTTATTTGGGAGTTTACTTCTCCTACAGATATCGAACCAGATGGAGTTGGTCTGTTTTTCGATCTGGGCTGCAGTCATGTCCGGGATCTCTGTGTATAGTTCATTGTCGCTTAGGTGTTCAAAGGCTAGGTTGTTGTATGAGGCTTGAGAGAGAACGCAAAACTCTTTACCTTTGTCGGATAGTAAGTATATAAGTTCCCTATTCCGTAGGTTCTTCAGGGCGAGTTGTTGTGTCTTTATCCACCTAACCTTAACTCGTTGTTTTGAATATTTAAGGTATTCAGCAGAGCGCGCATGCCCGTGAAATGAGGTCGGTGAGGCAGAGGTCAGCGGCCGAAGTAGTTCTCTCAATTGTGGGAGTGGGTGGCGCTAGCTGTCAGTCCAATCTCTGCCTGTTTGGTGAATGTTACTATGTGTGTGTGTGTGCGTGTGTTGTCTCGCTTGAGTGTGTGTGTGTGTGCGTGTGTTGTTGTCTTGTTCCTCTGATGGCAGTGTAGTATGTTCGTATGGTGGAATGCTACTGTGTGTGTGTATGTGTGTGTGTGTGTGTGTGTGTGTGTGTGTGTGTGTGTGTGTGTGTGTGTGTGTGTGTGTGTGCGTGTGTTGCTGTCTCGCTTGTGTGCGTGTGTGCGTGTTTTGCTGCATCGTTTGTTAACTTAAACCAACCATCTCATTTCGCTTCTCTCGGATCGGTTGTTTAATTGTGGCCCTAGGCGTTTGATCCAAAGTGCTTCCTTGATACGTAACGTGCCAACGTTTCTTTCTGTCGCTAGAATTGTGACAATGGGCCTTCCGTCTTTGTTTCCGCATTTGGCTATGTGTTTCCGGAAAGACAAGGCCCTGGTTTTAGTGTGTTCCTTGATCCGGATGTGCAACAGCCGGATTGTGCTACCTATATAGTATTGGTTGCACTTGTTACATTCTATCTTATACACGACGTATGTGCGTAGGGCAGTCTCTGAGGGAGCACGCACCAGTGGGTTTCCCGGGTTTCCTGGAGAGGCATCTTCGCAGGGAGGGGCCCGTGTGTGCCACGTGGATGTTGAGGCCCTCCCACCGTATAGCCTTGCGGATAGCCTTGGTGGTATTCTCGCCCAGGTGAGGCATTTTAAGGAAGCACTTGCCTTGGTTGCCTCTCTGTCTCTTGTGTTTGGTGTCTCCTACTCTGTCAGTGAGCGAGGTAGGGTACCAGTTCGTCCCCAGCACCTCGAGGAATCGCTTGGTATGAGTGACACCACTCGCGGGATCGCTGCATCTGTTTTTGATTCGCGCGATCTCGTTCGTGATGAATCCTCTTTTGGCACTGTTAGGGAGGGCGGACTTGTAGAGGACGAACAAGTCCATGCAGGCTACCTTTCGGTAGAAGTTGCAGTGGATCCCTCCCTGTTCCGCGATGTTGATTGGGAAGTCGAGGAGGGCAAGTGACCCGTCGTCGTTGGGGTGTTCAACACTTAAGTCAATGTTCTCGTCCGTGTTGTTGAACATCTCATAGATTCTGTTCGCCATGTCTTGGGAAGGTGTGAGGATGAGGATATCGTCCACGTACCTTGAGAAAAAGGCGACGGCGTTGGGGTGGCAGGCGTTGAGTGCTTTGCGCTCGAGGCTGTCCATGTAAGAGATCGCTAGCTCACTCGACAGGCTTGATGCCATGGGCAGTCCCGAGGTTTGTTGGTATGTTTGGTCAAGGAATCCGAAGTAGGTGTTGTCGACGACGATGGATATGAGTTGGTGAATGTCAGCGGTGGTGAGCCCGAAGCAGTGTAGGTCAGTGGATTGGACGCGTTCCATCAGTATATTGACGGCCGGGAGTGCCGGGACCGAGGTGTAGAGAGCGAACAGAATCTATGAGATGTTCAACAACATGGACGAGAACATTGACTTAAGTGTTGAATACCCCAACGACGACGGGTCATTTGCCCTCCTCGACTTCCGAATCAACATTACGGAACAGGGAGAGATCCACTGCAACTTCTACCAAAAGGCAGCCTGCAGGGACCTGTTCGTCCACTACTTTCCGCCCTCCCTAACAGTCCCAAAAGAGGATACATCACGAACGAGATCGCGCGAATCAAAAACAGATGCAACGAACCCGCGTGTGGTGTCACTCATACCAAGCGAATCCTCGAGGTGCTGGAGACGAACGGGTACCCTACCTCGATCACTGACAGAGTAGGAGACACCAGACACAAGAGACAGAGAGGCACCCAAGGCAAGTGCTTCCTTAAAATGCCACACTTGGGCGAGAATACCACTAACGCTATCTGCAAGGCTATACGGAGGGAGGGCCTCGACATCCACGTGGCCCACTCGCCCCCCCCCCCTGCGAAGATGCCTCTCCAGGAAACTCGGGAAAGCAACTGACGTGTGCTCCCTCAGAGACTGCATAATGCGCCATGCGAACTGTTGACTACGCACATACGTCGTGTATAAGATAGAATGTAACAAGTGCAACCAATACTATATAGGTAGCACAATCCGGCCATTGCATATCCGGATCAAGGAACACACTAACACCAGGGCCTCGTCTTTCCGAAAACACAGCCAAATGCGGAAACAAAGACGGAAGGCCCATTGTCACAATTCTAGCGACAGAAAGAAACGTCGGCACGTTACGTATCAAGGAAGCACTTTGGATCAAACGCCTAGGGCCACAATTAAACAACCGATCCGAGAGAAGCGAAATGAGGTGGTTGGTTTATATTAACAAATGATGCAGCAACACACACACACAAGCGAGACAGCAAAACACGCACACACACACACACAGTAGCATTCCACCATACGAACATACTACACTGCCAATACAGAGGAACAAGGTAACAACACACGCACACACACACTCACTCAAGCGAGACAACAACACACGCACACGCACACACACAGTAACTTTCACCAAACAGGCAGAGAATGGACTGACAGCTAGCGCCACCCCACTCCCACAACTGAAAGAACTACTTCGGCCGCTGACCTCTGCCTCACCGACCCCATTTCACGGGCACGCGCGCTCTGCTGAATACCTCAGATATTGAAAACAACGTGCAGCGGATGACACGTTTCGCACCTTTCCAACAGACTACCCCCCCCCCCCCAACCCCCACTCGGAAAAAACCCCAGTTGATGGACGTGAATCCGAAATATATAGGGACAATTAAATCTCTCCCAAGGTAACTCTTTCTCGTGTTGTTATTTTTATTTTTATCCTTTACGCTCTTTCTTCATTCCTCTACACGTTACAGTCTTATACACGCCACGTATCTTAACGTACACCCACTTACATCTCTCTCTCCACCACCGGATCTTGATACCCGGAGATTTACCCATCAGCATTGTCGAGGCTTCTAAACGACTTAAAGAAATTTACCTTGTTATTCCACAATGCTTCAAGCAAACTTCAATACTCCCATATATATATATATGAGAGTATTGAAATTTGCTTGAAGCATTGTGGAATAATAAGGTAAATTTCTTTAAGTCGTTTGGAAGCCTCGACAATGCAGATGGGTAAATCTCCGGGTAACAAGATCCGGTGGTGGAGAGAGAGAGATGTAAGTGGGTGTACGTTTAGATGCGTGGCGTGTATAAGACTGTAACGTGCAGAGGAAAAAAGAAAGAGCGTAAAGGATAAAAATAAAAATAACAACACGAGAAAGAGTTACCTTGGGAGAGATTTAATTATATATATATATATATATATATATATATATATAGTTATATATATATGTTCATATATACATGTATGTATATATATATATATATATGCATGTATATATGAATACATATATATATACATATATATATGAATGCATATATATATATATATACATATATATATATATATATATATATATATATATATATATATATATGTGTGTGTGTGTGTGTGTGTGTGTGTGTGTGTGTGTGTGTGTGTATATATATATACATATATACATATATGTATGTATATATGTGTGTATATACACACATATATATACACATATGTATATGTATATACACACATATATATACACATATATAAACATATATATATATATTCATATATACTTATTTACATATACATATATATATATATATATATTTACATATACATATATATATATATCCCAATGCTCAGATACCATCAACACCATAAACACAGAGCTGGCATATCTAAGAACTGACTTAATGCCTGATGAGGTCATAGCCATTCAATGGCTATCATCGAAATATATATAGCAGTAAATAAAGGATTATGAGTTCATGCAATTGATTTATGTTTCGTCTGAAGGATGAGTATTTTAGAGTTTATTTTATCATGAGTTAAGGCTCTATTGATTTTTTCCCTGGATTTCACTAAATTCTGTTGGATAAATCGATTTTGGTTATCATTTCGAGCTTTGCTATGGATCGAATTCCAACCGTGACCATCCCCACTGAAAGTTTTCGTGAAATAGTATTTTCAAGACTATACAGAGTATTTGTAGTTGTTCCAAATTGAAGGATAAGTATTTTAGACTTTATTTTATCATGAGTTAAGGCTCCATTGATTTTTCCCTGGATTTCACTAAATTCTGTTGGATAAATCTATATCCTGATTCTTTTTGAATTGAGTTTGAATTACTTTTCCCACATCTTACGTTAACTATTTTCCCGTTTTGACGCTATAGTCACTTATATATTATGGAATACTGTTAGCTTCTTGCTACAATAATTTCTATACTTTACATTTATATATTCATACTCGGATTTCTTTCCTAGAGTGCTTAAATTATTTGTGACTAATCCCGGTATTTAAAAAAGAAAAACGCGATAATATTGCTTTTTGCTGAACTCCTTATTGTAGAGTTTTTTCGGAATGATTTTGACTGTTGTTTCATGTAAACAAACATTCGTCTCATTCTGACGTCACCAGCCCTGTTTTTCCACATGTGCGTTTTATTTTCATAATCACGCATGATGTTAATCTAGCTTGCTTTTAAAATCCCTTTTTGGCATATTAATCAGTGAGATTTTGGTTATCATGTTGAGCTCTGCTAAGGATCGAATTCCAACCGTGACCATCCCCACTGAAAGTTTTCGTGAAATAGTCTTTTCAAGACTATACAGAGCATTTGTAGTTGTTCCAAATTGAAGGATAAGTATTTTAGACATTATTTTATCATGAGTTAAGGCTCTATTGATTTTTCCCTGGATTTCACTAAATTCTGTTGTATAAATCTATATCCTGATTCTTTTTGAATTGAGTTTGAATTATTTTTCCCACATCTTACGTTAACTATTTTCCTGTTTTGACGCTATAGTCACTTATATATTATGGAATACTGTTGGCTTCTTGCTACAATAATTTCTATATTTTTCATTTATATATTTATACTCGGATTTCTTTTCTAGAGTGCTTAAATTATTTGTGACTAATCCGGGTATTTAAAAAAAAAAACGCGATAATATTGCTTTTTGCTGAACTCCTTATTGTAGAGATTCTTCGGAATGTTTTTGACTGTTGTTTCATGTAAACAAACATTCGTCTCATTCTGACGTCACCAGCCCTGTTTTTCCAAATGTGCGTTTTATTTTCATAATCACGCATGATGTTAAACTAGACTGCTTTTAAAATCCCTTTTTGGCATATTAATCAATTCGATTTTGGTTATCATTTCGAGCTTTGCTATGGATCGAATTCCAACCGTGACCATCCCCACTGAAAGTTTTCGTGAAATAGTCTTTTCAAGACTATACAGAGTATTTGTAGTTGTTCCAAATTGAAGGATAAGTATTTTAGACTTTATTTTATCATGAGTTAAGGCTCCATTGATTTTTCCCTGGATTTCACTAAATTCTGTTGGATAAATCTATATCCTGATTCTTTTTTAATTGAGTTTGAATTACTTTTCCCACATCTTACGTTAACTATTTTCCCGTTTTGACGCTATAGTCACTTATATATTATGGAATACTGTTGGCTTCTTGCTACAATAATTTCTATACTTTACATTTATATATTCATACTCGGATTTCTTTCCTAGAGTGCTTAAATTATTTATGACTAATCCCGGTATTTAAAAAAAACTAATTTCTATACTTTTCATTTATATATATATATAAGTAAATTATTCCGGGTTGAATCGGCGGTAACCACAGTAAGTAAGGTACTCAATACATAGCAGGGTATAAAAGTTTTAATATAGATGAGATTCTGCAGGATTAGAACTGTTTCATTCTTGAGAAATCTTCAGGAATCTGACTGTCCAAATAAATGTGTTGATATTTATATATTTTTGGGTAGTAGGAGAGTGTGGGAGAAGGATGGGTAGAGGTAATTGGTTGAATACCACCACATTTATTCGGACAGTGAGATTCGTGATGATTTTTCAAGAATGAAACAGTTCTAGTCCTGTAGAATCTCATATATATATATATATATATATATATGTATATATATATATATATATATATATATATATGTATATATATATATATATATATATATACATATATGTATATATATGTATATACTTATACATATATCAATATATATATATGTATATATATATATGTATATATAATATATATGTATATATATATACATATATATATGTATATATATATATATGTGTATACTTATACATAAATGAATATGTATATATATATATGTATATATATATATGTATATATATATGTATAATTATATACATATATAAATATATATAAATATGTATATATATATATATATATATATACATATATATATACGTATATATATATATAGAACAAAGGAATTGTGGTAAGGAACCAGATGGACCATAACGCACCAGAGTACTCAATACTTAGTATAGTAGAGTGGGAAATAGGAAAAATGTATGACCCCGACGGCAGAGCTCAAGCCGTTTCGACGGCTATTTCTGGACTAAATTAGAATGTTTAGCCTGGTGAATAAATAGCCGAACTTGTCAAGGGTGTACTTATATGGGAAGATTGTAGTTGTCAAGAAGATTGGTTAAAATTTGTTGTAAACACAAATAAGTCTATCATGGCATTTGGTGGGAGGTAGGGGTGGCTGAACTTGCCTATAGAACAATAGGGGAGTGAGTGGAGCGGTCAAGCGTTGAAAGTGATATGTATACAGCAGATTCTAAGGATAGTGTATGAAGTGGAGGAAGGAGGTTATAGAATAGGTAAATCGAATGAGAGTAGGAGACAATGAAAGATATTAGAAATAAATAAAAAGATATATAAAATTAGATAGTGATAAATCAATAAAAAACCACAATGATATCTTATAGGTTAATAAGTTGAGAATAGAAAAAACTTGTAGAAATTGAGTAGTAACAAAACTGATACAAAATTAACGGGGTTTAACACAACTGCTATAAGTAGTTAGTAAAACGTATTCGGCCAATTCAACTTAAAATTAGAGGGGTGGGGGAACTCATGCTACAGAGGCCCGATGGGCTGCATCGGGGTAGGCGAAAGGGGGAAAGCAGACGAGGAAGAAAATAGGGGGTGGAAGGAAGTGATCGGATGAGACAGGGGGAAGAAGAAGACAGAGAGGAAAAGAAAACAGATACATCTACTTATGTAAGCTGGGGTTTCCCTTAACTTATTCGGCAAGTGGGGAGGGGGTATCAGCCCTGTCTACCCACCCGGGTCGTTATGGGGTTTGAGGGCGAGATAAGTCCTACGCAATCTGTGTTTGCAAGCAGTTCCCAGTTCGTCTTTCTTGTTTAGGAGTTGGTCCTTCGAAAACAGCATTTGTAATGTTTTCTCCGAGCATAAGTTACACGAACGGCGCCCTCCCGTGTAGGAGTTAGCTCTGGACAGTAAGCTCCAAGTGAGATTGTAGGTTATATTATTATCTTGGAGGTCCCAGATGTGGCCCGAAAGTGTAGTGGCATGTCGCCGGACCGGGTTTCGGAAAGTAGTCGGTGTTAGTAGAGCCGGGTCTTGAAGTCACACGCGGTTAATCCTATATAAGCTTTGTTGGAGGTGTCCGTCCTCACGTTGCACTGGTAGATCACGTTACGTTCTCGGCATTTGTTGCTGAGGGGGCACGTAGATCTATCAGGGCAGTTACACCTCCTGGTCGGCTCTCCACTGATGTTTAGGTTATTTCTTCCATAGGGGTTGAGTTTTTTCTTGTTTGAGGAGACGATGTTTTGTGCGAAGTTAGATGTGGTGCCGTAGGAGAGTTTGGTGGTGTTTTTGTTAATTATGTTGTGGTAGCGGTGTTGTAGTGGGAAGTGTTTTTCGAGGAGTCTAAAGAATATTTTCCCGATAGGTGTTGCCACCTTACCATTATGGGGAGGATTGAACCACGTTACGTTGCATGAGCGGCTGGATAAAAGGATATTTCCTTCCGGAAGCCACTCCGCTTGAGGGCCTGGTTGTAATGAGGCGCTTATTCGTCGAATATCTGCTCATTAGCGGACGAACGAGATATGTGGAAGGAGATGTTTTAAACCAGGTTATTGGTGATGTTTCTAGGATGGTTAGTGTAGTGCAAGTTTTCGTTTGGTTTCCTGTATGGGTAGTACAGATCATTTTCGAGGTTAAGTGTAACGTCCAGGAAATTGACTTGGGTTAGGGACGTTTGTAGGGTGATTTTAAAACCCCAGTCCAGGAAGAAGTTGATTAGTTGTTTACGGACCCGGTCTGTACTACTGGGGTTGTAGTCTTTGAGGGTGAGGATCCCATCATCCCGATACAATCCACCGCCGAATGCAGGAAACATTTCGGTGAGTTTAAATAGTAGGAATAATCCTATAAGATCTATGACCTCGGCCGAATCCGTCGCGCCCATACTGACGTCGAAGGAGGAGTTGTCGAAAAGTAGGACTGTCTTCCTGGCGTGGAGAATGATATTTATTTCCTGGTCAGTGATGGGTGTGAGTGTTTCGACAAAGTCTAAGGCGGCCGTAAGGAGCGATAAGGTAATAGATGCATAGTAATTCTCTATGTCAAACTGGATGAATTTTGTGTCTCGTGTGTCCTCCATATTCCCGAACCATGAGATTACTTCCTGGGTGCTGGCCCATAGGCTAAGTCTCACGTTTTGCTTAACTTTTGGTTTAACTCGGTCTAGGATCTTTTTACTGATTCTCTCTATGTCCGACTCCATTGGGTTTATAAGCCTAATGGATGGTTTGCGGTCGAAGTCGGATTTGTGGTTCTTCAGTGTGAAGTAGGGAGTCCTTGGCGAGACGGATTCGGCCGTAAGTGGTAGGCCGTAATCGGTAGGCCGTTTGAGCACTCGATGATCTTAGAGAGATGTGTATGATAGCACATAAGAAACAGAGAATTAGTGTTGCGACGAATAAAATTTATTAGACATATTACAATCGTTTCTCTAGCGACCAGTTCGAGGCACGATCTATGTAATGATCGAACCTGATTCTGCAATGGCAAGGTCCTCAGTTACGTCTTGATTCTACGAATCAGAGTTTCCAAATGTTCAATTACACCCGCGGTATATATATATATATATATATATATATATATATATATATATATATATATATATATATAAATCGAAGGGAAACAATATTCAGCGGGGGGACTGTGCCCCCGGGGAACCCTTTGATTAAAATGAAATATACTTATCCAAGTACCCTGGGCAATGTAGTTTCAAGAGTGAAACTAATACTAATATCATTTGTACTACCTGTCTGTTTTTTGTTCTCTGTTCATTTATTAAACTATATATATATATATATATATATATATATAGTAATAATAATAATGTGAAGACTAAAATCCGAAGAGAGGGCTCGATAAGGTTAATATATATATATCATCATCATCGTTTAACGTCTATCTTCCACGCTAGAATGGGTTACACGGGTGGCCGTGTCTCGCTTGTGATCTTGTTAAGCATGAAAGCTCTGTTATTTTAATAAATATGTTTATATATATATATATGTGTGTTTATATATGTATATATATTTAATACATTAACAGAGAAAACCCATTAGTGATACTCCGATTAATTTCCAACTCACTCAACAAACATTAGGAAATACCTAAGTATATTCCCCAATTATACGTTTGGGGTGCTAACTGTATTGTATTGTGTGGATAATCGGCTGTATTATTTTATATGAGACATAATTAATTAAATCTCATTCCACATACGATCGTTTCATTATAAGATTTCTACAAAGTGGGAGAAAAGTCTCCTAGTTATGTAGAAGCCTGCATAAGATCAATGGATTCCCATGCAAGTGGGCTCTTATAACTCTTCAGTGGGATGCCCACGTAACATCAATATTAATATTTAGCGATAGTAACCGTCAGTGGTAGATAGAGCCGCTTAGTTTGTAAGTCCAGCAGTTCTAATATATATATATTTAAATATATATTTAGTGAAAAGATCACAAGGACGATTGGTTACTCCTTCATTACATTTATTGGTTGGTGACGCGCGTTTCGCCACTGATCAGCTCAAGGTTCGATTTGTATCGATCTTACTCGACTCATTACAGATCGAACCTTGAGCTGATCAGTGGCGAAACGCGCGGCACCAACAAATAAATGTAATGAAGGAGTAACCAATCGTCCTTGTTATCTTTTCACTTTAATACACTCTGTCACGCTCTACACCTCGACACTGACTGAAGTGAACCTAAACATCGAGTGCTCACCCGGGTGAACCTACACTAACTCCAAGTTACACTCCCTGGATATATATATGTATATATATATATATATATATATATATATATATATATATATATATATATATATACATATATAAAATAAAATAATTAAATCAAATATTTAAAATCTGGGTTTGTTTATTAAAGATGTACTGCTATATATATTTCGGTGACACCATCCTTGGCTGTGACCTCTTCAGGCAGTCCGAATTGGTGTGGTAGAGACAGGTACACATGTTGTTGAAGTGTGTTACTCCGTCAATACACCAATATGCCCAGCTCCTGGTTGGGTTGTTATTTCTTTGAGAAACTGGAATCATATGAATTCGAACAAAGGAATTTCGGCGTCAAAGAACACTCTCTCCTCCCATTGGTCAGTTGTGAGAACATTCCTCAGTCAAAAGTCTATAGACATTTTTCTGAAGCAAGACAATCTGTTGTGTTTTTTTTTCTTAAGTACAACTGACCTCCTCCCTTGTGTTGGTAGTGGTATTGGTGTTAGGGGGTCAGCAGGCAGGTCAGCTTTAGTTCGGCTGCTGCTATGTTTAGAAGAATATGTGTGTATGGGTTGGCATCTATCCTGTCACCATTTCACGTGGTGGGGGTGTGCCAAGCAGATGAAGAAATAAGATAAAGTAAAATGGAGAAATAAAAGAATAAGAGGCAGTAAAATGAAGAAATAAAAATAAAATAAAAATAAAAAAGTAATAAAATAATAAAAATAATAAAATAATAAAAGAATGATATAAAATACGTGTGTGTTATAACCAATTACAAAGTTTGAAATATTTGGAAAATATTGATTGAAGTAGAAAGGCTGTGTCATACTCGAGAAGTGCAAAGGATTACAACCTTTACACTATCATGGGGTGGTGCGTTTTAAGAGCAAATGAGACAAGAGTGGAGTGTAAAACACCAGAACCCGAGTGTCAAAATCCGGAAATGCATAGGACTACAGTTCTTATTTCGGCATGCATAGAGTACATATGCGTGTATGTCACCTCACATCGTTCCAAGCACACATTCACAAGAACAGGCCCAGGCGCATCCCATATGCACACATACACACACACACATTATAAATCCACACACACACACACACACACAGGTATGTAAATATATGTGCATGTACAATCTTAAATAACAGTATCTATGTATGGACATATGTATAAGTATGTGTTGTCATATGTATGTGTTGTCATAGTCGATCGAGGCAGAATCCCAAAATTTAAAAATAAATAAATATATACACAGAGGGAATTAAGGAAAAAAATGTTACTTAATTCCCTCTGTGTATATATTTATTTATTTACTCATTCATTTATATATACACGCACTGTGTCTCGTTTTTTAAATTACTTTTTTAAGATCTTCTAAAAATTTATTTTAAAGAATGATTTTTTGGAAAGAAATATTTTTTTAAAGTTTCTTTTGAAAGGTATTTTTTGAAGCTTTTTGGAAGAGTTTTCTTCGCTCTCTTAACTTCTTTAATTTTTTAATTTTTGGATTCTGGTAATCCTTTGGATTTCAGCTCTTAACTTTTGCCAATTTTCTGAATTTTGGACAGAAAATAATTTTTTCTTAGTTCCCCTCTACAAAAGTAACTTTAACAGACAAACTGTAAAAACACACACGCACAACAGCCCCACACATATATACGCACACATATTTATGCATACACTCACATGTGTGTACTGTTGTATATACACCTTCACACTCTCTCTATATAAGTGTCTGTGTATGTATGTGTGTGGGTATATACTCATCTCAACCTACCACAGTAGTCAGCTCCTACAACCCCCTATCCCCTTTTGAACTATTGACCACTAGATTAAACAATATGGTCACAGCATATTTCTCACATCAACAAAACAACTTGGCCTCATTCCCAGTCAACATTTCAGGATATATGATGCAAGAAATTTTACTCAAACATTCGATTTTGATTTTAATTTTAAATCTTTTTTTACTCCCTCCAACTCTTTTTAATTAACTTTTTTCACTGAATTTGACAAGATGGATCTTAATACATCGAAACCGGTAATTTTCTCATATACTGTATATGCTTCATAAAAAAATTTTCAAAAACGAATTGTCCCTCTCTTTTTTAACAACATTATCTTTTTAATAACACTATCTGATAAACTCCGACCTCACACACTTACACCTCTCCAAGATAATGTCACTGGACCGAGACCTTTGGCGGTACTCAGTAATAGAGAAGACCCGCCTTCCCTAAATACATAGTAAAACCTACTACAGTCAGTAGGCATCTCTAACAAAATACACCCCCGTCCCACCACCCCCACCCCATCCACACCGCCCCCTTCTATGTAAAGTTATGTTGGTGCCACACCATCCAGGCCGAAACAAATGAGATCGTGGAGGTGTCACGACAAAAAACACACAGTCCACGCTGTAATGTGGCCGTGTAGGCAACACGGTAAAAACCTCCCAGACCCACACTGTAAATGTGGTTGGTGTTAGGAAGGGCATCCAACTGTAGAAAACCTGCCAGACAGTCCTATGCGAGCAAGACAATCACTCTTGCCTCAAGTGGGAAAACCCCCGTCCAAACCCATGCAAGCGTGGAACACGGACGTTAAACGTTGATGATGATGATGATGATGATGATATCTTTTCAATAATCTCACTTTCACGAATCAAAAAAGAAAGCATACCTTTAAATATATTTCCTGTGCTATTTCCAACTTCATCTTTTCTCTCTCTCATATATATATACATATATACTTATACATATATACATATATATATGCATATATATATATATATATATATATATATATATATATATATATATATATATACATATATCATATACATAAACATATATACATATATATATATATGCATATATATATATATATACATATAGTAATAATAATAAATTTCAAGACTAAAATCCAAAGAGGGCTCGATAAGGATAAATATATATCAAATATATAAGAACCGTAGAGCAAATATTTATTAAAATAACAGATTAAAGTTTAAGCAAAGAATCGCTGCTTTCACCCTTGACGGGATCTTCTGACGATTCCGTTAAGCGTGAAAGCAGCGAATCTTTGCTTAAACTTTAATCTGTTATTTTAATAAATATATATACATATATATATATATGTTGTTTTTTTTTTCATATTAATAGAACTGCCCATGAAATTAACATATAAGTAATGACTGAGACTTCCACAAACATGAGCACCAGTAATGAGATTCTCGGTGAGATTCAGCATGACACTGTGTGACAAGGATGGCATCTTGAATTACTGGTGCTACTCATCTTTGTTAGCTGAGTGTACTGGAGTACCATGAAATAAAAAGTGAAAGATGAAACTACTTACATGGGAGTACAATATCAGGAGAAAGGAGATTTCTACAATAACTGAGGAGCTGAAACGAAAGTTCATGCCAAAGCTGCAAAGATTAAGAGGCATGTACAATGGATCATGCTATATAATCAGAATGTACATTTCCAACAAAATCAGACGATATTCTATCAGGACGTATATGGCATGGTTAGGAATGATGATGTAATCCCTGATGTGGATGAAAGTAAGAAGTTTTTTTTTATAATAAATAGTAACAACAAAAACTAAAATAATAAATATTTAAAAATCAAACAAACAAAAACAAATTCCCCAATAGTGGACACCTCTGATGATCAAACGTAACAAAAGCCCATAAAAAATCCTGATCACCCTGGTCACTAAGGCAAATTGTTATCTACCAGTTGTCCTCCTCCAATTCACAGGTGCATACACAGAGTAGGCACAATTACTCAGACCATTCTCACCAGTCTCATCCACCTTTCAATAAATAATAATTATAATAATTGTTTCTACTTTTGGTACAAGGCCAGCAATTAACCAGTACATTACTGGTACTTTATTTTATCGACACTGTAAGGATGAAAGCCAAAGTTAACATTGGCAATTTTAACATATCTACAGTTCTAACAAAGCCACAATTGTATTATTCTGAAAAATAGACTAAAAGAACTATTATGACTAGACAGTAAATACAAGAAAAATAATGACTGCATTTATAATATACCACCCAAAATCAGATGTAGAATACCTGTCACAAACACAGGAAGAAATAGGCCTTATGTGACTAGAATTCCATTATAAAATAACCACTCTAAGACTAGAAAAATATCTAATGAAGAAGAATAGAATGTTTATTCAAATACCCATGAAACATGAACAAAATAAAAATTTGATTTTTGTTTTTAAGGAAGACAAAAAATTCAAAACAGAAGCTGAATTAACAGATAATCATGAGGAAAATAAAAACATAGAAGAAACAGCAAAAAGGATAAAATCCAAATAGCAAACAAATCTCCAGAATACTATGTTAAAATAATTGTTTCTACTTTTGGCACAAGGCCATCAATTACCCAGTACATTACTGGTACTTTATTTTATCAATCTGTAAGGATGAAAGGCAAAGTTAATCTCGGCGGGATTTGAACTGCAAAGGGACGTAACTATGCTTGGAAGCATATGGCAAGAAAAACTACAACATGACCAATACCCACAAAAACGGAACAGGAAGGAAGTGGACCAGCAATTTCCCAAAACTAGTTAAGAAGCACTGAACTAATATCTGAGACAGAAGGACAAACCTCATATTTGGATGATGAAAATCTAACAAATCCCTGTCATAACAGCTCTTTTCTTGCCTGTCCTTTGTCTTGCTAGAGTCTCATATGCACTATCAGCAGAACAGCCCATGTTGTACAAACTGGCATTAAACACACAGTACCCCATTAATGCATAAAATATTACTGCCAGCAGGGCCATTCCTGTACATCCTATGTACCTATATATTTGTATATTCTTTTTATTAAGGTTAAATAATGAGTCTTGTTACTCTGGAGTCATCATCATCATCATCATCATCATCGTTTAACGTCCATATTCCACGCATGCATGGGTTTGGATGGGAGTTTTCCCACTTGAGGCAAGAGTGGTTGTCTTGCTCGCATAAGAATGTCTGGCGGGTTTTCTACGGCTGGATGCCCTTCCTAATACCAACCACATTTACAGTGTGGAACTGGGAGGTTTTTACCGTTACCTACACGGCCACATTACAGCGTGAACTGTGTGTTTTTTTTGTTGTGACACCTACACGACCTCATTTGTTTCGGCCTGGATGTTGTGGTACCAACATAACTTTACATTGAAAGGGGTGGTGTGGATGGGGTGAGGGTAGTGGGACGGGGTGTATTTGTTAGAGGTGCCTACTGACTGTAGTAGGTTTTACTTTGTATTTAGGTAAGGTGGGTCTTCTGTATAACTGTGTAGCGCCAAAGATCTCAGTCCAGTGACATTGTCTTGGAGAGGTGTAAATGTGAGTATATATGAAAAATGCTTTGAAATATTAAAATGTTACATTCTTAATATATAAAACCTAGATGTAAAATAATAGTGTATCCCAAATTCATATAATTTCATTCTGAAAAACTGTGATATCCTGCAATATATAAAGCTTGATTCTATAAATATACCTATTTGTACCGAAACACATAAGAAAAGTATATCAATTTTGACATGATCATGTTTTATTCAATTTGTTGCTGATTCATGAATTATTTTTCCGTTTCTGATAAAGGTGAACTACATGCCTAAAAATAAGAATCATACCTTTCACTTCTATTAATATTTTATGTAGTTTCAATATTTTGTTTGTATTTTAGAGCTTTTGTTTCTGAGGATGATCTTTTCACAATGGTCTCAATGAAAAGAAATATGTGAGATGAAACAAGATATTTACTCAAAGACCCTTCATTACTATATTTCTAATGAAAACATGCCATTTATCTTCAAATAACTTTTAAAATAATCATGAATTGGAGAGATTTAGCAATAAAAATATATTTTCACTATTAATCTAGTGTTTGTGGCATAAATTAACAAAGGTTCATATATAAAATTTTGATAAAAGCCCCACACTGTAAATGTGGTTGGTGTTAGGAAGGGCATCCAACTGTAGAAAACCCGCCAGACAGTCCTATGCGAGCAAGACAACCACTCTTGCCTCAAGTGGGAAAACCCCCGTCCAAACCCATGCAAGCGTGGAACACGGACGCTAAACCTGATGATGATGATGATGATGATGATTAACACTTTAAAACAAACAAGTTTGTATCATATTACCAGCAGCAATTTCAGGTAATTAGTTATTAAAGAGTTAAGAACGTGCTGAAAAAGGAAATATTTTTGTTACTTTAACATAATATTTTAAACATTTGCAGTGACAACAGACTACGATAGTTTTTTGAAACTTGTTTCAGGCTAGTGCCATGATTCAGTCTGTATATTCCATTGAAAATTGTTTGCTGTGATTCCAGAGGTAATTAAACTTCAATACATGCAGTTTGTTCAAAACTGCTTGCTGCTAGTCCAGCAGCAACAAACTTCTATATAGTTTCAGAAAATTGTTTGCCACTAGTGCCATGTTCCACATTGAACCAGCAGAGTTTTTTTATATACTACTGCAGCAGAAATTGTGGTTATTCTCTTCAAAAGAACCAACCAAAAATGCATTATTCTGTGCATAAACTTACACTATTGTAAACAAAAAAGACTACATTCACCCTTAATATTTCTCTATTGACTAGATTTACATACCATGCAATCCTCTGAAATACTGGGAGTCACTTGAGAATTACCAAGCTGTAAACTATTAGCAAACTGTTTTGTTTTGCAGTCTCTATTCATAGGAACAAATATAATCCTTTCTTCATATAGATTTCCAACTTCAACAAGGCCAAGTCAAAATAGCTTGCTAATGGCTTACAGCATTGTAATCCTCAAGTGACTCACTCAGTTGTATAACAACTGAGCAGAAAGCTAGTCAATAGAGAATGTTAAAGGCACAATGATCTGTTGAAAATTGTATAAGTTCTAATAGCTGAATTGAGACTATGTTACATCTGTGAATTGCAGAATCTAATAAGCTTCACTTCCTCTGAATATTAGTAACTTTCGAGTGTTTTGTATTGTATTTGTAGAGTGGTTATACTCTGTTTATACAATGGTTGTGTAGTAGTTGTTCATTGGAGTTCGTATTTGTTGACATCAAAAGAGGTAAAATGTGCTGATTCAAACTGCTTGCCTCTGTTGTAAATGATGATGAAAGGAAATTAAGACATGTAGATTATTATTAATTCATAGACGTATACTATGGCTGAAACTAGAATCACTGAGCTGTAAGCAAGCTGCTCTTTTTGTCAAATACAACAACTTAATGCCACAGTTATTGCAGTTTCAGCAATTTTTACAAGTCACACGTTCTTCAACAATTACATTCACAGAACTCCAATGAGATGAAACAACTTACAGCTATAACAGCTATTTCAAATAACACATCTTTCAACAGATCATCTTGTTGTTACCACTTCTCTAGTAATTAGTTACATGTAGTCATGTAATAATATAATGAGTCACTCAAGCATTACCAAATCCTAAGCTCTTAAAAAGATATGTTGCTTCACTTTCTCTTTCCTTTGACAAAACGTTTTCTATTTTGTACAGAACTCAGCTGATTTAAAATATTAGGCATGTATAAACTGAATAATTCACATTTGAACCTTGACTTTTTTGCCATGTGTGAGTATTGCCTAAACTGCACCAAATCCACTGAAAAAAACAAAAACAAAAGATGAATTATGTAAATTAGTTGTGAAAACAAAATGGTTGAACGTAACAAAAATCCCTGGCCAAAGAACTCAGGCTAAAACAATGATGTAAAATAATCTCTGATTCATGCAGAAAGCTGTGTTGATAGCAGAAGTAAACAGAAGTACATGATAGAACAGAGTTCTAGGCTTAAGAGATAAGACAAACATTGTTGAAACTGGAATACTGGGTTGGTTATCAATCAATTCCTAATGTTTTATGTTTCACCAATTTCCCATAAAACTATTTTTTTTTATTTTTTTTATTTTATGTTTTCACCAAAGCAATATTAGGCCTTCTAACTAGTGTGATACTAAAATTATAGCATTAATAAAGATAAGAGTTATATAAAGACAAGATTTACATACATCCCTTTGTAAAGAAACAGGAACAATTCATGCAGTTTTAAAAGTGTATTATACTAATTAGTCCTAAATTAAAGTTCTCTTTTGAATGTCATACTGGTTAGAAAGGATAATGTCACACTGTGATAAAAAGGAGAAAAAATAAATACATTTTACAAAGAAAATGTTAGAAGAATGAGATACTGCAAATTGATTATTCTTTCAGCTTAAATATGCTTAATATTTTAGAGCAGCTGGAGAGAGATTTCCATATAAAATAACTGAGGTTCCTTAGGTGTTGACTTTTATTGAAGCTAAAACATTTGTTAGTAGCCAACAGCTCAGTAATCCTCAAATTACTCTCTTTATTATTTAATATATAACCACATGTAAAGCTGATCAATAGAGGTGAATCTTAAGGGTGTCTTAAGGGTGATTCTACTCTTTCTTTATAAGATATAAAGATGATGATGATGAATAATCCAACTTTTGCACAGCTGATATCAGGTGAACAATCATGATGTCTGTTGTAATACTATCAAGGAATCTGCTGGTACCATCTGGAATATGCTATTGGAAGCAAACAATTTTAAAAAAGAATGTAGATGTTTGTTATTGCTGGAGTATTTGAATGTAAACTGAATTTTCTGGTAACATCATTTGAATGCTTGCAACTGATGGGCTCAATAAAACCACCCAAGCACCTTATGGTTGTGATAAACTGGACGATAGATTAAGTTAAACATTCAAAAACAGAATGGCTCCTCTAATGGGCTTCTACACAATTTTACTTTACCAAATTTCTCTAATAAATCTTTAGTCAAGACAAATATCCAAGATGCCTTACTGTGGACTTCAACTTGAAACCCTTTAGTTACAAACCAAATTTCTTAACCACACAGCCATTCATAGAGTTAGAAGCTGGGTATTTAGATTCCTAGGATAGCCCTATAATGTGCACTCCATTTTCCCAAATTACATAATTTAAACTTAGAATTTGGTAAGCTAACAAACCTATTTTTAATACCTCTTGCTTTAATTACTTTAAGAAAATTACTAATACTCCATTTTCTACTGCACAGTCGACACACACCCACACTAAATGATGACATATCATAACAGCATACAGCCCTATCTACCAGTATGGATATTTCCCCAATGTTGCTACAGGGTAAAGGTGATTAATGATTTATTTATTGACTACACGATACCATTATATCATTAATTTACTTACAGAAATTTGTACAAAACCATGATCTTTTAAGGTTCAGTATTGCATTTCTCTGAGCAGCTTAGGTGGCATCCATACTTAGAATTAAAAATATAAAGTAAGGTAGAAGCGTGATAGTAGTACATCCTGAATATATGCCAAAATAAATGTAAGCATACTGAGAAATAGATATGAGACAGAAATCTATGAGCTGTGATTCTGAACTCAACTCAAGACATTCTCTGTTGACCTAGCTTGAGGTATTAGCATATAGAATAAAATGATAATATATTTCAGTTTAAGAAATTACATTCCTGATATCAGTTATTATCAGTAGAATTTGAGATGGTTTTATCACAGCTTGAAAATACCATCTCAGAGTTCAGGAAAGGTATTAGTTTTAGATTATATTTATTATGTATATATATGAGGATATTATCAGAATTTCAAATGTGACTATAACACTGTTGAAGGATCATTTCATTTCATTTTATAAGCAGATAACTACTAAGCTTTAGCTTTTTTCAGAGCCGTCATGATATATAGTCTTAGTCTTCTAATACAATTTCATTTAAATCTAGGATATAATAAAAGCTTTTAAATCAACCTCAGTACTTGACTGGTACTAAAATTTATTGAACACTGAAAAGATGAATGTGGAAGGTGACTTTAGAGGGATTTTATATGTATTTATTATCTTATAGAGTAGCATCAATTGTTACAGATTTCCAAAATGCCATTCACTACTTCACTGCATTTATAAAGGACAAGAGTGACAAAAGGTATCTCTAACTTGTTGTTGAACAAATATCTCAAAGGACCACAGATTTTTAGCTGATGGCTCCAAATATCACTGATTAATATTGGTGAAAGATATATAGAAACACATACATATATTAAATAGTATGCAAATTAGTATATCTATTTCATCATTACTTCTACTTTTGATATGTTTTATAAAGCCACCAGTTACATATTTCCTTCTGCTTCTTTGGTGATGTAGGTATTTACAATTGTTTTCCATCTACAGGGAAATATATTAATTTGACATGTTTACATGTCAATATACTCATGTTTATTTACACACATTTAAAGGCTGCATTATCCAACCTATACTTTTCCTTTTGAAAGGGTAAGGTGCAAATTGCGAGTGATCTGACTTGTTAATTCTTATAAATCAAGAGACTGCACAGAAGCTTTTTGTTGATGAAAGAGTTACTGGTACCCTACAATTCTTCTCCACATTTGTATTTACTTATCTTTCACCACCTTTAGCTTTCTCATAGAACTATAAATAAAAACAAGTCATAGGACTTAAAGGTTTAAAGATGTTAGCCCTACATATTCAGACGAGATAACACCACTTTTATGGATGAGATATGTAAATAGATCCTGAGTGTTTTAAGAAATGTGTGCTGATTGTAGAATATACCCATGTCTGAAACAAAAATTACGAGGATGTTGGTATTCCACATAAGTTGATAAGTAATTACATTTAGTAGTGACATATTGTATAGGAAAAACTAAAACTAATCTAATTTTGACCAATATGATAAAATTAATAATAAAACAACACTGATGATGATTTATGCTCATTTGAGAACTGTATTTAGTTTGCTCTGTACAGAACTAATATAATGTCATCTTGCATTTAATATTTGTCAAATGTCAACATGCAATTTAGCTGAAATATTCCTTAAAGAAATCATATCACATACTCTTGGTAAATATCAATATCATCATCATCATCATCATCATCATCGTTTAACGTCCATGTTCCATGCTTGCATGGGTTTGGACGGGAGTTTTCCCACTTGAGGCAAGAGTGGTTGTCATTGCTCGCATAGGACTGTCTGGCGGGTTTTCTACAGCTGGATGCCCTTCCTAACACCAACCACATTTACAGTGTCGGGCTGGGAGGTTTTTACCGTGTTGCCTACACGGCCACATTACAGCGTGTACTGTGTGTTTTTTTTGTCGTGACACCTACACGATCTCATTTGTTTCGGCCTGGATGTTGTGGCACCAAAATAACTTTACATTGAAAGGGGCGGTGTGGATGGGGTGGGGGTGGTGGGACGGGGTGTATTTTGTTAGAGATGCCTACTGCCTGTAGTAGGTTTTACTTTGTATTTAGGTAAGGCGGGTCTTCTCTATTACTGAGTACCGCCAAAGGTCTCGGTCCAGTGACATTGTCTTGGAGAGGTGTAAGTGTGTGAGGTCGGAATTTATCAGCTCGTCCCAGGTTTTTCTGGGTCTGCCTACTCCGTGGCTACCGTCTATCTTTATTGCCCTGCACTTTGTTATACAGCTGTCGTCTTTCATGCGCATCATGTGACCATACCAACGTAGCCTTCTCTCGAGTAAACAACATCTGATCCCTCCTATTTCTAATTTTTTCCTTAGTTCATTTATGCTTTGCCGTTCACTTATATTACTATTACACATCCAGCGGAACATGCAAGCTTCGTTCCTCTCTAGTCTGTGTATATCCTCTGCACACAATGCCCAGGTCTCACTGCCATGCAACATTGCTGTTCGTATGCAGGCATCATACAACCTGCCTTTCATTTTTAGGGAGAACCCTTTAGCGGCTAATAGTGGTATAAGCTCTCTGAACTTTTTTCATCCAGTTCTGAATCTAGCTACTGTACTTTCAGAGCACCCTCCCCCACTGCTGATTTTGTCACCCAGGTAACGGAAGCTGTCCACTATTTCTATAGAACCCTCTGCGCAATTGAAAGAGCTAGTATTTTGTGGGCACTTGCTGCTACTTATTTCACCAGAGCACCGGCCACATGTAAAATCTATGTTCTTAGTTAGCTTACCTGTGATCCTACTACATCTTTTATGCACCCATACTTTGCATTTGGGACATAAAATGGTGTTTCTACCTACGCCTTTCCTACACACTGAGCATGGCCATTTCCCGGAAGGGACCGGCGCCTTATTTTCTTTCCTACAAACTAGAACTTTAGTCTTAGCAAGGTTAATTTTAAGGCCTTTTGATTCTAGGCCGTGCTTCCATGTTTGGAATTTCTTCTCTAGCTCGGCCATTGATTCAGCTATGAGCGTTAGATCATCTGCGTATAGGAGTTCCTATGGGCAGCCGGTCTTGAACTCCTCTGTTATAGCCTGAAGGGCAATAATAAATAGTAGGGGGGCTAAGAACAGAGCCCTGATGGACACCAACTTTTACGCTAAACTCTTCGCTATATTCATTGTTAATTCTAACCTTGCTGACTGTTTCTTTAATATATATATATATATATATATATATATGTTATTAAATTTGTTTATGAATGTAATTGTATCAATTTTATAGAAATTCATGTTAAAATATTTTCATCTACTCTTAAAATAAAATATGCATATATAAATGGAAAACAATTCAAATTTGCTTCTGTTGTTACATTTTGTGGGTTGCACCCGAATGATACTTGACAACACAATTTAGATTGAGACTGAAATTTTCAAGTGACTGTAAGAAAAATATGAGAGCTGGTGAGGACGTACAAACCAATGCACTTATGTGGAAAATAATTTAAGAAAAGTGCTTAGTAAATGTAATATGGAGTGTGATGGGATGAAAAAACTCAAAATTAATAGAGAGAGAAATAAGAAGTCTTCAGCCACGCCTGCTATCAGAGGTTTTCCTCTCTTCAGAGAGGTGCATAATCACGAAGTCAGGAGAATACATTGCTGATCACCTAAACAACATGTTTTGATGTACACAAGGTCCATCTAGGAGCGATGAATAACTTCTTGGGAGCTGAGGTTACATGAGCAATTAAAGAGCTCACATGTGGTAAAGCTTCTGGGAAGGATGAAATTTAAGCCAAGATGTTAAAAGCCTTAAATAGGGAAGGTATTCTCTGACTCATGTGTGCCAGGTGGCCTGGATCTATAGAAAGGAACCTAAGCAATGGCAATCGGGAGTGGCAATCCCAATTTTCAAAAAGGGAGACAAGAGAGATTGCTTTAGTTATAGAGTGATCTCCTTGTTAAGCCTCCCTAATAATGTCTATGCTAAGTGTCTGACAAAGATATGTAGAATTATTGTTGAGCTAGCTGATGAACAGTATGATTTTTGCCTCGGACACATCACAGTTTACCAAATATTCACACTGCCGACAATATTTGAGAAATCGTGGGATCAATGGACAGCTTATTGTTTATCTGGTTTCTATGAATAAATGCCCCAATATTTGTGTTTTCATAAATAGTGCTAAGTCGAAATCCTCCAATGTAGGGGTCAGACTCTGCCAAGAATGACTACTGTCACCTGTTCTGTTCATAATCTTAATGGACAGAATTGAAATGCGCAGCTGTATTGAAAGTGTTATCGAGACTGGTGGGTGTAGGATCAGTCAGCTGGAATTTGTGAGTGACATGGTGTAACTTAACTCATCAGAAAGTAATCCCTGATATGCACTATTGATGTGATAGCTTCAGCATTCGGTTATCAGAAGAAGGGAGGTAAGTGTAAAAGCCAAGCATCCTATCTTCAATTCAGTATTCATGCCAAACCTTACCTATAGTCATGAATCTTAATTAATGTCCGTGTGCTGTCACAAATACAAGTGGCTGAAATGGGTTCCTTCGAATAGTCTTTGGAGTAATGTTACTTAAGAGAGTGTGTAGCTGGTGATCAAAGTCGCTTCAGATTGAGCTACTACTTCTGCAGTTAGAGAGATCACAGCACTGATATTACAGATATGTGGTTAGAATGTCTCAGGAAAGAATTGCTGGAAAGATTTTATTGGCAAAACCAACTGGAAGGGGACCCAGGTGTAGACCCTGAGCAAGATGATTGGATAACACCCAGCTGTATCAATTGAAGATTGATGCTTTTGATAGAACCCGTTGCAAGGCATGCTTGAGGACTCTGCCTCCCCAACCTTCTTAGGAATAAGTGGGCAAAGCAGAAGGAAAAGAAGAAAAGAGAGTGTTTGTTCTGGTATATAAATAGTTAGAAGGACTGCATAGTGTCACAGTAGTAACACATAGCAAAGATTCACTTTCACTCTCTCCTCACACACACACGTTTTCTCTGCTTCTTTTTTGTGAATGTCTATTTATTTATATTTTTCCTTCCAGCATTACCATTTGCACAACTTGTCTGCACCGTATCCTGTCCTAGTAGAAAGCCACTCACTTCTCCCCTGTCTCCTGTCTTGTCACATATGAATCTTTCTGGTGTCGTATTCTAAGGTGCCATGTAACCTGTACTCAATATTATACAACACCGCCTTCATTCACAAAATTGCACTAACCACGTAGGTGGCTGAAGGGATAGAGGCTTTTATTCATTTGTCTAATGTGTTTATATATTTCATGTGCCTTTTTGCTCTTTACTACGACTGTAATGATATGCATTCCTTCTTTGATTAACTAATTCAATATCACTCTTATGTACAAAATTGCATTACCCTAGGAGTAGGTGAAGTGGAAGATGGATGCTTTTGTTCATTTGTTCCATGTATTTGGATTTTTTTATGTGTGTGTCTTTGCTATTGATTATTATTGTAATGCTATGCAACTTTTCTTTGATTATATATATATATATGCATACATACACTTTATTATTTGAGTGAGATGAATCTGAGTATTCATGAAAAAGAGAAATTGAGGGAGGGTAAGTGACGGGTCAAAATTAGCTTAAATGTGTGTGTGGAATAGAGTGTGTAAGCATGCAGAGTGATGGAAAATTATGTTTTTTTACCATCTCCTTCACTAACTTTTTCGTGCTCCTCCAAATTTCACTTCAATAAAATGTTCATTCTATCTAACTTTTTTTTTTTAAGCAACCCATATCCAAAGTATAGGTTATTGGATTTGAAGTGCTGTATTTTTTATGAACGTGTAAGGGCATCGTGAGAAATGGTAATGGAGTTTCATGACAACCAGCCAAGCTTGATTTTAAACATATATATATATCTATATATAAGTAGAAGTTGTATTTAATTTGTTGGAAGTCCGACAAACATAGATGTTTATAACTGATTTAGAGCACTCAACAAGTTACTGGAGTAGCGAATATAACCGATCTAGCAACCTAACAGACTGTATAATAGGCAGTATGGATGTTGTGTCCCTATATCCATCCATTGACGTGGATTTTGGTGTGGAGAAATGCATAGAAATGATCAGTGAGAGCAATGTTGAATTCCGTGGGATTGATACCAGTGAGCTGGGACTCCTACTTAAACTTACCTATAATAATGATTATCTAGATACATATGACCTTAGCAACCTGTGCCCTACAAGACCAGTAAGAGGCAGACCACCTACCATTACCTCATTGGCCAAGAAGAGCCACACAGAAAGATGGAAAGGGTGGACCAGAGCCATATGGACCCCCGAAAACCACGATGAACTATAGAAAATGATTGCACATGCGGTGGGGGCCAGTATAAAATTAATCCTTAAGGAACATATGTTCAAATTTAATGGAAAAACATATGCCCAAGAGGAGGGAGCAACCATTGGTGTTAGCATTGCAGGTGACATAGCTAACTTATTCATGGTATGGTGGGACAATAAACTTAAACTTAAACTTAAAGAACAATTAGAAGACAGCAACCTCTTAACCCTGATAATGTACTCCCGCTATATTGATGATATAAATATCGTAGTAAAAACACCCCCACTAGAGAACAGTCAGGAATTAGAGAAAAACACAATGGAAAGCATCCAGCAAATAGTTAATTCCATCCACCAGAGTATTAGAGTTACTATAGACTACCCAAGCAAACACCCCAACCATCGATTACCTGTACAAGACACAGCTCCGGTTAGAAACCATTAATAACAAAAAACAAATCCTCCATTCCCATTATGCCAAACCCATGACTTCCAAATATCTAATCCACCAAAACTCAGCTGCTTTGGATCACACCAAAATCAACATACTGATTGCGGATTTGGTACGGGTGATGAGAAACGTGACCCACAAAGAACTAGAGAGACACATACAACACTTCATCCACTGTATGCAGTTCTCTGGTTACAATCAGAGAGATAAAATCAGAGTATATAGAGGAGCCAGAATCAAATAGGAAAAAATGGTAAATAATGATACAAATGTGACCTGCTTCTTGTATAGGAGCAAATTTTGGAATAGAATAGAAAAGAATAGAATAGACAGAATAAAGTTAATAGAATAAACTTATGGTGTGATAGCAATAAATACCACAGTGTAATGTTCATCAATACAACCCCTAGATGGGCCCAAGATAAACATAAACTTAATATTAAGATAGTAGAAAGACCAGGTACCTCCATAAAAACACTTATTAGCAATACATACCCTTTTCAAAGACCTCCCTGTATAGATAAGAAATGCATAATCTGTAAACTAAGCCCCCATATTAACTGTAAAACTAGAAATGTAGTATAGAGCATAAGATGTACTGAAGGACAATGTAGAGATAAGAATATATCTACATAGGTGAGACAGCTCGTAGAATAGGAGAACGGTTAAATGAACACTGGTGAGAACTTCAAGATGAAAAAGAATCATCAGTACTCCACCAACATGCTAAAATAGAACATCAGGGAAAATTAGAGAACATAGAAATAAAAATAGAATCTACACACAGAAAAGATGCAATGTTTAGACAAATCACAGAGGCAATAAACATAAATGAACTCCAACCAAAATTAAATAGTAAACATGAATGGAATAGCAACATCACAACTTACAATTAAGGACAAAATGAAAACACACACACACATAGAACAAACAACCAACCAGTAACATGTAAATAAACAAATAAATAAACAAATAAAAACACACACAGACACCCGGATGTAACACATGCGCAAACTAAGCACACAACACACACAAAAACAAGATGGCGTAGGACAGTACAAAAAGGAGAGGCACAAAACAAAGAAAATAATCTCCAGTCACTGAAGAGGTCACAGAATGTGTAACGAAAGAACTTTGACAATATATGAACAACCGTCTGGTTATGGGACCAACCAACCAACCAGAAATTTATAAATTCTTAAATTTATAAATTTAATTTATAATAAATTGGAGTGAAAGCAACTGGTACGTGTGTTTCTTATTGGCAACATGGCCCTCCCAAAGCATAACAACATATTTATTTTATTATATATATTTCAAGGGCAACCAAGAATACATTGGTACGCTTTCATCAGATAAAATACAAAGTTTGTTTTATAAATAGAGATGAAAATCATACCTTATCGTCACTGGGTAGTCAGTGGATTTCCAACCGATAAGCTATGATTTTCATGGGTATGTCTCTATTTATAAAACAAACTTTGTATTTTATCTGATGAAAGCGTACCAATGTTGTCTTGGTTGCCCTTGAAATATATATAATAAAATAAATATGGTTTTATAAATATAGTTTCCATTTATTTAATATCATTGTATATATATATATTAAGAAGTGCACTAGCAGCCAAATTAGAGTCCAATTCGATCCAAAAATTGATTAAAGGTGTTTATAATGTTTTTCAATTTGCAGAGACATGAGTAATATCTGTAATTTGAAGGGCCAGTCGCCACATTCTCTGCCATGCTGAATCTACCTGTGTTAAGACGATGTGTGTCTGTGGAATGCTCAACCACTTGCATGTTAATTTCACAAAGAGACTGTTCCGTTGATCTGATCAACTGGAACACTCATCGTCATAGCTGTCAACGTGCCAGTTTATATATATATGTCTTTCTCTTTCTCTCTTGGGCATGAACCATAAGATTGTTTGGAAGATTATCACAGAAGTTTTGGTCAACGTGAAAATGGTGTTGAAGCTGCTAAATGATAAACAGAAGGAATGATGCATGCAGGTGTGTTAGGACAACCTCAAACATCTTGAAAGTGAACTAGCTAGCTGGGAGAGCCATTACCAGTGATATGGATTTTTTAGTGCAATCCAGAGACCAAGCACAAGAGCCAACAAGAGAGCCATGATGACTCTTTTCAGGAGTGCATGGATGTGTGGAAGAGAAGGATAGTAAATTTCATTAGACTCACGGGCGATAATTTCACTAGCTGGTTCAGTCTCAAGATGTTTGAGGTTATCCTAACACACCTGCATACATCATTCCTTTTAGTTATCATTTAGCAGCTTCAGCACCATTTTCACTTTGACCAAAACTTCTGTGATAATCTTCCAAACACTCTTATGGTTCATGCCCAACTCACTTGCATTAGTGGAATAGTCAGCTGATGATTGCCCTGCATCACTTACCTCATGCACTCAATGTTGGCCTCAGTTCTGCTCATTGAAGGCCTTCTACTTCTGGGGTTTTCTTTGAAACTTTTGTGCCACTTGAAAACCCATGAGCATGACATCACCTCATCTCCATATATTTTCCATAGTATTCCAAGTGGTTTTGATGGAGTTTTCCCCTACTGATCCAGAAATTCAGGTTGGTTCATTGTTCTGTGCCAATTACTCAATGGCCTAAAATTGAGGAGCTTTTAGCAAAAGCATGTGAATAATCATGCAATGGCTACAGAGAGCTCAGATCACAATTATATACTCTCCAGATATTACATCACATGGTGACAAAACCTGCTAATCCCTACTCTACTCATAACAACCACAGTCCTATTACATTTTTGTTGCAACCCCAACCCTATCACTCAATTAACTATAAATATATATATATCAAAATTTGAAGTTTTATCGTGGCTTTCAAACTTCAAATTCTTATACCGTATACAATGCTTCAAGTAAATTGCAAATTCCTCCAATATATATATATATACTTCATTTTTTAAATTTGTTTTGCATGATTTCTTATCTAAAAGTGTGTTGAAACAGATATCGTTATACTTGGGGAGGGTAATGCTGCCAATAAAAACACATACACCTATTGGATTTCACTTCAATTTATCATAAATTTCCTGTTGGTTTGTAGGATAGAACGAAGGAGAGATGCAATATAAGAAATCAGTCACTGAGGAAGTCACAGAAAGTGTGACAAAAGAGTTTTAACAATATATATATAACCCTCCGGTTATTGAACCAAACAACCAGAAATATATGATAAATCGAAGTGAAAACCAACAGGTGCATGTGTTTTTATTGGCAGCATTACACTCCCAAAGTATAACAATATATATAAATGTGCGTATATATATATATATGTGTGTCATCATCATCACTGTTTCACGTCCATTTTTCCATGCTAGCATGGATGTGTGTCTATAGGTGTGTGAGATAATATAATATGTATGTATATATATACACATATATTCACATTTATATATGTATGTATATATGCAAACACACACACACAACACACACATATATATATATATATATATACATATATATATTGAGAAAAGCAGGGGTTGGAGCACAGAGTAAGTAACAGTGATAGACAGACATTGATATACAATATGTTGCGTGATAGATTTTTAATACATATTTATGATAAATTATTCCAATTATTCTCAGTGGTACAGCAATAAATTGTCAAAATAAATTCTATTTACTTTAACTAAGTTAAAAAATATTTTTCTTTTTTACTTAAAACAACAAAATAAAACATACATAAAAAGAAAACATTTCTTATTCACACTGTAGTGCATTGTGATAAATTATGGAATTACAAAAATATATATGTATACTACATATATATGTATTAATGTGTGTGTGTGTCTACACAATATATATATATATATATATATATATATATATATATATATATATATATATATAGGAAAAAGTATGACTCCGACGGCAGAGCTCAAGCCGTTTCAACAGCTATTTCTGGACTCAGAAATAGCCATCGAAACGGGTTGAGCTCTGCATCGCGGTCACACTTTTTCCTATTTCCCACTCTACTACCCTAAATATTGAGTACTCTGGTGCATTATGGTCCATCTGGTTCCTTACCACAATTCCTTTGTTATCATCATCATCATCAACGTTTAACGTCCGTGTTCTACGCTTGCATGGGTTTGGACGGGAGTTTTCCCACTTGAGGCAAGAGTGATTGACTTGCTCTAATAGGACTGTCTGGCAGGTTTTTTACAGTTGGATGCCCTTCCTAACACCAACCACATTTACAGTGTGGGTCTGGGAGGTTTTTACCGTGTTGCCTACACGGCCACATTACAGCGTGGACTGTGTGTTTTTTTGTCGTGACACCTACACGATCTCATTTGTTTCGGCCTGGATGGTGTGGCACCAACATAACTTTACATAGAAGGGGGCGGTATGGATGGGGTGGGGGTGGGGGTGTATTTTGTTAGAGATGCCTACTGACTTTAGTAGGTTTTACTATGTATTTAGGTAAGGCGGGTCTTCTCTATTACTGAGTACCGCCAAAGGTCTCGGTCAAGTGACATTGTCTTGGAGAGGTGTAAGTGTGTGAGGTCGGAGTTTATCAGCTCGTCCCAGGTTTTTCTGGGTCTGCCTATTCCGTGGCTACCGTCTATCTTTATTGCCCTGCACTTTGTTATACAGCTATCGTCTTTCATGCGCATCACGTGTCCATACCAATGAAGCCTTCTCTCGAGTAAACAACATCTGATCCCTCTTATTTCTAATTTTTTCCTTAGTTCGTTTATGCTTTGCCGTTCACATATATTACTATTACACATCCAGCGGAGCATGCAAGCTTCGTTCCTCTCTAGTCTGCGTATATCCTCTGCACACAATGCCCAGGTCTCACTGCCATGCAACATTGCTGTTCGTATGCAGGCATTATACAACCTGCCTTTCATTTTTAGGGAGAACCCTTTAGCGGCTAATAGTGGTATAAGCTCTCTGAACTTTTTCCATCCAGTTCTGACTCTAGCTACTGTACTTTCAGAGCACCCTCCCCCACTGCTGATTTTGTCACCCAGGTAACGGAAGCTGTCCACTATTTCTATAGAGCCCTCTGCGCAGTTGAAAGAGCTAGTATTTGTGGGCACTTGCTGCTACTTATTGCACCAGAGCACCGGCCACATGTGAAATCTATGTTCTTAGTTAGCTTACCTGTGATCCCACTACATCTTTTATGCACCCATACTTTGCATTTCTGACACAAAATAGAGTTTCTACCTACGCCTTTCCTACACACTGAGCATGGCCACTTCCCTGAAGGGACTGCCGCCTTAATTTCTTTCCTACAAACTAGAACTTTGGTCTTAGCCAGGTTAATTTTAAGGCCTTTTGATTCTAGGCCGTGCTTCCCTGATTGGAATTTCTTCTCTAGCTTGGCCATTGATTCAGCTATGAGTTGTAGGTCGTCTGCGTATAGGAGTTCCCATGGGCAGCCGGTCTTGAACTCCTCTGTTATAGCCTGAAGGGCAATAATAAATAGTAGGGGGCTGAGAACAGAGCCCTGATGGACGCCAACTTTTACGCTAAACTCTTCACTATATTCGTTGTTAATTCTAACCTTGCTGACTGTTTCTTTATACATGGCTTGTATAGCTCTCACAAGCCATTCGTCAACACCTTGTTTTCTAAGAGCCCACCAGATAATGGAACGGGGGACTCTGTCGAAAGTTTTCTCCAAGTCGACAAAAGCTAAGTATAGGGGTTTACTTTTAGCTAGGTACTGCTCCTGTAGTTGTCGTACAATGAAAAGAGCGTCTGTGGTACTTTTGCCTGACACAAACCCGAACTGCATTTTATTGAGGTCAATTCTCTCTCTGATTAGTTGCGCTATTACTTTTTCCGTGACCTTCATGACCTGGTCGATTAATTTAATGCCTCTATAGTTACTCCTATCTAGGACATCTCCTTTACCCTCATAACAGTTAACGATGATGCTGCTACGCCAGTCCTTTGGAACAACCCCATTCTGTACGACTTGGTTAACTATCCAGGTGACCATGGTGTGTCCCACCGTGCCAGATGCCTTCAGCATCTCAGTAACTATTTCCGAAGGCCCAGCTGCCTTACCCGTCTTCATATCCTTGATTGCCTTACTTATTATACTACCCTCGACTAACACTGCTGGTCCCTCTATTGGGTCGATGTGGGGGAGACTGTCTTTCTCCCATTTATTCTCCTCATTTAGTAGCCTTTCATAGTGACACTTCCAAGCTACCTTCTTATCAGCGTCGGTGATGGCAAGTACGCCGTCATCTTTAAGTACACATTTCTCCCCGACAATATCACGGTTTTCCTTGACACATTGCCTAGCAATCCTGAACACCTCACGTTTTTGGTTCTCGCATTGTAGGACATGCTTGAACTTTCTTTCCTCTGCTTCCCTTCTTGCGAAGTACACTTGTCTCCTAGCTTCCCTCCTGGCCACTTGATAGTCTTCTCTACTTCCCCCATCCCGCCATACTTTCCAAGCCTGCTTTTTGGCCTTAATTGACCCCTCCACCTTACTCTTCCACCACCATGTTAATCTCCTCCTGCCTACAGGCCTGCTCCAGCCACAGACTTCGTCTGCCGCCATCAGCAGGTTTGCTTTCAGGAATTCGCACTGCTCCTCTATATTGTACGACTCTAATTGCTCTTCCTTACTGTCGAAAGCATCAAGTAGTATGCTTTTAAATTATATATATATATATGCAGAGGTTATATTTAATTCGTTGGGATTCAACAAGCTTAAACATTTTTTTATAACTGATATAAAGCACTCAACAGTAGTGGAGTCATCATCATCGTTTAACGTCCGTGTTCCACGCTTGCAGTATATATAATATACAATATATTAACAATATATTAACAAATGGAAACTATATTTATAAAACCATATTTATATTATTATACATATTTCAAGGGCCACCAATGCAAATTATGGTGCGCTTTCATCAGATAAAATATAATACAGATTAGTTTTATAAATAAATATTGACATACCCTGAAAAAAAGACAACATTAATGGATGGAGCTTCACTATTTAAGAAGCTCCAACCGTTAATGTTGTCTTTTTTTCAGGGTATGTCAATATTTATTTATAAAACTAATCTGTATTATATTTTATCTGATGAAAGCGCACCATAATTTGCCTTGGTGGCCCTTGAAATATGTATAATAAAATAAATATGGTTTTATAAATATAGTTTCCATTTGTTAATATATTGTATATATATATATATATTGTTAAGTAATTCCAAAGAAAAAGCAAAGGAAAAAAGAGTGCTCTATGTATAATACAGAGCTATTTAATTAGAATAAACTTCCTTCTGATGAGCGAACTAGACGTATATTAATATAGTCTAGGGTCCTGAAAACTTTGGTAATGGAGTTGTTATATATTCTGTTGTTCACTTTCTTATATATATATATATATATAAGTATTTATATGTACATACATATATGTGTACAGACGTACAGTAGTATGTATATATATACATACATGCACACATATATATATGTACGTATGGGTTGACGATATGTAAATATGGACGACGATGGTTGCCGAGCACTGTACGGCGTAATTCGAGCTGTTTGTTTACAAACAAACCGAACATTATAATAAATGTTTGGTAAACCCATACGCACATATATATATGTGTGCATGTATATATATATACATACTACTGTACGTCTGTACACATATATGTATGTATGTATAAATACTTATATTTAGGTATCAGCCGTACTAAGAGTGAGAAATGAAATTTCGTATTATTCTTTTCCATTTATAAATATATATACATAAACGGAAATAACCCTTAACTCTTCATGAAGTTGTAGGTGTACTATCTTGAGTATTTTAAACCTGGCAGAGTCCATCACTTTCCTCTTTAGAACACAGCCAATTTCTTCCAGAGAAAGTGATAATGATTGATAAGAGGAAACCAACCCCAGTACGAGACTGGGTCTTTATATATTAAACTTAGAAGGATGAAATTCTTATTCACTCCCTCATATAACCTAACACACATAGAGTCAAACCTACATGCACACATATACAGGTATCATCATCATCACCATTTTACGTCCATTCTCCCATGCTAGCATGGGTTAGACAGGTTGTCCTGTTGCAGGAAGAGTCCAGTCGGTTGACCTTGTCTTGCTCATACAGGAACTGATTCTGGCTTGATTTCTACAGCTGGATGCCATTCCTAACACCAACCTCATTTACAGTGAGTGCTGGGTGCTTTTTTTCCGTGGTGCCTACACATCCACTTTACAGTGTGGGCTGGGTGCCTTTTTGCCGTGGCACCTCCACGACCACTTTGCAGTGGGAGGGTGTGAGGGCATATTGTCTACATACTTCAGCTTCGGCTTGTTCCCATAGAGTCGGGTCTTCTGTATTACTGCGTGATGCCAGAGGTCACGGTCATGTGTCATCACCCTTGAGAGGTGCAATTGAGTAAGGTCTGCTTTTATCACCTCATCCCAGTCTTCTTGGGTCACCCCACTCTGCGGGTTCCATCGACTTCTAGTGCTCTGCACCTTTTTATGCAGCTGTCATCCTTCATACACATCACATGTCCATACCAACGCAACCTCCTTTCCTGCACACACCATTTGATTCCTCTTATGCTCAGTCTCTCTCTCAGTTCGTTTATGCTTTGCTGTTCGCATATATTACTATTACACATCCATCGGAGCATGCAAGCTTCATTTCTTTCTAATCTACGCAAGTCTTCTGCAGACAGAGCCCAGGTCTCACTACCATGTAACATTACTGTTTGTATACACGCATCATACACTCTGCCTTTCATTTTGCAGCTAGCAGTAGCAGTAGCTCCCTGAACTTCTTCCATCCCGTTCTTACCCTAGTTATTGTACTTTCCGAACACCCACCTCCGCTGCTAATTCGGTCACCTAGGTAGCAGAAGCTGTCTACTGTTTCTGCAGAGCCCTCCCAGAGTTTGGTGGTGCTTGTTTCCTGTGGTCATTTGCTGCTTGCTTACCCAGCACAGCTGCTACATATGAAGCCCAAATTCTTAGTTAAGCTTCCTGAGATCCCACATCATTGTTTGCATTTGGGGCAGAGGATGGAATTCCTACCTACACCTTTCCTACATACTGAGCAAGGCCATTTCCCTGAGGGATCTGGGTTCTGTTTTCTCGTTTACTTACAAGAACTTTAGTCTTTGCCAGGTTGACTTTGAGACCCTTTCTTTGTATTCCCTGCTTCCATGTTTGGAATTTCTTCTCTAGTTCCACCATAGATTCAGCTATAAGTGTGAGATCATCTGCATATAAGAGTTCCCATGGTTCGATGTATGTGTCGGTATATGTTTGTGTTGGTGTGTTTGTGTATGCATACAATGACCATTCTTTTCCTACCTGTATGATTTGACCTCAAAGCAGTATGAAATTCTCTTTATTCAGTTTCTGCTGTCTATCCCTTCTCTCTCTCTCTCTCTCTCTCTCTCTCTCTCTCTCTCTCTCTCTCTCTCTCTCTCTCTCTCTCTCTCTCTCTCTCTCTCTCTCTCTCTCTCTCTCTCTCTCTCTCTCTCTCTCTCTCTCTCTCTCTCTCCAACCTTGCAAGCAGGGAAAAGCAGACGTAAAATGATGATGATGATGATATATATATATATTAGAATTGGTGCTCTGAATAGGTATATATATATGAATGTATATATAGTGTATTTTGCAATACACTTTATGCTTAATTAACAGCATTTCGAAGACCTTATGCTATTGTTTTAGAGTAGTGACAGACTGACTTACTTTAATTTTCAGCAAACAGTGGAGATAAAGCTGACAAGGCCTTGTTTCGCATTTATTGATGCTTATCAAAGCCAACTACTCCTCCTGTTTGCTGAAATCTAGGATGTTTGGTTCTTATAGAATTCTAGTAAATAATCAGGAACTGATTATACAGAGCTAAAACAATAGCAATAGCATAAAACAATAGCATAAGGTCTTCGAAATGCTTTTAATTAAGCATACAGTGTATTGCAAAATACACTATATATACATTCATATATATATAGCTATTTCAGAGCACCAATTCTAATTTTCAATTTCTGCTTGACCAGCAACCGCTCTGTATAATCAGTTCCTGATTATTTACTAGAATTCTATAAGAACCAAACATCCTTGATTTCAGCAAACAGGAGGAGTAGTTGGCTTTGATAAGCATCAATAAATGCGAAACAAGGCCTTGTCAGCTTTATCTCCTCTGTTTGCTGAAAATTAAAGTAAGTGAGTCTGTTACTACTCTAAAACAATAGCATAAGGTCTTCGAAATGCTTTTAATTAAGCATACAGTGTATTGCAAAATACACTATATATACACATATATATTTATATATATATATACATATATATATATATATATAGTATTTGTTAATACACTGTATGCTTAATTAAAAGTATTTTGAAGACCTTACGCTATTGTGTTAAAGTAGTGACTATGTCACTTACTTCTTTTTTCAACAAAGGGAGATAAGCTGACAGATCTCTGTTTCATACCGTTGGTATTTCTCAGAGCTTAGCACTCCCTTTGTTTGTTGAAAATTATGAATGTTGGATTCTTATAGAATTCCAGTAATAATCAGGAACTGATTATACAGAGCGGTTGCCGGTCCAGCAAAAATGTGTTTGTTGAAAAAGAAGTAAGTGTCATAGTCACTACTTTAAAACAAGGTCTTCAAAATGCTTTTAATTAAACATACAGTGTATTACCAAATACACTATATATACATTCATATGTACATCGCTATTTCAGAGCACCAATTCTAATATATATATATATATATATTCACCTGCAGACCCTTTTTCTAAAAGTAGCCTAACATTTTTCAGTGTTTACTTGCAACTAGCATGCAATTAAATTATTTACTGTTATGAAGATTTGATAAAATCAATGATGCATTTTAAAATTAGATGAATCTTAAAATATAACCGTTCCAGTGAAATATAATTTGATACTAAACAATCTGGAACTGGTTCTACAATACACCTCAGTTTTAAAGAGTTTAGATTCATGTAATTTTATCCCCCCCACAAAAAACTTTATATTTTGTTTCAAACACCAAATTAATAATGTGAAAGTCAGTTTCTTTTATTCACAATTTGTATGTATAAATGTTTACTTACAATTTCGTGCAATAAATGGTGTTTAATATGTAAATTTGGTAATTTGCTGTGTATTTAAATTTTTGTTTTTAAGGGACCCATACAAAAATTCAGAAGAAGTCTGTGAACTGATGTATATGCTAATGAAGAGAGAAGTGTCACTAAAATTGAAGGGAAAGCTGTTGGCTGTATGTATAAGTGCCATTATTTACGGGGTCGATAAAATAAAGTACCAGTAATGCACTGGGTAATTGCTGGCCTTGTGCCTAAAGTAGAAACAATTATTTATGGGAGTAAGACATGAGTGAAATACTTTCATCACCCAGAATGTAGAGCAGCAGCAGAGAAAGGGAAAGCCAGAGTATTGTTCAGGAAGAATGTAGTCAATATGGTAAAGTGTAGAAGCTTGTCATGGGGCCTGCAAGGTCAACATTTACCAATTAAAATGGCCTTAAAGTGTTTATTGTTGTTAAAGTGATTGTGGCACACTAAACCTAAACTAACTCAAACCCCACAAATCTAATTTTTAGGCCCTGCTAGAATGCCTGTAGATTCAACTAATACTAAACTGATATAAACAGAGTCTGTAGCCCTAACCTGGTAGTGTGACAGGAGATGGAAATTTCTTCTATTTGTCAATAAAATATTGACTTCACTTGAGCAAGTATTACAACAATATTGTAAACATTTTTCTTTAAGAATTTTCCATGGCTATAAGGAAATTGACAGTTGACTTTGAACAATACATCTTACCAGACTAATTATGAATATTTGATAATCTTTTAAAATTAAAGGGAAGAAATCAACACAGTATTTAAATTTACAATAGCTAACACCTAAAGCAATTGTGTAAAAAAACATATTAATTGATGACACTACCATCTCAAGTTCTTCACAAAACATGTTATCTCATGGTCTACCTGACAGACAAAGTTATTAATCTAAGAATCATGAGGGATATTCACTAAAAGAGCAAGTACAACTTGTGGGACTTATATTTGTTGATATTCATATCTATCTCAATCACAGTACCTATGAAGGGGGTTTGGGGAATTAGAATGTCTTATATTTCTACTTCTAGAGATTAGCTAAAACGATAATATTTCCTATAGCCAAATCCCTTTACTTACAATAAGAGAATAGGCTAATTTGCTGTGTGAGTAAATATAATAGTAACATTTTCATCTTTGCAGTTCTAATTCCAGAGGAAATTTGAATAGGAATTTTGTTATGTTTAGAGTCTGTGTGATGCTTTAAATTACTAACTCCTAGCTTTAAGCAGGCTAATGCTGGTAACTGTAAAGCAAAATTGTTATCTCATTTTTGGATGAAAATTCTATTTTCCTGTCAGTATATCTCTTTTGACTTTTCTGCTGTGCAATCACTTTAGACAAGTGCTTTATAACCTAATTCATTAATCCCAAAAGGAGATGTAATTTTTAATGGTTAAAGTTTAATTACCATAAAAATATTTGTTTTTCCTAAATGCATCATATTGAAGAAAGTCCTAATTAGTTGTAATCTATTGCATCTGCATGTGATGAAAATAGAGGAATACTTATCTAAACACAAGAGAAAAGATTGTATCATACATGTTTAAAAGGTGTTTGGATTGCATTTAGTGAGTAACAATCAGAACAGGGATGTGTAATGCTTCAAAGGATATTGAATTGTATGTTAACTCCAATTAATTTTCATTCACAACTTTCCATTACTTTGCCACAGATACAATCAATTCACTTTGGATTAGCTATACATATTCTCAATATTTCAACCCCAAATATCCATAGATGTGTGTGTGTGTTTGTGAAAGTTTGCATTTGTGTCATTATGGTATCTGTATGCGGGCTTACTTAAACATCTGACTTCTCCAATGTACTAATCTACACAGATGGCGACTATTCTGCCTCCATACACACACAACTAACTAGAGATGACACACAAAAACATGCATTATGTTTCCCTTCACAATTCTTCATCAATCCAAAATAATAGTTCTTCACCACTCCAACACAACAGTATTTGAAACCCATAAACACATAGACAAAGAAATATACACACTTACACACACATACAACCAATCTCTGAGAATACAAACATATATATAAACTCTTTATTCTAGAATCTAAAATAATGGCTTTCAAAGGGTCAATATCCTTTCCTTGACAATTTATCCACTTATTCCACACGTCAATCACCTGAGGCCTGGCTTCTGATGAGATGACATATTCAACACAAAGATAAATCTCCAGTCTGGCATTTGCTATTGAAATGGCAAGAGCTTAGCCAAAAAACCCCACCCACCGCCAAAAGTGGAAACTGCTCACCAATGAGGGATATTGCCTAGATTTGGAGGGAAACCCTGGTATAGAGTTTCTTTGTGAGCCATGAGCATATCTTTGAGAATATTGCCAATTGTGCCGGAATACTCATCAATCAGTTTCAAAGAAACTACAATTTTAGAAGTTAATATTATCTTTGATGTTATACTTTGAATTGATTGCTAATCTGATTTGTTTAGGCAGCAAATTGGTTATCATTAGAATTTGAGATTAAATTCTTCATTATATGTCCCATCTGCCCATTTTTGGAGTTTAAATCTCACTGAAGTTAAATATGACTGTCATTCTTTTGGAGTAAATAAATAAATTACTAGTCCAAGGGTGATGGATTAGCAGAATAATTAAAAGATTGATCCGGATTTGTGCATTCTGAATTTAAACCTCATCATTTTTATTGGAAAAGTGATGGTGTTTCAGCCAGGAAATTCTGTCATAAAAAGTATCAGCAATAGAAAAACTAATGTTTACATGATTTTCCTTGTCCAATCTAATGATCAGCTCCTTTTTTTTACAGTATGTTTATTGAATATTCAAGCATGTCTTTGATAATAATCTCTTGATCTGATAATAGATCAGAAGGTATCTCCATTAAAATTGCTTCCAGTTTACATTCATTTTCAGTACATTGTCTTCAACATCAAGTAACCATCAACATTTTGCTCTATACTGATCATACGATCTGATAGGCTTAGCAATTATACATTATCCAAAAACTGAGATGATTTAAAACATTGAAGCTTCCTCTATGATTAGTAGTTTGGAAGTTTGTATTTCTTGAGACATTTCAAAATATATTTCATATTTGTGTGTGTGGTAGAAGAGGGAAGAATATATTTCAAGTACAGGTCTTTTTTAAACTACTGTGCTTTGTTAAACAATCAGTTAAGTAATTTGTCATAATGCCATTTATGGTAAAATAATTGTTGCTTTCTGTTTATAACTATGATACCGAATTAATATATTGTATATATAACCATATGGATCATCTTTGAAGAAAAACATCTATTGTGCTGAAAATGTACTTGATGAAATACTTATTTTTATATTTCAGTTAAACTTGCTAAACAGCTGTAAATAATTTGAAGTATGCTAACATCATTTTCATCCATTGCATTATACAGACAAATTCTGAGAAGGAAAACTAAGGTGATGATAACTTAGTTCATGTACTGGCAAAGTTGATTATATAATCTCTCTAATAGTCTCTGGAGTAGTCTTCCATCATTTGGTCCTGAACTATACAATAAAACTCTGCAGAATTGTTATGTGTATTCAAGGCACAAATCACTGTGTATAGATATCTTAGTTGTGGAGGCAATTGTGCTAATGAGGCTTCTGTTATGCATTTCTGACAGTCGTCAGGATTTCTAGAATATTTCTTTATTCAGCAGTATCATACAGTACATTGTAAACAGTTTATAACTCATCAAACTGCAAGCTCCTCTAATGGAATATAACTATAACCTGAGATGAAATATTTTCTTATCTTTAGGACTCACTGAATGCAATGTGAGTATTACCTTTTCCACTCCTCTATGGCAAACATTTCATAGTTTTCTTAACCTTCTCATTACTATATATCTAGTAAACTGCACTACCAATTATTTGGAAATCATTTTGAAAATAAGTCACGATTTGGAAGAATTTTGTAAATTTCTCATTATTTATCTGATGCGTGAACTATAACTTAACAAATGTTCTTCCATAAAATTATGATGGAAGGCTTTTAGATAACTATAAATGCTTCTAAAATAAACAGTTTTGTACCATAGAATCAGTAACAGTTTCAGGAATTTTGGTATAATAATAATAATAATAATAATAATAATAATAATAATAATAATATTAATAATAATAATTGTTTCTACTTTTGGCACAAGGCCAGCAATTACCCAGTAGATTACTGGTACTTTATTTTATCGACCCCATAAGGATGAAAGGCAAAGTTAACCTCCGCGGGATTTGAACTCAGAATGGCATGGGCCGTAACTCTATACGTCAAAGCATGGCGTCCGACCCTCTACCGATACTGCCAATTCACCGCCCTTATATTAATAATAATAATATAAGTAATCTCATACCAGATTGGCAGTCACCTGGGTCAAAAAGGGCCGCGTCCCTCAGAGAGAGGAACCAGACTGGGGTCGAAAAATCAGCTAATGGTTCAAACCTTCCCATCACTTTGGAGCTGGAGACTTCCCATAACTGGAATACTCCTACTGTTGGCTATCCATGCTCACCACCAAGAAATCAAAAGAAAATGAGAGAAAAATGGTCACGGGAAGACAATAAAGAAGCCCTTGAGGTTTTCTACACTGCCATGTACTACCCATCAAATACATCGAATACAGAACAGACATATATCAACTGGAAAAAGAAACATCCCAAAAACAGAGGCTATATTAACAGTAACAAACTAGCCAATATACGAAGAAATATTGTTAAAAAAAAGTTACTAACTGATATAGAAATTGATCAGATCAAGCTATTAGCACAAAGTCAGTGAAGGGAAAATGAAATATGTGTCAGTGAAAACGAGGTAAATTGTAACACTTCGAATCCCAGGGTTGGGGCGGAATCACTGACAGCAGAACAAATTAAAGAAAGGATCGAAAAAGTGGAGGGAGTGCATGCTCAAGATGAAACTCAAAATGAAAACAATGAGATCATAAATGATAAAGAAATGAATGAGAATGAACTTGCCAAATTGAAGGATGAAATTATGATCGAATGGTTGAAAATGAAAGAATCTGACATGGGAGAACGAGACACTCTCCCAAAGATCCAGAACTCCAAACAGAACCAAAAGATAATACACAAAACTAACATAATTCTCAAAAACATTATCATCACAAAGAAACTGAACATTACTGATCTAACTCATCCATATTATGCATCGGCTAAAGTCACCACTCACTTATGTGGAGTGAAAATGAAAAAGACAAAGGAATTCCCACAAGAAATCTACTTGGCAAGAGAACATCAATCGCCAAATAAACCTTCTCCGATCTGACAGAAATTTTAACAAACTACAAAGTAGGGGAACATGTTAAACAAGCTATACTTAGAAAATCGAAAAGTAAATACAGTGTAAAATCAACAAGTGACATAGACATCATCATCATCATCATCATCATCATCACCGTTTTACGTCCATTCTTCCACGCTAGCATGGGTTAGACGGGTTGTCCTGTTGTGTGCAGTGTCTGGTCGGCTGACCATGCCTTGTTCATACAGCAACTGATTTGGCTTGATTTCTACAGCTTGATGCCCTTCCTAACACCAACATCATTTACAGTGAGTGCTGGGTGCTTTTTCGTGGTGCCTACATGCTGATAGAAATAATCAAGCAAAAACTGTAAGAAGCTTTGAAAAACGATCTAGATTCTATAAGGACAATAATATGTTCAAAAACAACCAAAGAAACTTCTACAGATAAATTGGCAAGTCATCAATAACTGCTAAATCAATACCACCCAAGGAGGAAGTGGAAGAATTTGGGGAAAAGACGTGGGCCGAAGAAAAAGTTCATAATATACATGCCCCATGGACAGACAGACAAATGAAAGATACAGCTCACCCTGAGGAACAAATATAACAGTTGAACAGTTGCGTTTGGCTCTTAGAAAAACCAGCAAATGAAATCCCCAGGAAAAGACAAAATACGAAATTGTTGGATAAATGCCTTCACAGAGTCTCATGAGCTGTTAGCCCAACTTTACAATGAAATAGTTAAGGAGCCAGAAAAGATACCATCATGGCTAGCTAGCGGCATTACATTCCTACTTTCGAAGAATGATGAGACAAACAATCCCAAAAATTACAAACCGATAATTTGCTTGACCACAATGTATAAAATTTTAACATCAGTCCTAAATGATTATACATATGACCACCTTATAACAAATGATCTATTTCCCAATGAGCAGAAAGGGTGTAAACGAGGCTCATATGGCTGTAAAGATCAGCTTTTGGTTAACAAAATGATCCTGGAAGATTGTCATAATAGACAAAAAAATCTATCAATTGCTTGGATAAATTATAAAAAAGCATTCGATAGTTTTCCACACAGGTGGATTGAAAAATGTTTAGAGATTTTCAAAATATCTCCCGTTGTCAGGAGGTTCCTGTCATTCAGTATGAAGACATGGAAAACGACACTCCTTTTGAATAGTGAAACAAAATCACTGGAAGCTGGAGAAGTTAATATTAATTGTGGAATTTTTCAGGGTGTCTCTTTATCACTGCGTTTATTCTGCATCATACTTATACCATTAAGTAAAATGCTCAATAAAACAAAACATGGATATAAAGTCTATGACAAAACCATTAATTACTTGTTCTACATGGATGACCTGAAACTATTTGCAAAAAATGATGAACAATTGCAGGGGCTATTATCCACTGTAAAACAGTTCAGTGATGACATTAAAATGGAGTTTGGACTAGATAAATGCGCCAAAGCAACGTTCACCAGAGGAAAGCTGCTGAAAAGTTCAGATATTAATCTTGATCGGGGGAATGTGATAAGAGAACTTGATCAAGAGGAAACTTACAAATATCTAGGTGTTTGTGAAGGACAATAAATCAAGCACTCGACAATGAGGGAAAGGATAAGGAAGGAATGTTACCGCAGAGTAAGAGCAATCTTGAGAACGGAATTGAATGCAAGGAATAGGATCGATGCCATAAACATGCTTGCCATACCAGTAGTAACCTACAGTTACAATGTCATCAACTGGTCAGGCACAGAGATCCGAAGGCTCGATACAAAAATTAGAAAATTCTTAACCATGCACAGAATGCATCACCCTAAGGCAGATACATATAGAATATATCTCCCCAGGAAAGAAGGAGGATGTGGGTTAATCCAGCAGTTAGAGACTGCGATGAAAAATGCAAAAATTGGATTATCTACATATCTAAGGGAATCACATGATTGGATGATCAAACTCGTTTTGAAATACGAAAGCATCGAAAGATCATATTCCATTACAAAAGATGCATAAAAATACAGTAATGAACTACAAATCTCAGAAGTTCCATTTACTGCTGAAATGAAAAACACAGAAAAAGCAAAGCAGGTAAAAGTAACTGCAAAGAAAGAACTACTACAGAAACTGGCTAAGAAATGGCAAGAAAAGCCTCTGTATGGAAAATACCCAGAAAGGGCTAACAATCCTGATGTTGACAAAACTTTAACCCATCAGTGGTTGGCATCCTCTGGACTGAAATTGGAGACTGAAGGACTGATTATATCAGCACAAGATCAGTGCCTGCCAACAAAAAACTATTAAGCCAACATAATAAAAAATGGATGCAACCCATTATGCCGTGTATGTAAAAAAACAACCAGAGACCATTGATCATATAGCTCCAACCAAATAGCTAAACAGGGACGACAGAGCTGCACAATACAAACATTGGATAATATGTAAGCATTTTGACCTGGCGCATCAAAAAAATTGGTGTGAGCATCAACCACCTTCCGTACTTGAAAAAGATCACATCTCAATCCTGTGGAACTTTAGCATCCAAACAGACTAAAAATAGATGCAAATAGACCTGATACAATACTGAAGGACTTTAAAAAGAGGGTATGCCTGCTAATTGATATATCCGTTTCAAGAGACAAGAATGTATCTATAAAAACATTTGAAAAATAAGGACGCGGAGACAGAAATTGGAAAAATCTGGAAATTGAGAACTAAAACAATACCAGTGGTTGAAGGCGCTCTAGGAATGATACCTAAGGGGTCTAATGATTACTTATCGCAAATCCCAGGAAACCCGTGTATAGGAGAATTACAAAAGATAGTACTAATGGGAACTGCCCATATACTAAGGAAGATTCTGTCAATATAAGTACATCACAAGTCTAAACACCTAAAGATGCATGTGTGTATGTATGTTCTTTCTTGAACATGGCAGACCATGTTGTCTCTTGAGGTCACTGGCTGTGACTTGGTGCATACTCGATTGAACATAAAGCAAGATAAATGCAACTGTAATAATAATAATAATAATAATAATAATAATAATAATAATAATAATAATGACATTATTGTGTAAGGAATATTAGAGTAATATAATTCTCAGACATTTCTATTAGTATGGTTAAATCAGAACTATCAAGTGAATGGTGTATTTTATCTTTAAGCACTCTTCAAAACCTGGGTCTCATCCCCTTCAAATTTCGATGTATTTTTATTTTGTTTTAAAAAAGGAAATAGAGTTGTTTTAATAAATAATTGATAGTAACTGTGCAGGTGCATAGCCTAGTAGTTAATGTGTTAGGCTCACATCATAATGTCATGAGTTCAATTGCCAGAATAGGCAGTGAATTGTGTCTTTGAACAAGATACTTTATTTCTTGTTACTTCAGTCTACGCAGCTGACACAAAGTAGTTGTAATTTTAATTCAAGATGCCAGATTTACCACAAACTGTTTCAAGCAGAATCACCTTGAAAATTGCATTAAGATTATTTGACTCTGTTGATTGCTCGGACATTTACATGTTATTTTCATGAGTAGGCTTTTCCATATTTCAAATAGCAGGAAACCCATCATCGCAACCAACGGATATCCATCAGAACACACATTAATAGCTATAATAATGAGGGTATGCAATGTAAGAAGCATTTTGAAGGAAATACATTTTTTGCTGGACTTTATAAAACTCGTTTCACAGCTGTGTAATGGGATGGATTTTGGTTGTCCTGCTAAGCCACAATGTTCCTTACTGGATGCATCATAGCATTAATTGGCTACTCCACTATTAAGTGGAAATCAGACCTTTGTACTTTTTGAACACAAAGTGAAATATTATTTGCCATGCAGTTGTAGTGCCTACAATGTGACAGTCCAAACTATCAGTTGCCCAAGTTTATGAACAAATCAGCAAGCAGCCCCTATGCCAGTCCGAAACCTTACTACATATAAGCATGGCTTTCATGATCACACAAGTACATCTGTGACTTTTTAAAAATTTTTGTGGAGCCATGTCACAAAACACAGATTTAAATCCACCAAAGGTTTTTTGAAAAACATTTTTAGAAGTGAAATATGGTTTAGCAATCCAATGTTGAAACCATGAAACATTCAGGAGCTCAATGATCAAAAGCCTTTTGTTATCATATTTTTAATGAAATACAATTTAGAAAGAATTTAATTAAATTGGAACCATTTAAAATGGATGGTTTTGTTTCAGAGTAGCACAATCAGTTTTTGTCAGGTTGGTAGGAAGGGGGTTATTATATTTCATTTATTCCTTATCAGCCTTTGCTCTAATAATCTGAATTTAAGTTTTTAAACTCACATAAAAAAATAATCTCAAATATTTGTACTCTGTGCTATTACAAATGCAATTCAATATATTTTTTGTGTGTTTTCTAAGTGATGCATTCTTTTTCACATGCGCACACTTTAATAATTACCATAATGATTGAGGATTTCCTCCAGTACAACCATGTTATCCTTGCTATTTATAATAGTTTGCAAAAAAGTTTTTTTTTAAATTATAAATTTGTGCTGTTAATAACATTGTATACTTTTTGTATTAAACATATTCCATGAAAATTGAAATGGAATTAATATTATAAAACTATTAACCTAAGAAAAGTTACATATATATGTGTCTCTATGTGCACTGGTCTAACTATCTATCTAATCTCTCTCTCTCTTTGTATATATGCATATATATATATATACATAATAATATATATAACGAAGGAATTGTGGTAAGGAACCAGATGGACCATAACGCACCAGAGTACTCAATACTTAGGGTAGTAGACTGGGTAATAGGAAAAAGTATGACCCCGACAGCAGACCTCAAGCCGTTTCAACGGCTATTTCTGGACGGCTATTACTGGTCCAGAAATAGCCGTCGAAACGGATTGAGCTCTGCCGTCGGGTTTCAATAAGAGATAGATTGATCGTGCGGCCATGATCGATTATCACTGATCTCGTCAGGTGAAAATGAATAATTGTCTTCAAATCATTGATATGAGGGAAAAAACTTAACGATGTTTACTCACTAGAGTTTTGTCCCCTATATGAAGATTAAGCAGCAGCCAAAACACGCCGGCTGCTATCGTCCTCAGTTAGGGTCATAAAACTATCAAGTCTCTATCTCTCAATAGCTGTAAAAGATGCTGGACGGGTCTAATCTCAACATCAAATCTTTAGAATTACAGTCAGTCACAGTTAGTGTGAGTGAGTACACACACCGACGCGAGGTCGAAGAAAAAAAATATATATACAAACCAACATAGTTTTCACCGAAAGTTAGTTTACAAAACGACAAATGTTATAGTGGTCAAATCTCCATTTGACGATGTAAATTGGAGAAATTGGATCAACCGCAACCCTATACATACGCAAATAAATTCAGTTCAATGTTCTGCTATCCGTGAATCGATTGAATTGTAAATAGTGTATGTTTTGGTATATACACATCCGTATCGTCTAAAAAAGTGTATGTTTTGTTATATACACATCCATGTGAAGAGCAAGTAGTCTGCTCATATCAAACTCTGTAAGTGCCGTTGTCCCATTGAGAATCTGAGTCCCCAGATCTGTGCGTGCAAGCAACCGCTATGTAGGCCACCAAGGAGCTCTGTGTAGGGTTGGGTATTTGAGTTAAGGTGTCAGTATGTGCGTTTTCCCATCATATGTGCCCTTGGGCTTTTAAGATAGGTGTTTGAGTGGTGGAGGTGTCTTACCCAACACAGAAATAAAATAAAATAAAAATAAAATAAAAAAGAATAGCAAAGCCCCGAGGATGTGTGTAAGCCCATTAATGGTATGTAAGTATTATTGTCCAATCAGTAACCGTGAGAACTCCATGGTTAGATGATCACGGATCAAAACCTAGTGTAGTGTTCAATTGATATGATCGTGACCAGTCATAACTGTGGTAACTCCGTGTCTAAAGAAACCGGGTACTGTGTGTAGAGTCAAGTATAAAGAGCGTAATCGGTATTAAATGAGTGTGTAATACCTCTAACTATTTACTAACCGAGAGAACTCAATGGTTAGGGTATTCTAAAGTAATTGTTTCTACGTTAGGCACAAGGCCAGCAAGTGTATTACTGGTACTTTATTTTATCGACCCCGTAAGGATGAAAAGCAAAGTTAACCTCGGCGGGATTTGAACTCAGAATGGGAAGGGCCGTAACTTCATGCGTCAAAGCATGGCGTCCGACCCTCTACAATACTGCCAATCCACCGAAATAAATGGTGAAAGCCCATAATCGGTCTTAACTGGGTGAGTAATCATTCTAACTATTTACTAACTAGGTATTCTAAAGTAGTGGTAAATGTGCACTCAGCTGTGAGAACTCTGTGGCAACAAACCGAGTACCGTTTGTAAGTGCGCAAACGATCTAAGCTGTCTACTATCTGAGTGTGTGATTGTCTGTTTTTTGCTAATTGAGAGAACTCTATGGCAAAGGTAAAAAGGGTGGAGTTAGTGGTAGGTTACTTTCCAAAAATCCTGCGGAAGGTTTTCGAGTTCTATGTTGGCAGTTGCTGAAAAAATCCGCATAGAGGGGCCACCTCTAATAATATCAAAGGTTTCAGCTATACATAAATTACAGACGCCCGTGCTGCCGTTATAAGGCTGGGCTGAGGCAATTATGGACCAGGATAAGGAGTGCTCTATATTCTGTTGTTTAGGCTTCCAGACTAATTCAGAAAGCGCCGTGCTATATTTTTATCTAATCTATTAAAGGTATGGCGGTGATTATATCATCTACCCTTAAATTCAGTGGCAGTTACCCCAACATACCTTATTGAAACATGTGTCGTGATTAAAATGATTGGAAATTTATACCATGCCTTCGGATCTTTATTTTGATACAAATACTCCGTTTTACATCATCTAGCTGTTCCCATAAATGGAATAGGAGATATACAAAGCGTGGAGAACTTAATATTGATAATACAATTTTATTGAACCGTATGGCACAACCAATAATACATTTTACTATATAACAACTATATATATATATATATATATATATATATATATATATATATATATATATTGTATATATATGTGTGTGTGTACACACACATACTCATATATATATGAAGAAATTAAGAATAAAATATGTTAATACACACACACACACACACACACACACATATATATATATATAGATATAGATACATACATACGTACATACATACGTACATATATATATATATATATATATATATATATATATATATATATATATATATAACATTTCATAACTATACAATGATTTTGTTACCCTATAAATGTTTAAACAGAAATTCTTGAAATTTTTAAATCTTTCTAAATAACTTGAAAAATCTTGAAACATTTTAATTATATGACACTTTGAAATTACGAACTGATTTTAGTGCTTAAAGGCAAACACTGTAAAATGTGGAGAAGTAGAAGCTGACTGTGGTCAATGAGTGGGCAGATACTGGAAAGATTTAGACAAACTATCACATGATTTAAAAGGGAAGGCATACATAATGAAATGACAAAGAAGAAAATGAAGACATAATGGCAAAATGAAATGAGAGGATGTTTTGAAGGAAGAGAAGGAGGAGAAAGAAGAGAAAGCTAGTGGAAAGGGGTGATGCAAATAAGATTTGGAGGAGGAATTTTGAAATTTTGATGTCATGTCATTTTTCTTTTGTTTTTCTTTATATGTAATTGTTGATGTAAATGGTGAAATTTAGTAATACAGAAATTAAATGACTATTGCTGCAGCAGCAGCAACAGCAGCAGCAGCAGCAGCAGCAACAACAACAACAACAACAACAACAACAACAACAACAACAACAACAACAACAACACCAGCAGCAACAACAACAACAACAACAGCAGCAGCAGCAGCAGCAACAACAACAACAGCAGCAGCAGCAACAACAACAACAACAACAATAACAACTACTACTACTACTACTACTACTACTACTACTACTACTACTACTACTATTAGTATGACGTTGTAATAGTAGTAGTTGTAGGGGTGTTACAATTTCAATAATCTTAACTATGGAATGAAATCAAACCACAGTAAAAATGTTTAACAATGAAGTAATTTTATTTCTCAAAATAGAAACAAGAACATTTATAATGCATGGAATTTCCACAGATCCTGCTAGTTTATAATAATAGCAACGATATTGTTAGACATTTAGTACGTATGAATGCATAACTCTTGGTGGAGTTGAAGGGGCACTGTTTTGTCATACAGAGTTTCATAGGCATTTTTAAAACCTAGATGTGCCCATCCCACTCCAGATCTGAACAGAGCCTATTTCTTTCAGAGAAGGACAGCTAGTGAGAGAATGGAAGGGAGAAAGATATATAGAGGAAGAAATGACCCCAGTACTTGGCTGGTACATTTTTTATCGACCTTGAATGAATGAAAGGCAAAGTTGACCTTGGTGGGATTTGAATTCAGTTTGTGGAAAGCTAGAACAAAATACCATAAAGCTTTCTATCCGATGATTTTCTAACGAATCTGTCAATTCATAGCCTACGTAGAAATATAGTAGTCATTGCTAATTAATACCATCTACTATCTTAAAAGATAGAAAAATTGTATACAGTTGAGTGAGGCACAGTTTTCTTAAAAAACATAAAATACAACATGAGGGCCAGGCTTAGGTAGCCTAGAATACTAAGAGATGATTTGGAAAGTATTTGATCCCGTAATGATTTGGGTGGAGCCTATTTCTCTATCATTTTGTCCATCAGAAAAGAAGTAGAATTTTTCAGAGGTATCGAAAACTACAAAGAAATGACTCAATCATACACCACTGGATGTGTAATGTTAGAGTGTATAAATTACAAGGCACTGGCGATAAAATTTGTTATAAGAGAAAACATGTATAGTGTGTAAGAGAGGAGATTATTCAAGTTCTGACAAGCAGCGTGTATGAATGATGAGCATTAAGTGATGAAATGCCCGGTGCTCCAAATATAAAGAAAATGTAGTAGAGATAAGCTAAACAAGACTTAGTCAGAATTGGTGAGAATTGATCTCATGAAGCTGAAACTCCCATAGCAGATAACAAAAGAAAGAGACAAGTAGAGGTATACTTATATATACTGGATGTTACCCAGTATATATATACTGGAGAAGATTCATCCAATTCACACAAGCATGGAAAAGCAGATATAAAAATGATAATGAGGATAATGATAATGGTGGTGGCGGTGGTCATGGGTGGTAGGTGGTGTGTAATGGTGGAAGTAGTGATGATGATGATGATGATGATGATGATGATGATGATGATGATGAGCATGGATAAATTGATAATTGGTTAAACATTGGAAATTTTCAGGCAATCTTTGATGATAATGAAGTAGATTTCCATGTCCCTATATTTATGGACAGACTCTCTCTCTCTCTCTCTCTCTCTCTCTCTCTCTCCATAATCACTTATTAGATATATTCTCATGCTGGAACATATTAAGTAATACATATTAAAATTCCTCTACTGTGTTCTTAGATACAATTATATACTCAAACTGTGATTACAATAGTATTATGCAATTATCTTCCATCTTTCTTCTTCAATCTGATTTCTGTTTAAATTGTTTCATCATGGAAATTTCATAAGATTGATTTCTTGGGTACTGTTACCAAAGCAAAGCTAACTAGCAGAAAATCTAATAAAAATATGTACACAGTTTCAGTAAGTTTACATTGTTATAACCACTCACTACTCCAATCATCTTCTCACACCATCATCATCATTGCAATATTCACTCTCACAATTAACACTATCATCACATGCCCAAACTGTTTTGCCAGATTGTAGTCATTGTTATCACTATGGAAGTACAAGGTTTAGTTGTTTAGGTGATTGGCTCATAATTGTAAGGTCATGAGTTTCAGTATGTCCTTGAGCATAACACTTTATTTAATGTACCTGTAATTCATAGGGCTAGCCTTGTCACTCTCTAAACCATACTGAATCTTCTCAAGAGATATGTAACAGGTTCACGCATCTGTAGAATGTTAAGCGCTGTGCATGTTAATTCAAATAGCAGGCTATTCCATTCATCAAACAATGGGAAACCATGCTGTTTTAATGGACTGATGTCCAACACACATAAACTCAAACACACACATCACTAAATAAATAGATTGAAAAAACTTACTCCATTGTCCCTACTAACCATTACTCTTCCCTAATGACAAACATGTTTCATTTCCTTGAAATTAAACTTTACTACATACAGCAAGACATCATAGTTGACGATGCATCAAGTTGCTTATTCATCCAATTCTGATAAGTTAGCTAGTTTGCTTCAGTAAGCATTCCAATGAAAGCTTTCATCATGTAAGATGTCTTCTTTGGACATTCAGCAATCTGTCACTATCTCTCTTTGTCACTCTCTCTCTTCTCTCATTTGTTTGATTATTTGTCGCATTTACTTTTTCTTCTCAGTGTTTCCTATCACTTCCAAAATATTCCTTGTTGAAAATATTTCAACATTCTTCAATGTGCACATTTTCATTCTTTGTCTTTTTTATTTCTGTTATCTTGCCGAACTATGAATTGCTTGTTACCTCCTTCATCATTTCAAAATATGTATTTTGTTACTCAGTGACAGCACTGACAGATTTCAGCCTTAGCTGTTGTTGAATTTCATGAAGAAAATGACTTTCATTAGCTTTTTCTGCTACTAAATCCATTACTTAACACCTCCTCCTCCTCCTCCTACTACTACTACTACTACTACTACTACTACTACTACTACTACTACTACTACTACTACTACCACCACCACCACCACCAGTTTACTACTACAAGTATTACTTATGCCACTACTAACACCATGGCCCCTATGACTACTATAGTTATCTCGAAAAGATATCCACTGATTCAAAAATGAAATATTAGAACAATTTGCAGTTATGAATCTTAAGTTAAGAAATCAAATCAAAATACTAGAAACCCTTCAATCTCCACATTAAACTATGAAATATATCCCTACACAACACTACATTTCATATTATACTTACATATTACACTGCAGATCCTGAATACTATAGATTTTTCATGCAATCAGACCTGGATACAATGCAGCAATGGATCACATATTGGCAACTCAAGCTGGCTGTGGATAAGTGTACCACCATGCATTCTGGGAGTAAAAACCCAGCGTCCACATACTCCCCCCACAAATACTAATCTTCTTGTGAATGTAATTTGGGCATTTCTGTCAGCAGTAATTTCTGTTGGACAAAGCACATCTCTAAAATTGTCAAGACATCCAAGGGTGTAACTGCTTGGTTATAACTAGCATTATACATAACAACTCCACCACCACTATTGCCAAAGCCACCCTTGTATTAAAGTTAAATTCCTGGATCACACATTTTGCTGAGGAATCTGCTTCTTTTGACAAGACAAAACAACAGTTTTTGAAGAGGAGAGAATAGCTGAATGGATTGATACTAGAACATAATTGGTACTTAAGCATATCAAAGTGATCATTAATTTAAATATTAATTAACAATTAATTTAATGGATTTCCACAATGAAACTTTATGTTCTTAGATATAATGGTTAAGTGAGCTGTAGTTGGCTTAATTGATAAAGTACCACGCAACCAATGAAGAGGTCATGGTTTATATCATATTATCCATGCTGTACTAAATCTATGGTCAACATCATTTGCTACATTCACCTAACATTGGATAAGGTACTGATTTTGCAAATTTTGAATTCTTTGCAGAATTCTTTCTGGATCTCGGCTCATCTTTGCCTTTTATTCTTTTGAGGCTGATAGGGAAAATACCAGATTGATTCTTCTTCTGTTTTTCTCATTTTCTCTCGGTTTTTCTTTTGAAAAATTGGCTCTGTTCAGATCTGGAATAGGATTACCTCTAATAATTTAAAAGCCCAAGACAAAGTATCAAGAATTTATGGCCCATATCCATATCCAAAATAAAAGATAAACAAATTATTATATAAATGTATTAAACTCAAATGTACAATAACATCAACAATTGCATTATCATGGATCTACCCAATTGACAAAAAGAGGCTTGAATGAAACAGAAATACAGAGTGAATATTATTTACCAAAAGGACTACATTTAATATGTTGTTAGAGTTTATCACAACCAGAACATCAGTGGACTCAAGTAGAAAAATAACTCTAAATGAAATAACATTTTAAATTTTGAATTTCTAATAAAATATTGAAGTTTTACTAAAATTAAATTCTTAAAAGTTTTTTAAAAAGTTTCAACTCTCAATTGAACTTTCGATTATCGTGGAAACTACATTCTTTTAGTTATATAGAAAATTATTTCTTTCATCGACATAGGGATTTGATCTGAGCAAACTACTAGCTAAATTATTCTTTGGTTAAAATAATGAAGTTTCATACACCTTTAAATATTTTATAATCAGTGTAAACATATTATCAGCAAAATAATACCACAATGACAAAATATCATTTCTTATTCACATGCATACTCATAATTTAAAAAATAATTGTTTCTATTTGTAGCACAAGGCCAGCAATTACTCAGTACATTACTGGTACTTCAGTTTATCGATTCCCCGTAGGGATGAAAGGCAAAGTTAACCTCGGCGGGATTTGAACACAGATCATAAAGGGACATAACTCTATGGTTCAAAGCATGGTGTCCAACTCTCTACCGATACTGCCAATCCAAAATAATGTTAACTAGTGTTGTTGACAACGATATATTTCCATGTATGATAAAGCTAATGTTGGAGAAAAACAATAACCTACGAATTTACTCACTAAATAAAAAAAAGCATAAAAAGAGAGAACAAAAATAAAAGAACTGAGGTAAATTTGCTTAAAAATATAAAGTACTAAAATAAAAATACAACAACATTTTAAAACCATAACCAAATACCGGTCGGTCTCCGACAGGTTTGCGATCGTTCCCCTGGCAGTGGAAACTTCTGGTGTCCTCGGCCCCAGGGCTACCTCCTTACTCACCACCATAGGCGCTGAGCTGGCCAGCCGCAGGTGTGAGCCCTGTGAGTTGGAGTGGCTTTTCCAGCGCGTCTCCCTTGCCGTTCTCCGGGGAAACACCTTCTCCATTCTGTCCGCCGGGGCTGTGGGTGGGCCCCATCGCGTACCAATACATTAGTTAAATACTATTCTTTCATCTGATATAACACAATAAAGTGTTTACATATTCAAATTAGAAAAAAAAAAAAAATCTTTAGAGTATTTACTATGTAACACTTTCTTTGGATATTACAATGTGGGATTTATTTGAAAGTATCATAGCTATGTAGTAATATTTGTTTCTACTTTAGGCACAAGGCCAGCAAATACCCAGTTCATTACTGGTACTTTATTTTATCGACCCCGTAAGGATGAAAGGCAAAGTCAACCTCGGCGGGATTTGAACTCAGATCGTAAAGGGACGTAACTATGCTGGAAATGTAGTAATATTCTTATAAAATGTTGGATTAGCAATTTTCATTTGTCCCATGAAGGTAATGCTGTTAAAAATCTTTTCATTGAATGACAAATATTCCATAATTAAATTTTTCTTGTATATATCAGTCCATTGCCTCACCTTGGATTCTTTTTTCCACTGCATTATTTGTGTTCTTTGGGGTATAGTTTGTAAAACACTTTGAAAAACGAAGGCACATGAGATTTAAAAGCTATCAATCTTCCCCTATTTCCTTATATCATGTGTAATATGTGTCACACACACATGGGCACACACACACTCACACGTAGATACATACACACACGCAAATATATATATATATATATTATATATATATATATATTATATATATAAATTATATATGTATATAAATATATATATATATATATATATATATATATATAAATGAAAGCTATAGAAATTGTTTTAGCAAGAAGCCAACAGCATTCCATAACATATATGCGACTATGTCGTCAAGATGGGAAAAATAGTTAACGTAAGATGTAGGAAAAATAATTCAAACTCATCTCAAAAGAGAATCAGGATATAAATTCATCCACAGAATTTAGTGAAATCCAGGGAGAAATCAATAGACCCTTAACTCATGATAAAATAAAGTTTAAAATACTCAGCCTTCAATTTGGAAAAACATCAAATGCTCTGTATAGTCTTAAAGACTATTTCATGAAAACTTTCAGTGGAGATGGTCACGGTTGGAATTCACCATCAGCAGAGCTCAACAGATAACCAGGGCTCTCACAGAATTATAAGCCAAAAAGGGAATACTAAAACTGGCTAGTTCACCATCATGCGTGATTATGAAAAACGCACATGAGGAAAAACAGGGCTAGTGACGTCAGGATGAAAGTGAATGTTTGTTTACAAGAAATAACAGTCAAATACATTCCGAAAAAAACTCTACAACAGGAGTTCAGCAAACAGCAATATTATCGCAGTTTTTATTAAAAAAACCAGTATTAGTCACAGACAATTTAAGCACTGAAGGAAAAAGATCCGAGTATAAATATAAATGAAAGGTATAGAAATTGTTTTAGCAAGAAGCCAACAGATTCCATAACATTTATGCGACTATGTCGTCAAGATGGGAAATATACATTAACTTGCTCCTTAACGGTTGGGCGCTTACTCTCATATTGGATACCTTTTGATGGTCCTTCACCTCTTCTTCTACAACATGGATTATTACAACATAACCAATTCAACTAAAGACATTCCTATACCTGGTAAATCTGAATTTACCAAACTTCTTATTGAAAAAACTGACTCCTTCGTAAGAAGACTTAGATGGACAGCCTATTTCTATGACCAGCGCCTAAAAGGGAACTTCCATACCAAAGAACATAACTTCCTTGATCATCTTTTTAATTCTAGACGAAATCCTCCTTCCAACAAAAATCTAGTACAATTCGAGGAAGAATTAACTAAAATAATAAAAAATCTTAAATTCAAGAGATACCCTTACAAAGGACAAGAGCACGTTGTAAATCTCAAGAACACAATCTCTAACCTAAATTCCTCAAAAAATGTTTTAGTCCACTCTGACAAAACCAATAACTTATATGGTATTTCCAAGGATAATTATAACAACCTTATCCTAAAGGAACTTAGGAAAAAGTATCGTAAAACCAACCATGAAAATTTAGAATACATAAACCTTGAAGCCTCTGAGATTATGTCAAAACTTGGCATTGAAAAAAAGACCGAACCATTCCTCCCAAGAACTCCGAGGATAAATCTCAAGGATCACAAAAACAATTTTCGCACTGAACTACCTGTTAGATTAATTGCCCCCTCTAAACCTGATCTGGGGGTTGTTAGTAAAGCCATCTTGGATAGAATTATCCCACAGGTTAGTTCTAATTGCTCTTCTTTGAACCTAAATTTATGGTTTGGTACTTCTGGTTCAACAAATTGGATAATAAAAACAAACTAAAATTTATTCAATTTGATATTGCCAGCTACTATTCCTCCATTTCGCCTTCACTTCACAATAATGCTCTATCTTTCGCACTTAAATATTCTGACATCACCACAGATGAACTTCACATCATCCTCACCGCATGTAAAACCATCCTAGAGTTCAACAACGAATATTGGACCAGAGCCGATACCTCTAACAACTTCGACATCACAATGGGAGCATCCGATTCATCCCAATTGACTGATTTAATTGGTATCTTCATTTTGAACTCTTTGAGTCGGAAAATTCCTCAACTTCGCGGTGGAATTTATCGTGACGATGGACTCTTTACTATCCTAAATTGCAATATAGTTAACCTTAATATTATTAAGAACAATATACGTAATCTCTTTAACCAACATAACCTAAAAATTGAATTTGATAATAGTATCAAACTAGCTAATTTCTTGGATGTATCTCTTAATCTTGACACTGGCCTATATTACCCTTACCATAAAAACAATGAGAACCTAAATTATGTTAACTTTAAATCTAACCATCCTACCAATATCAAGAATGCTATAGTTAGTAATATTGGAAAAAGAATATCTAACATATCCTCTAATAAAAACATCTTTGATGCTAACGCCAATTACTATAATAACGCACTTTCTAAAGCCGGCTATCCAGATAAAATCAAATATAGTAAAGAAACAAATTCTAGAAAAACTTACAGTAGAATAATTAATCATGATCAATCCAATAATTTTAATAAAAGACCTAGATACAAAAACATAATCTGGTATAATGCTCCTTTCTCCATCTCTATTAATAACAATATTCCTAAATTATTTTTTAGTGCCTTAAATAAATGCTTCCCTCCCTCACATATCTATAGTAAAATATTTAACAAACACACCATCAAATTTTCTTATTCCACATCCTCCAATATTTCCAACATCATCTCTAAACACAACAATAAAATACTAAATACTAAATCTCTTCCTTCCAACATTGAATTTCATAATAACAGTAATAGTACTCCCGACGTCATTGTAAACCCTAGGCTAACTTCTGTAAACCCAAATACAACGTCAAACACAACTTCGCTAAATGTTCATAATCCAACTCTAAATCAAGAAACTATTATTCCTATTATTCCTATCGCAAACAACTTCTCCAATCCAATTCCTTCTATAGATAACACTAGGTCACTCATTAATAATCTCTCTAATTGCAACTGCCGCATTAAAAGTAAATGTCCTCTCAACAACCATTGTCTCGATAAAAACTTAATTTATGAATGTAAAATTATAACTAGCACCAATTCCTTCACCTATTTTGGCTCCACTTCCACCTCTTTTAAAGCTCGTCTCTATAATCATCATTCATCTTTCAAATACAAACTTAAAAGAACCAACACTGCTCTCTCAGAACTCATATGGTCCTTAAAAGACAAAAACATTAAATATACCATCTTTTGGAAGAAGGTTTCTTCTGCATCCTCATACTTGAACAGCTCTCTATCTAAAATCTGTAATCTCTGCCTAAATGAAAAATTTACCATTATCTCTAACCTAGATTCTATAATAAATAGACGTACAGATTTGTTTTCTATCTGCCTGCATAAATTCCATAGAACTTTTCACAAAGTATACAGTTAATATTCAATTCTTTATCAATTTAGAATCTTTTCTCAAAGGCACATATACATACACCTCTTTAAAATATACCCATCTTCCTACCATACTTTAAAGGGCATTATACACTCTATAATACTTGTTTACTCATTACCCTCATTCTATCTTCACCTTGTAAAATCCTTCATAACATATACATCTGTTTTTTGACGTTAGAATATTCATCCGCAATCATTATTTTTTTCTCTCTATCATAAATCTTTTTAATCTCAATTTCATCCTTAATTTATTTATTTATTTATTTTTTTTTTTTTTCTCCCCATCAACGAACTCATTCTTAATACATATTAACTCTTTATTCGCATATATTATCAATTCCTCCAATATACAAACTTTAACTTCACATTATTTTTCTCAAATCCTTCTACACACAAACCTTAATAATTTTTCTCTTCGTTAATTTTGAAATTGCCACAATACTTATCAACATACCCTTTTTTGACGTTAGAATATTCATCCACAATTATTATTTCTTCTCTCTATCTTCATACATAAATACCCTTCGTTAATTTTCAAATTCCTTTAAATTATACATTATCTTCCAACGGTTCTCAACCTCTCTATGTAAACAATATATCTTTCTCTCTGTTATAAAAACTATCTCTTTCTCTCTATCACCCATCTCTCTCTCTCCACCTTCACTCTCATCTCCTCCCCCTTTTTTTCATCCTTTCCACCCCCCCCCCTCCCTAAATAAAATACTTTTTCCTCGCACATATCCTCCTTTCGTTAATTTTCAAATCTTTTTAATTTATACATTATCTTCCAACGGTTTTCAACCTCTCTATGTAAAACAATATATCTCCTCTCAGTTATAAAAACTATCTCTTTCTCTCTATCACCCATCTCTCCCTCTCATCTCCTCCCCTTTTTCATCTCCCCCCCCCCTCTCTAAATAAAATATTTTCCCCAATATCACACATCAATCTAAAACCACTTTTCATATGTTGATTTAAAACTACACTATCCACAAGTGTTGTTTAGCCTTCATATCATGTTCTCCTGTTTTATCTGATGAAAACACAAATATTATTGCATGATGATGTTTGTTTTTGAAATGCGCATAATAAAATACATGGAACTCCTTTAACCATCTTTTGATCTTATATTATATATATATATATATATATATATATATATATATATATATATATATATATATATATATATATATATATATATATATATATATATATATATATATATGAAGATGTGGATTATATCCATGAGATGTATATCTGACATATCCAAGCAACATTATGAATTCCTTTCAAATGTAGTTCCTTATTTTCATAATTTTTTATTTCATTTCAAACTCCAAATAAAATGTTGCTACTCACAATGACATATTCTATTTTACTTGAAACGAACACTTTAATTGATTTCACCCACAACATTATCTATTACAAGCAGCCTACAAGAAGGCATCCGTGCAATAGCCTATCATGGTAAAAATAGCACGCAAATCTCCCTACTTTTCATAAAATATAAGGGGTCATATTGACTATTGCATATATATATCATCATCATCATCATCATCGTTTAACGTCCATCTTCCACGCTTGCATGGGTTTGGACTGGAGTTTTCCCACTTGAGGAAAGGTTGGTTGTCCTGCTCGTATAAGACTGTCTGGCGGGTTTTCTACGGCTGGATGCCCTTCCTAACACATTTACAGTGTGGAACTGGGAGGTTTTTACCGTGTTACCTACACGGCCACATTACAGCGTGGACTGTGTGTTTTTTTTTTTGTTTTTTGTCGTGACACCTACACGACCTCATTTGTTTCGGACTGAATGTTATGGTACCAACATAACTTCACATTTAAGGAGGTGGTGTGGATGGGGTGGGGGTAGTGGGACGGGGTGTATTTTTGTTAGAGGTGCCTACTGACTGTACGTTTCGCTTTGTACATAGGCAAGGCGGGTCTTCTGTATAACCGTGTAGCACCAAAGATCTCGGTCCAGTGACATTGTCTTGGAGAGGTGTAAGTGTGTGAGGTCGGAATTTATCAAGTCGTCCCAGGTTTTTCTGGATCTGCCTACTCCGTGGCTACGGTCTATTTTTATCGCCCTGCACTTTTTTATACAGCTGTCGTCTTTCATGCGCATCACGTGACCGTACCAAGATAGTCTTCTCTCGAGTAAAAAACATCTGATCCCTCTTATTCCTAATTTCTCCCTTAGTTCGTTTATGCTTTGCCGTTCACGTATATTACTATTACACATCCAGCGGAGCATGCAAGCTTCGTTTCTCTCCAGTCTGCGTATATCCTCTGTACACAATGCCCAGGTCTCACTGCCATGTAACATTGCTGTTCGTATGCAGGCATCATACAGCCTGCCTTTCATTTTTAGAGAGAACCCTTTAGCGGCCAATAATGGATAATCTCTCTGAACTTTTTCTATCCCGTTCGGACTCTAGCTACTGTACTTTCAGAGCACCCTCCCCCACTGCTGATTTTGTCACCCAGGTAACGGAAGCTGTCCACTATTTCTATGGAACCATCTGTGCAATGGAATGAGCTAGTATTATGTGTGCACTTGCTGCTACTTATTGCACCAGAGCACCGGCCACATATAAAATCTATATTCTTAGTTAGCTCACCTGTGATCCCACTACATCTTTTATGCACCCATACTTTGCATTTGGGATATAACATGGAGTTTCTGGCTACGCCTTTCCTACACACTGAGCATTGCCATTTCCAAGATGGGCCTGGTGCCTATTTTCCTTCCTACAAACTAGAACTTTAGTCTCAGACAAGTTAACTTTAAGGACTTTTGATTCTAGGCCATGCTTCCATGTTTGGAATTTTTTCTCTAGTTCAGTCATTGATTCAGCTATGACCGTTAGATCATCTGCATATAGGAGTTCCCACGGGCAATAATAAATAGTAGGGGGCTAAGAACGGAGCCCTGATGAACACCAACTTTTCGCTAAACTCTTCACTATATTCATTGTTAATTCTAACCTTGCTGACTGTTTCTTTATACATGGCTTGTATAGCTCTCACAAGCCATTCATCAACACCTAGTTTTCTAAGAGCCCACCAGATAATGGCGCGGGGTACTCTGTCAAAGGCTTTCTCCAAGTAAACAAAAGCTAAGTATAGGGGTTTACTTTTAGCTAGGTATTTCTCCTGTAGTTGTCGTACAATGAAAAGAGCGTCTGTGGTATTTTTACCTGACACAAACCCGAACTGCATTTCATCTAGATCAATGCGTTCTCTGATTAGTTGCGCTATTACTTTTTCTGTGACCTTCATGACCTTGTCGATTAATGTAATGCCTCTATAGTTACCCCTATCTAGGGCATCTCCTTTACTCTTGTAGCAGTTCATGATGATGCTGCTACGCCAGACCTTCGGAACGGCCCCATTCTGTATGACTTGGTTTCCTATCCGGGTGACCATAGTGTGTCCTACCGTTCCAGATGCTTTCAGCATTTCAGCAACTATTTCCGAAGGCCCAGCCGCCTTACCTGTCTTCATATCTTTGATTGCCTTACTTATTATATTACATTCAACTAGCACTGCTGGCCCCTCAATTGGATCGATGTGGGGGATATATATATATATATATACATATATACATATATATGTATACATATATATATATATATATATATATGAATATATGTATGTATATATGTGTGTGTGTGTGTGTATATATGTCTGTGTGAGTGCGTGTGTACAGTATGTGTGTATATATATATATATATATAAGTGTAGTTATAATAAATCGAAAGGCCAAAATCCAGAGAGGGCTTGATAACGGTTGTATGTATATAAGTATACATAAATCCATAGAACAAACATTTATTATTAGCATAGATTAAAGATTAAGCAAGCAATTTCTGCTTTCATCCTTATGTAGAATCTTCTGAAACTGAGATACATCAATCCGTGAACACTGACATAAATATTTCGAAAAAATTATGAACAAATATTACCTTTAAGAATAGAAAGGTGTAACAGTAACTCATGGAAGCATTCACTTTATGCAAAAAAAGTAAAGATTTAATCATGCCATTAAGTGAAGAGGAAAGAAAAAATGTTTGCTATGAAAAAGCAACAGAAGGGTGGTACCCTTACAGAAAACTTCACTCATTGGAAACGTTAAGATACTCTAAAGATTGCTTAACAATTTAAGGTACCCCTTCGGTCTACTAATGTAGACATTTGTCACTAGAATTACATCACCAGCAACAAATATTGTATGACAAGCAAATAATAATGATTTCATTTATTGGCCACAAGGGACGACATATAGGGAACAATACAAAAGATTGAGACAGTGGGGTTTTACAGAAAAATCGAGTAAACGATATGAATAACAAACTAACAAGAAAAATACAAGAAAAATTCCCCAATAGGGGGAATAACCACCCAGGGTTCGCTCAGGTACCCCACCAGTCCTGAACGACCCAACGTTTCGAGAGCACCCTGGAAGGGCACCCCTCTCCTCCTCAAATTTACCCACCTACAGGTGCAGACAGAGAGTAGGCCCACTCACACGGGTCATTCTGGCCACATTCACCCACCTTTCAGCAAATGTACTGGGGGGCAGCACTTCTCTCTCCGCCCTCACCTTTCTTTCCAAGTGAAACTTGAAAAAGTTGCTGAGGGATTGGCCGAAGAGAAAAGTGTCTGTCTTCAGTTCTTTCAACCTCGTCCACCAAACAACCTCTTTCGCTACTGCCACCAGACAGGAAAATTGCCTGCCCTTCCTAGCCAAAGGAAGGCGGCGGGTCGATCTTCACTATGGACTCGGCCGATAGCCGGATCCGTTCTACACGCGACAACAGCTGTTCGACATAACTCCACAAGTCAGTAATGCACGGACACTCGACGAGTGCCTGCCGAACGGTTTAGTCGCTCTGCGCGCCTCACCAGTGGAAACTGACCCCTCCACAAGAATTTGAAGCCGCTCCAAGATGGCAAGGCGCGAACGGGGGCAAGGGACGAGAGTCAGACGGTAGTAGATGACGGACGCGATGTATGCGTTCGCCACTTCCGCGCGACCTTTCAGTGATAGCTTTCTCGCAGCCCATTTCTAGGTGATACTGGCTACCCTGCCCGTCACCTCGTCCCAATTCTTCTCCACCTGGAGGTCTGGTCTAAACCAAACCCCAAGCAACTTTACCGGTCCGTCCGTCCAGCGCCTAACGACACTATTGGACGGCATGGACTTGCTTCTCCAGGTGCCGAGTTGCAAGCCATCCAACTTTTCCAGGTTAGGTTTTTCTCCCGACAACCTTTCATATTCCTCCAATAAGTTGCCGACCACCTCGATTTCTGAGGTGTCCGACACCATCACGGTGATGTCGTCCGCATAAGACGACACAGCCTTTCCGCATCCCAGCTTCAGCGGGATGCTCTGGAACAGCTCCAGCTTCCGAAGTAAAGGCTCAAGAGTCAATACGTACAGAAGGGAGGAGAGAGGGCACCCTTGACGGGCCGATTATGAGACCTGAAACAGTTCCGAGAAGTGGCCATTCATTTTGACCACCGAGCAGGTGCCGCTGTGCATTGCAGCGATCCAGCTTCTGAAGACGGGGCCGAAGCCAACCACCTTGATGACAGCCTCCAGGTACCGATGGTTGACCCTATCGAATGCTTTCAATTGATCTAAATTGATCAGAGCCCAACCGAAGCCAGATTTACAGCCTACTCTCTCTATGATGTATCGCATCAGGTGGAGGTTGTCGTGTATGGACCTGGTTGGGATTACGAAAGTTTGTGCCTACCCAACAAAATTCCCGACGACAAGCGCCAACCTCTTCGCTAACACCCTCGCCTAAATCTTAAACTCTGTGTTGAACAGAGTTATGGGCCTGAAATTGTCTAATGCGTCCCTTTTGTTCTCGTCTTTCCTTATCAGCGTCACTACACCCCGGCTCACAGAACTGGGAATGCTCCCGTTCTGCTGCCAGTTGCAGTAGAGCGCTTCGAGGATATTGGAAATCAAGTCTGTCATATTTACGTAAAGCTCGTAGGCAGACCATCCAAACCGGGTGACTTGTGCCTCATGCAGCCGACAAGGGCATCCTGAATCTCGGCTGAAGTAATCGACCTTTCGCAGTGCTCAGCGTTAACCATCAAAATGTACGGCAAACCATCAGGGTAGAGACTGAAATCCACCACCGTCTCTGACCCGCCACTTCCCCCGAACAACCTAGCAAATTGTTGGTGAAAGGCCTCACACATCCGCTTGGAATCGCTCAGCTCGTGTCCATCTCGGTCCGTCAAAGACTGAATCATTGTTTTATTACCACGCTGCGCCTCTGCGACGCGGGCCCATCGAACAGCTTTGGTTCACTCGATTCTCAGAACACGTGCCTTAGCTCTGACAATGCAGCCTTCGTGTTTCGCATTGAAGAAATGGTCTAATGTCATTCTCGCCGCTAGCACGTTAGTTGCAATGCAAATAGCATCGTCTAACTTATCTACCAACTCCCCCTCCTTTCTATTTTTCTCTAACGCTACTTCTTTGCTAAACTCTATCGACATTACCCTAATTTCTCTTTTGAGAGCCCCCCACCATCTATTGTTGACGACTCCCCCTGTCAACCTTTTCTTAACTAAATTGTTGACCTGGTCCCTGTAAGCCTTACGTGCCGGAAATGACATGTTCAGCTTTCAGTAACCAGGTCCTAACCTATGTGTCTTATCTAGGTCGACCATACAGATCACAAACTTGTGACCTGAATAGGCGACCGTTTTAAAACGTGGACAGCTTACACTATTTCTGTCTATTTTCCTAATGAATATCCTGTCTATATACCATCTAGATGACCCTATGCGGTTAGTCCAGGTCCACACTGGCGCATTAGGGAAATCTAGTCGGTACCTGTCAGGCAGTTGGCACTGGCTGATCAGGTTCTTGAGGCTTTTGCACCCCCGCTCCTATTGGATACTCCCACACAGTCCCAGCGTACGTCTAAGATGCCATTCCAGACAGAAAAATGCGAGACGTACCCAGAAAGTCTTCCAGACGTCTAAAGAAGTCCGGCCGTCCTGCCTCTGTCTAAAGGCACCACATTCGTTATTGTTCACGTCCAGGACCACCAACTTTCCGTCTGGGTCCCGGAAGATCGACCTTACCTCGAGATCCAGGGCTTTCCTAAACAGCACTACCACCCCACCTCCTATCCCGGCTGACTAACAGATGCAAAGATCTGATAGTCGTCGAAAATGGGGGCTAGTGCGGGCGTGTCGGAAATCCTGGTCTCGCTGACGGCAATTACATCCATTTCTAGAGACCAGAGGTCGTTGAGAAGGTGACCCTGCTTCCAGGATGATCCCAGGCCTCGAACATTTAAACTTCCTACTCTTAATACGGCCATGTTGGCAGGTTAAAAGAGAGAGAGGAAAGGTTTACTTACCTTCTGGGCTCTTGTGAAGGTCGGGTGTTTCGACCTCCATAGTTGGTGGGGTTTCTTTTGGGAACCCCTTTAAAAGTTTTGAAGTGGGTTTTACGTTCGGGGTTCCCACATCCTGAGGAAAGCTGTCTCGTATCTCTTTGTATAAATCGAGCGACATTCGCACCAGAAACAAATCTTCCGGCACGCGAAGTGTGCTCGATTTAAAAATGTACCCCTCTTTTTGTATATCTTCACTTCGTGCAACGAGGGCCATCAGTTCCTTGTTGGCCCTCCTGGTGAGGACGAATTGGGTGATTTTGTGCTTTGTTAAGTTTCTTTTTTCTTTTTGTGTTTCCTTTTATGTATTTTGGGGGATTTTGGTTTTCCCTCATCTTCACTACTGGTAGATGAGGAGTCTGTGTCTGTAAGGGTGTATGTGTGTGTATTTATGTGTGTATTTTTTTTTTTGGGGGGGGGGGGGGAATTCGACAACTTTCCTCGTTTCCCCCCTGGGTGGTCAATGTTGGTGGTTGTCTTTCTATTGGTGTTGTTGCTGGTGGTTTTGCCGGTGCTGGTGTTGGTTGTGGTCCTCACCCCGACGTCGGCAGCATCGGAGCCTTTCGACCCCTTTCATCATACCACACATAATTCATTGAGTATTTAAGATGTACCCAAACACATTACTGTAAACGTCTAGAAACAGTGTATGGATTTGTAAATCCTCGTTGAGTTGTACGGATACTGTAGTGATATACAGCATTTTTAGGGCCTTTTAAACCCAGCAGAGTCCATCACTCCTCAGATCTGAACAGAGCCAATTTCTTCCAGCCAAGTGAGAGAAAGAGGGAGAGAGAGAAAGAGTAAGGGAAAAAGATATAGAGGGGGATTTAATTCAATTATTGAACACTTACTATGTTTATTGACTTCAAGAGGATGAAAGACAAAGGTAATCATAGAAGATTTGAACTCAGATCACAGAGAGCAGGAATGAATACTACAAAGGCATTCTATCTGATGTTCTAATAATTGTGTTGATTCGTTGCACCTCTAGATAGTATAGCCATGGGTAAATGCACTTAATCATAGGTCTGCTTGATCAGAGCTTCTCTTCAGGTAGCACAAGTATATGCATTATGATGAAGAAGACATGGAAATAAAGAATGGGTGCTTGAGTAAATTCTGAGTTTAGCAACATTGTCAAAAGGTGGAATTTTTTTCTTCAATATTTTGCTATAAAATTCATATCTGCTTTGAGCTAGATGGACTTCTTAAAATATTAAGTATTTTATAAAGATGTTTCAGTGACAAGATAAGAATTTCTGATATCTCAGCTGGTTGTCCAGTACCATATTGACTATCATCTATACTGTCATTCTATCAAGAATATCCCCAGATTTTTTTTCGGTGATATTTCAGGTTTTAGTGCACTTCTAACAAAATTTTTGTCTATTTTAGTTTTTAGATCAAAAGATTTAACCTTTAAGTATTTAGTTGTTTTTTCACAAGGTGTATGATAAAATGTTATTTTTGTGTATTTCAAAAACATTTTTCTTGACAAAATAGATGCATAAGCTTTGTCTTTTTCTTCATCCTCAATAAGATTATTGACACAATGTCCATCTTCTGTTTGCATATATTTGTCATTTCTTCTGTACACTGAAATGACATTTGCTGTGTTCACATATCAGCAATATGACTGTCATACTTGAATAAAATAAATAGTGATTGATTGATAGGGTCTTAAGGCTATGTATTTTGTATAAACAAAACACAGCTGAACTAAATGTTTTACATTATGCAGTTTCCTGTTTCCAATTTCTGTATTCATGTTGTGATGAACTTTTACACTTATCCTTCGGTTGTTTGCTTTTTATGGCTTAGTCAGAGGAAGTAGAGAAACATTTATGATATCTTGTAGGGCTACCAAAATTGGAAGGGAAGAAAAACAGCACAGATCAGAAATCTGATCTAAATACTTGTAACAGAATAGACTTTGGAAATGCCTCCTCTCACACCTCTAGACTAAGTAGTGCAGTTAAAACAGGTGACAGAGTAAGTCTACAACTGAAGAACAAGTACTGTTCACTTGATGAGCTTCAGCAAAGTTTCTGTTTATCCAATTTCACCCACAATGTTATGGTAGAAGACATGCTCAAAGTTTCATACAGTGTTATCAAACCTGAAAGCACATGATTGTAACTTCTGAATTAGACAGCCATGTCTTATAAAACAATTGACAGTAATATATTGAAAAGAGTTCATGCAATAATGCTTCACTTGTCTCCTCCGAAAAGAAGAATGTTAAATAAAAATCATTGTAAGTCTTACATATATTAACCATATTAATTTGTTAGAGTCTTACTATTTTCTATGCATATTGACATTCCTGGGTAAATTGCTTTGAACATTATGTTATATTGTCACACCTAGTATTATATTAGTGTCCAACACTACCAATACTGCTACTCCACAACCCTCTCCAAATATATTTGGAGAGGGTTGTGGAGTAGCAGTATTGGTAGTGTTGGACAACATGCTTTGTGGCACATTGTTACAGACCAGTAAGTTCTGAGTTTAAATTCCGCTGAAATTAATTTTGTTTTTCATCCTTATGGGGTTGATAAAATAAAGTACCACTCAATCAAATTTCCCCTCTCCCCAAATTGCTGGCCTTGTGCCCATTATTATATATTTCATTTTTCTTGTAATGTCCATATTCTTGTAATGTCAATGAAATAATTAAGCATTTATGCAATGTTTACCTAACCTCAATAGAAATTGAGTTTTGATTTATAGTTTTCCTTCTTGCTATAATAAATTATTTACAGTTGAATCATTTTTTAAAGATATTTCTAATGAAATACATTGTATTTCAATTTATTAATAAAGAATTTTGAGGGATTTACTAAAATTCTTCATTACTAAAAGGGTAAAATTATGTTGGAAGATTTTAATTTAAAAAAGGACACAGGTTTTGTTTCATAAACTGGTTTTAGGAAGGTTATTACAAAAAAATAATAATTTACTATTAACAACATTAAATTTTCGTTCTGATATTTCAAGCATACTGTATTTCAAGCATACTGTTGTTGATTTCATCTTACATTTAATCCAATAAGAATAAATAATTGTTTCTACTTTAGGCACAAGGCCAGCAATTACCCAGTGCATTACTGATACTTTATTTTATCGACCCCGTAAGGATGAAAGGCAAAGTCAACCTCAGCGGGATTTGAACTCAGATCGTAAAGGGACGTAACTATGCTGGAAAGCATGGCGTCCGACCCTCTACCGATACTGCCAATCCACCTCCAATAAGAATAAATAATAATTATATATGCATCTATCCCATGCCAGCAGGGAAAAATAAGCATTAAACAATAATGATACCAAAATATGTTCTTGCCTAAACAAAAGAAAATATGTTTTTACATTGAATTATTTCTTTGCAACTAAATTCATGATAAATTCAACATTGCCTTTTGCTTTATACAGATAGCATTAATATGACATTCTTGTAAATATTTCTTAATGATTTTATGACAGTAAAGAATTGTCAAATTCCTTTTAATATACTGCAGACATATATATATTTATTAAATATCAGATTTCTGGAGGCACATCGCTTAGTGGCTAGAGCATTGGCCTTGCAATCGAAACGTTGTGAGTTCAATTCTCAGACCAGGTGATGTGTTGTTTCCTTGAGCATGACACTTTATTTCACATTGCTCCAGTTTACTTAGCTGTATAAATGAGATGATAGGGACTGGGGTTCCTAACATTCCACTGCAAAGTGGTCGTGGAGTTGTCACAGCAAAAAAGCACCCAGCACTCACTGTAAATGAGGTTGGTGTTAGGAAGGGCATCCAGCTGGAGAAATCAAGCCAGAATCAGTTCCCGTCCCACCGTTGCAAGCAAGGAAAAGCGGACGTAAAATGATGATGATGATTAACTCAGCTTTTTCAGGTTTCACTTGAAGAGGAAAATCAGAGTGCAGAGGGAAGTGCTGCCTTCCGAGCAGTTTGATGGTGAGAGTGGTGATCATGGTACATGTGAATGGGCCTGCCATGAGCATACATCTGTAGATTGGAGGATAACAACTGGAAAACGGCACTTTGCCCTAACAAACAGGAATTCTCTATGAGTGACCCTTGGAATCTCCTCACCTTTGGAGAATTTATGTTTGTTTTTAAAATATTTCTTTTCTTAGCCCGTTATAAATTTTATTTTACAAAAAAAAAAAACTCACACTGTATTGTCCTATACCATCTTTAATGTTTTCTCAATATAATCCCTATGTGGATAATAAAGAAATTGTCATTATTATTGAGGTGGTATATTGACAGTATTGATTATTATCATTTTCTATTGAAAAATAATTGTTTCTACTTTTGGCACAAGGCCAGCAATTACGCAGTGTATTACTGGTACTTTATTTTATCGACCCCATAAGGATGAAAGGCAAAGTTAACCTCGGCGTGATTTGAACTCAGAATGGCAAGGGCTGTAACTCCATGCATCAAAGAATGGCATCCGACCCTCTACCGATACTGCCAAATAATATTAACTACATACATTTCATGTTTCTGCCAAAAGTCTAGGATACATTGTTTACATCGATGTTTAATCTCATTAAGATTAATCACATTTTACTTTCACAAGATAAAAAAAATATATATGTATTTTGTGAGCTTCCTATATCTTTAACTAGAAGATATTAAGGTCATTTGTTTCTATCTACATCTATAATTATCTACATTTATTCTAGAATGAATACGTGTTTACACACACACTCACAGATGTATGTATGAAGGCATATACAATATGTCTATAAACATATAAGAATCTTACTATGAATATTTTAAGCTGTGACCATGTCACACATTTCTCAGTATCTGTGTGCAAACATCAGATACATGTTTCTGGATGGTTATCGATAATTAGTGACGATTACTCACTCAGTACTGAGACAAAAATAAGCTAGAGCTTATATAATGTTTTGATATGAAACATTGACTGAAGATATTTATTTGCATTTGGTGTGAGCTTGATTGTCTAGGATAGTTAGCAATAGTACTAACATAGCATGGTTCATACTTTCTGCAAATCTTTTACAGATGTCACCTTTCATATGAATTACATGTCAATACCATCGCTGTCATACTACATTGGAACATCCACTGAATGTGGATCTTGCACACATCCACTGGAAGATATTCACTTCATTTCTTTCTAGCCTTTGAAGGTCTCCTGTAGTCAAGGCCCATATCTCACTGCCAAGTAACATTGTAGTTCAGATGCAGGCATTATACAGTCTACGCTTCAATCTGAAAAAAAAGAAGAGAAAAGAGATGGAGAGAAAAGGGAGAAAGGGAAAGAAAGCCCTTTGCTGTCAACAGAGGTATCAGCTCCATAAACTTCTTCCAGTTTGTTCATACTCTGGTTACCACTCTGTCAGAGCCTTGTCCCCCTCTTTTTCACCCTCTGATCACCTAAGTAACAAAAACAATCAAGAACTTCTATGGAGTCTGCCAGGCTACTTAGGGATTCTAACTCCTGTGTGCTGTTAATGCTTTCTTCTTTTGTACATCTGCTGCATATAAAGATTATCTTCTCCATAAATCTGCCTGTAATCCCACTACAACTTTTGTGCATTCATAGATTAAAATGCATACACTTTATGGATTTTCTGCCCACCCCTTTCTAACATGTCCTACAAGGCCACTTATTTGATGATATCAGGTTCCTGCCATCTTTCCTACTTATCTGGACTTTAGTCTTCACTAAGTTTGCTTTTAAGTCTTTTGGTTCGAGGTTTTTGTTCCATATCTGAAATTTTGGCTTTAATTCGTCTACAGATTCAGCTATAAGGACTAGATTATCAGCATACCATAGTTCCCATGGTGTGCCAGTCTTAAACTCTTCCATTATCTCTCGGAGAACGAAGTTAGACAGAAATTATCTGAGGCTTGAACCATGGTGAAACCCCACCTGCATATCAAATTCTTCATTGTACTAATTACCAACTCTCACCTTCTTGGTTGCACCTCTGTAGATGGTTTGCATGGCCCTCAAAAGACATTCATCTATATCTAACTTATTTGGTGTCCACAGGATTACAGAGTGGA
>OZ024740.1:124603508-124773508 GCA_964016885.1 Eledone cirrhosa
GTGTTAGGAAGGGCATCCAGCTGTAGAAATCAAGCCAGAATCAGTTCCCGTCCCACCCTTGCAAGCAGGGAAAAAGCGGACGTAAAATGAAATGAAATGAAAAATGAAATGAAATATATATTTGCTTTTGTAGTGTGGTGTATGTGTGTTTTAGTTTGTTTATCATAGGTCCTTTTCTGGCAAATAATTAAAAAAAAAACAGTATGATATTAGTGATGGCTTTCAATCAGGTATGTGGACAGAAGTTATTTTGGGGAAATATGTGTATAAATAATTTCTTTATTTTGTGATGTGTGCGCGTGCATGTGTGTGTGTGTGTGTGTGTGTGTGTGCGCATGTGTGTGTATGTGTGCATGTGTGTGTTTGTATATGTGTGTATATATACATGTGTGTATGAGTGCAAATGTATGTGCTTGGTCAATAGGTCCTTATGAATAATCTAAAGGGGGCGATTATATATTTAATTTTGGTTTATATTTGTTAAGAAATAGTTTTTCTTTATTTATACTTTTTTGTTGTGTCAAAGAATCTGAGCACTTATAAAGGGGGGACATTTTAAAGTTCAGTAGGGTCATTCCTGCACAATCTTCAATGTGGCTACTCAAGGGGATTTTTCTTGTGTTTATATATCTCAGATTTGTTGACAATGGATGGTCATTCTCTGGCATAATGACATACCTGTCTCCTTCAACACTTGATTTTTAATTTTTAATCTTTAATTCTTTTTTAAATTTTAATTGTAATATTTAATATTAGATAAGAAACCAGCAACATATATTTTCTATACTTTATAAAACCCCTTTTTAAAAAAAAAAATGTTCTCCTTTTTTCAATAATTGTTTCTACTTTTGTCACAAGGCCATCAATTACTCAGTACATTACTGGTACTTTATTTTATCGACCCCATAAGGATGAAAGACAAAGTTAACCTTCGCGAATAATGTTACCTTGACAGATCACAGAAGAAAAAAAGAAAATTAGATTCTTTAAATAGATTTCCGTGCTGTTTCCATACTGACATCTATCTCTCACTCTCTCACACACACATCTTTCTCTCTCTCTCTCTCTCTCTCTCTCTCTCTCTCTCTCTCTCTCTCTCTATAAATATATATATATATATATATCATCATCATCATCTTCGTTTAACGTCCATCTTCCACGCTAGCATGGGTTAGACGGGAGTTGTCCCACTTGAGGCAAGGTTGGTTGGGTGTCCATGTCTCACTCATATAAGACTATCTGGCAGGTTTTCTACGGCTGGATGCCCTTCCTAACACCGACCACATTTACAGTGTGGACTGGGAAATTTTTACTGTGTTAGCTACACGACCACATTACAGCGTGTACTGTGTGTTTTTTGTCGTGACACCTACACAATCTCAATCTCATTATCTCATTAATTTGGACTGAATGTTGTGGTACCAACTTTACAGAGAGAGGGTGGTGTTGGTGGGAGTGGGCGGATAGAGTAGTGGTATACACACATATATATGTACATGTAAATATATGCACATACACACACATACACATATACACACACACATACATATATAGACATATATATGTATATATATATCATCATCATCATCATCATCATCATCATTTAACGTCTATCTTCCACGCTAGCATGGGTTTAGACGGGAATTGTCCCACTTGAGGCAAGATTGGTTGTCTCGTTCGTATAGGACTGTCTAGCAGGTTTTCTACAGATGGTTGCCCTTCCTAACACCAACCACGTTTACAGTGTGGACTGGGAGGTGTTTACTGTGTTACCTACACGGCCACATTACAGCGTGGACTGTGTGTTTTTTTTTTTGTCGTGACACCTACAGGACCTCATTTATTTAGGACAGGATGTTGTGGTACCAACATAAATTTACAGAGAAAAGGTGGTGTTGATGGGGCTGGGGGAGTTGGGGTAGTGGGATGGGGTTGTATATTTTATTAAGAGGTGCCTACTGACTGTAGGTTTTGCTTTGTACTTAGGGAAGGCAGGTTTTCTGTATTACTGCGTAGCGCCAAAGATCTCGGTCCAGTGACATTGTCTTGGAGAGGTGTAAGTGTGTAAGGTCAGAATTTATCAAGTCGTCCCAGGTTTTTCTGGGTCTGCCTACTCCGTAACTTCCGTCAAGTTTGATCGCCCTGCACTTTTTTATACAGCTGTTGTCTTTCATGCGCATCACATGACCATACCAACGTAGTCTTCTCTCGAGTAAACAGCATCTGATCCCTCTTATACCTAATTTCTCATTTAGTGCATTTATGCTTTGCTGTTCATGTATATTACTATTACACATCCAACGGAGCATGCTTGCTTCATTCCTCTCCAGTCTGTGCAGATCCTCTGCATGTGATGCCCATGTCTACTGCCATGTAACATTGCTGTTCGTATGCAGGCATCATACAGTCTTCCTTTCATTTTTAGAGAGAAACCTTTAGTGGCCAATAGTGGTATAAGCTCTCTGAACTTTTTCTATCCTGTACTGAGTCTGGCTACTGTACTTTCTGAGCACCCTCCACCACTGCTGATTTTGTCACCCAGGTAACGGAAGGTGTCCACTATTTCTATAGAGCCTTCTGGGCAGTAGAAGGAGCTAGTATCCTGTAGGCACTTGCTACTTATTGCACCTGAGCACCGGCCACATTAAAAATCTACATTCTTAGTTAGCTTACCACTTCATCTTTTATGCACCCATACTTTGCATTTGGGACATAAAATGGAGTTTCTGCCTACTCCTTTCCTACACACTGAGCATGGCCATTTCCCAGAGGGTACCTGTGCCCTATTTTCCTTCCTACATACTAGAACCTTAGTCTTAGACAAGTTAACTTTAAGGCCTTTTGATTCTCAAGTTCAGCTATCGATTCAGCTGTGAACGTTAGATCATCTGCATAGAGAAGTTCCCATGGGCAGCTGGTCTTGAACTCCTCTGTTATAGCCTGAAGGGCAATAATAAATAGGAGGGGGCTAAGGACAGAGCCCTGATGAACACCAACTTTTATGCTAAATTCTTCACTATATTTGTTGTTAATTCTAACCTTGCTGACTGTTTCTTTAAACATCGCTTGTATAGCTCTCACAAGCCATTCATCAACCACTAGTTTTCAGAGGGCCCACCAGATAATGGTGTGGGGGACTCTGTCAAATGTTTTCTCCAAGTCAACAACAGCTAAGTATATGGGTTTACTTTTAGCTCGGTACTTCTCCTGTAAATGTTGTACAAGGAAAAGGGCGTCTGTTGTACTTTTACATGACACAAACCCAAACTGCATTTCGTCCAGATCAATTTGCTCTCTGATTAATTGCGCTATAACTTTTTGTGTGACTTTCATGACCTGGTCAATTAATTTAATGCCTCTATAGTTTCCTCTACCTAGTGTATCTCCTTTACCCTTGTAACAGTTAATGATGATGTTGCTACGCCAGTCATTTGGTATGACACCGTTCTGTATGACTTCGTTTACTATCTGGGTGACCATAGTTGTCCCACCATTCAAGATATTTTCAGCATTTCAGCAACTATATCCGAAAGCCCAGCTGCCTTGCCTGCCTTCATATCTTTGATTGCCCTACTTATTATACTACCTTCAACTTGCACTGCTGGTCCCTCTATTGGATCGAAGTGGAGCAGACTATCTTTGTCCCATTTATTCTCCTCAATTAGTAGCCTCTCGTAGTGACACTTCCAAGCTACCTTCTTATCAGCATCAGTGATGGCAAGTACACCATCATCATTATGGACACACTTCTCCTCGACATTATCATGGTTTTCCTTGACACATTGCCTAGCAATCCTGAACACCTCACGCTTTTGATCCTCGCGTTGTAGAACATGCTTGAACTTTCTTTCCTCTGCTTCCCTTCTTGCAAAGTACACTTGTCTCCTAGCTTCCCCCCTGGCCACTTGATAGCGTTCTCTATTTCCCCCATCCCGCTATACTATCCAAGCCTGCTTTTTGGCCTTGATTGACTCCTCCACCTCACTCTTCTACCCCAAAATTAATTTCCTACTGCCTATAGGTCTGCTCCAGCCACAGATTTCAACTGTCACCTTCAATATATATATATACACACATACATTAAAACAATAAAGGAAGGCTGAACTGGAAAATTTACTTTATTCCCACAAAAGAACTATACATGTTTTGATGGCCTACATCTATCCTCCAATTATGGTTTAAGAAAAATCGATTTCAACAGGTGTTATTTGCAGAATTATGTAACAGGATTACAGCAAACCCAAACATAGAATGGAAGCTAGGACTTAGAGAATAGCGATTTGGGGACAGCTTGGAAATATGGTGTTACATCGATAGCAGGTTGTCCCCAAATCATCATCTTTCATCAACCCCAAACCACCAGTTCTACCCATAGGTAAACAACCTAATGTGAATGAAATATAGCTCCTATTACTGTCGAGTGCTTCATAATGTAATGAAGAACATAGGCCACCACCGAACTATAAGACGGTCTACTACTAAAGATCTGCCAAAACTAAGTCTTCCTCACACTATTGACCCAATTGTATATGGCTACCTTTTTCGTCATGGATCAGAATATAATCCGGCGGACTCTTTCGATCGCTGGATTTGCGATTCTATTTCACATTTCCACTTTAAAGAATGGAACTTTTAGTCTAGTCTTATCTACACCAACACGCTATTTTTATTTTTTATATTTTTTATTTTACATTTATATCGTAATTTTAAATAATTTTTTATATTTATATTCCACATTATATTTTTCACCTCTCTATATTTTTGGCATGTTATTATTATTTCCTTACCTTTCTAACATCAGTGCATTTGATTGCATATATTATATGATACTAGATGGCATAGTATAATATTGTCCATGAATAATATAATACTATATAATATTCAGTAACCCCTAGATTCAATAATAGCTGCAGCCTTAATTCAACTTAGTTTCATTTAATTTAACTTGAACTTCAGAAATCACTTCAACGATACACTTATATTTTCCACCTAAGTACGACTATGTGTAACATCTTTCTCATAATTTATAGCACTATGGAGGCAACCTAGAATGCTATCTATATATCTACCGTCTTTTCATTTTAATCAGCATGTGGACATTGAGGAGGTGTGCTAATCCATCGAGCGGAAACTTTTCGTCCTTTGAGTAAAGCGTTATTCAGACTATCTTTGGTTACACACTTAGAGTATTTGAAATTGATTAATTAATTTATCAATTTCTCCCTCCCTTCACTTTTTTTAATATACTCAGTCACTAGTAACCTATTTTGGATTTTGCATTGATATACTGGACTACTGGGTCGGTTAAAAATAAACTACACCAAATTAGCCCTCAACTCAAGCACACATATATACACACAAAATAGCCTGATAACCCCTTACTCATCCAATAATGTAATTTCGTAAATTCTGGCCATAGGAGTTTAAAATAAACTGCCTTTACTTAACATAGATTTAGTACATTGTGTTTGCAAATTAAAGTAAAATTTATTGTTTTTGAAAATTCCTTAATCTTATAATTCAAATTATTCATGCAACCTCACAACCTTTATAATTGTCTGTATCTTATTTTATCCACTTAAAACACCTATTTGTCTCTAGGTACTGGGTAATTGCTGGCCTTGTGCCAAAAGTAGAAACAGTTATTATCAATCTCTAAATTTACATAGCTCTGTTCCCCTTGAAATACTGTCACAGTAGCCTGACCTGTCTGGACGACAACCAATAGATTAATAGCTTTTGATCTCTGCAGCAATCTTGCTCCAAGTATAATTAAGGAATGGCATTCTCTAAGACAGATATATCTCTGTCACCATTTGGCTTCCTTTACCTTCTCCGTCACAACTACCAGCCCATAAAGCTGGCATCAACTGTCATCTATCAATATAAAACCATATTTGCAGGCTGTCTCCAAATCGAATTTTCTATTTTCTATCTTCTATTTTCTATCTACGATTTTTCTTTATCTCCTGTTTTCCATTCTATGTTTGGGTTCGAATGTAATCGTGTTACATATTTCTGCAAATAGCACCTGATGAATTTGCCTTGTCTTGCATCATAATTGGATGATAGAGCTGGCCCATCGAAATATGTATAGTGCTTTCGTGGAATTAAAATTCTAAAGTAAATTTTCTGCTCCAGTCTTCTGTTGATGTTTTAATGAATACTTTACTCCATTCCTGCACCAATCATTGGATACCACATCTATCTACAATGCATGATATGTGTAATGTTGACTGCTTTAATTAATTTGTTGCATCACCGTTCACCAAACTGAACCACCAATTCTACTCATTGGTAAACAGCCTAACATAAATGCGATATATATATATATTACATGTATGTATGTATGTATGTCAGGTTGCTCTCGAGTGCTACTGGTAACGTGTAACCCAGTACCAGTACAACCTATCTCATGGTCGGGTCGTCGGCGACTAAACTGGCAACCCCACTAACCTTGCTTGGTGAGGAGAGTCATATTTGGACACCCTGCGGGATGAAATACAAGGTGTGGCAAAGGGCAGAGGAACTCAACAGAGTCAATAGCCATACAAATAGTACCTTTTTTTCCACCTGGGAGTGAAAGGCCCCCAGTTGTTATCACAACACCTTTCTAGGAGAGGCAAACTCTAAAAAGAAAACCTGCGGCTTCGGATGATGTTAACCAGTTCTCTTTTTCGGGTAGAGTTTTTGATGCTCAGTGAGTATGATTGGTTGAGTGCAAGGCCTTTACCCACTTAAAAATCCTTCAAAGCACAGGCATTGCTTGTTCAGGATCTGTTATAGGTTTGTGTGACTCGATGTACCCTAAAAGTGCACCAGACTCTATAATCTGACAAGCAATTGCAGTACTCTTAACAGAGTTTACAGCCATCATGTATGTATATGCATGCACATTGAAATACTCTGTTTGATGCTCAAGTGCCTGGTTAGCAAGCTGGGAGGGGGAAACCTTTAGTTTTTGTTAGGAAATTGTTCTAAGAGAAGGAAAACTCTGAGGTAAAAACTGTGACTCGATGGCAGCCAATGGTGTTTATCTGTTCTTCTTTTGGATACCTATCACTATTGTTCAGAGAGTATGATTGGTTCAGTGCAAGGGCTTTTTTCACTTAAAAAAGCTTTAAGCAAAAGCATCACTTGATCTAAATGACTTTGATGTGTGTTGCATGAGCATGGCCTTTTCTTTTTCCTTTTTGTTTTCCTTTTACTGTAGCCGTATGCAAAAAGCAATTTACGTCCTTGGCAGGGCTAAAAAGTCATGTTTATGCCATTAATGTATGGGAAAAAGGTCAAGCGATGCCAATTCTCGAAACTGAAATGCTGCCAAACGTCAGTTTTTCCCTGATGCCCCCCCCCCCCCCCCCCCATATATATATATATATATATATATATAGATTTTACATGTGGCCGGTGTTCTGGGGCAATAAGTAGCAGCAAGTGCCCACAAATACTAGCTCTTTCAACTGCGCAGAGGGTTCTATAGAAATAGTGGACAGCTTCCGTTACCTGGGTGACAAAATCAGCAGTGGGGGAGGGTGCTCTGAAAGTACAGTAGTTAGAGTCAGAACTGGGTGGAAAAAGTTCAGAGAGCTTATACCACTATTAGCCGCTAAAGGGTTCTCCCTAAAAATGAAAGGCAGGCTGTACGATGCCTGCATACGAACAGCAATGTTGCATGGCAGTGAGACCTGGGCATTGTGTGCAGAGGATATACGCAGACTAGAGAGAAACGAAGCTTGCATGCTCCGCTGGATGTGTAATAGTAATATACGTGAACGACAAAGCATAAACGAACTAAGGAAAAAATTAGAAATAAGAGGGATCAGATGTTGTTTACTAGAGAGAAGGCTACGTTGGTATGGTCACGTGATGCGCATGAAGGACGATAGCTGTATAACAAAGTGCAGGGCAATAAAGATAGACGGTAGCCACGGAATAGGCAGACCCAGAAAAACCTGGGACGAGCTGATAAACTCCGACCTCACACACTTACACCTCACCAAGACAATGTCACTGGACCGAGACCTTTGGCGGTACTCAGTAATAGAGAAGACCCGCCTTACCTAAATACAAAGTAAAACCTACTACAGTCAGTAGGCATCTCTAACAAAATACACCCCCATCCACACCGCCCCCTTCTATGTAAAGTTATGTTGGTGCACACCATCCAGGCCGAAACAAATGAGATTGTGTAGGTGTCACGACAAAAAAACACACAGTCCACGCTGTAATGTGGCCGTGTAGGCAACACGGTAAAAACCTCCCAGACCCACACTGTAAATGTGGTTGGTGTTAGGAAGGGCATCCAACTGTAGAAAACCTGCCAGACAGTCCTATGCGAGCAAGACAATCACTCTTGCCTCAAGTGGGAAAACCCCCGTCCAAACCCATGCAAGCGTGGAACACGGACGTTAAACGTTGATGATGATATATATGTGTGTGTGTGTGTGTTTGTGTGTCTATAATTCATATATACCTATATATATATATAATGTATATATATATATTTATATACTTGGGGAGGGTCATATTGTTGTAATCATATTGCCAGAATTAATAACAGAACACACTCACTGTTTGGTTGGTTTTTTCTTCTGTATTTTTTATATCAGTTAATATATTCGGTCCTCAATGTTTACCATTGACTGACCAACGGTAAAAAATACAGATATAATATATATATATTTATACATATGGGAAAATGTCTATCTCTTGTTTGCGTTCCCTTTACTTTCTAACACTCATTATCAGTAACCATGCAGCCTGTCCCACTCAAGCCATATTTATGTATTTATTGCTGTGACCTCTGCTCCATCCTCTCTACTGATCTCGCTTCTTTTTGTTGTTCCTGGTCAAACTTATGTCTTACCACTTTTTGGATTCACTCTGTTCCCTCTTCTTCCCTTTCTCTCCCTCCCCCTCACTCATCACCTCTCTCTTTCACCCCATCTCTCTACCCTCTTACCATTTCCATTTCCTTCGTCTCCCACTGTGTTTACGCCATTCTCACCAAGAATAGATGTGTTCTCTTAGCTCTCTCACTGTTAATAAGGTCCATGGGCTTAAAACCAACTGCCTTTTTTAACTCCTGTCTCTCCCATAGGTTACTTTACTTACAGTCGGTATGTTTTTTCTCATGTTTTCTTTCTTTCTCTCTCTTTGCTATCGCCTCTTTTTCATCTTTTCTTCCTCTCATAATTTGTTCTTAATAAGTTATGGGTGTGCGACGGATAGATATATTGTCTATAATACGCTGAAACATCTGTGACCCGTAGTAGACAACTGATGATGGGAAAATGTCTATCTCTTGTTTGTGTTCCCTTTACTTTCTAACAGTCATTATCTATAACCACGCAGGGCGATGGATTGGCAGTATCGGTAGAGGGTCGGACGCCATGCTTTGACGCGTAGAGTTACGACCCTTGCCATTCTGAGTTCAAATCCCGCCGAGGTTAACTTTGCCTTTCATCCTTACGAGGTCGATAAAATAAAGTACCAGTAATACACTGGATAATTGCTAGCCTTGTGCCAAAAGTAGAAACAATTATCTATAACCACGCAGCCTGCCCTTCTCATTCCATATATATATATATATATATATATATATATATATATGAAATAAATCAGGACCCCGACGGCTGAGCTCTGGCCATTTTCACAGCTAGATTGGATCTAGCTGTCAAAAAAGCCAGAGCTCAGTCGTCGGGGTCCTGACTCTTTTCATATTACCCATTTAAATACCCTAAGTATCGAGTACTCTGGTGCATTATGGTCCACCTGGTACCTTACCACATCTTCTTTGTTATAAATATATATATATGGAGGCACATTATAAATATATATATAGATGGAGGCACATGGCTTAGTGGTTAGAGCATTGGCCTTGCAATCGAAAGGTTGTGAGTTCAATTCTCAGACCGGGTGATGTGTTGTTTCCTTGAGCAAGACACTTTATTTCACATTGCTCCAGTTTACTCAGCTGTAGAAATGAGATGATAGGGACTGGGGTCCATATCATTCCACTGCAAAGTGGTTGTGGAGGTGCCACGGCAAAAAAAGCACCCAGCACTCACTGTAAATGAGGTTGGTGTTAGGAAGGGCATCCAGCTGTAGAAATCAAGCCAGAATCAGTTCCCGTCCCACCATTGCAAGCAGGGAAAAGCGGACATAAAATGAAATGATGATGATGATGATATATATATATATATTTGTAGACAACTATAAATAGAGAAGTAGACTGATGATAATGAATGAGAGGGAAAGAGAAGTGGAATGAATAAGAAAGATAAATGAAAATACATGGTTTCATAATCTTATATTTACATATGTGTGTGTGTTTGCACATGTGTTTTATTCGAATACTTTTGAAGTTCAGTATAATCCAATATAATATTTTTTAAATTTACATATGTTTAGTTATTTCATGTGCTTTAGTAGGCTTAACAAAAGCATTATATTGGATTACAGTATGATATCCTCTTAAATGTATTATCTTTTCACTATTGTTGCTCTAAAATCTATTTCATATCTAATAGGTGATACAATCTATTGTATTTTCCTTCCTTTCTAAGTGTACTGTATAAATTTTAAATTATTTGGTTGCTTTAATATTCAATATTGTCTAATATCAATGAATAAACATTGGATTAGAAGCTTATTTATCATTTTGGTAAATACAAGATGAAGTTATGGCTGAATTGTTTTACAAATTTTCTTGGCAATCATATAGGTTCTGGATTGATCTTAGTGGTTGGCACCTCGGGAAAGAATCTTCTACTATATATATTTTGTGAGTGAATGCAGTAGACTAGACTGAATCTGAACAGAAGCCTGTTGTATGTGTGTACATACATAATACATAGTATATCTATCTATATATCCATCTTCCTCTGTTCCTCTCTCTCTCTCTCTCTCTCTCTCTCTCTCTCTCTATATATATATATATATATATATATATATATATAGTGTAGGTGGTTCAGTGAATTACTGGTGTTGGTACAAAATCATGCACTCTATGCAGAGTAAAAATGTATATTTGTTGTGGTATGTGAGATGAAAAGGTATATATATAAGCATCGGCCCTATTTTTTTGTGCCTGGGTGTATGTGGGTATTATGGTGTAAGTGATGGGCAGCTATATGGGGGTGTTTTCACAGATGTTCATGTGCGTGTTTGTGTATGTGTGCAAGTATGTAAAGATTCATGTGTATGTGTAGGTTTGCATGTGGGCACGCATTGGAGTGTGTTTGGACATACAAAAAACTGGCTTTGGTGTAAACAGGAAGCTGAAAGGGAGGGTGACCATATTGGTGGGATTGTGTGGGGTGTGTCACGCTTGGACGACCCAGTAGTAGTTCATCATATCATTAATCAAGTTAACTTGAACCATATCCTAATGGGAGACTTCAATGCACATGTTGGCACTGATCACCTGACATGTAAAGGAGTGATTGGAAGCAATGGCATCTCCTGTCTAAATATAATGGAGAGGCCTTACTAGAGTTCTCTTCTAGCAATGGACTCTTTATTATGAACACTTTCTTCCAGATCAGTGACATTCATAAATAGACATAGTATAGGGGAATAAGAGATCAATAATTGATTTTGTTATTGTCTCTGATCTCATTGACTCTGGGCTGGATGTTCATGTTAAGAGAGGGACTGAGCTGTCAATTGATCACCATATCGTTTTCTGCAGCTTGAGACACACTAAAGCAAAAGAAGCTGACATCTCCAGGGTGACCTAGAGTATAACGTGGGAAGCATAAGAGGATAAGGAAGTCAGGACCAGGTATGCAACTACTATTGATTCCAAATTCAGAGAACACCCTGAATAAATTGAGGATGTTGAGACAGAGTGGTGATTGGTCAGCACAGAGGTTTCTGAGACTCTACTGTGAGAAGGGTTGGGCATGGCCAACTGGCCTGTCTGAACTCACTGATAACAGTGCCATCCAGTTCCAGGCTCCCAAACTATGGTTCCACTGTTAGAAGGGTCTGGTGTGGCCAACTGGCCTTTACCTCCTCATAGCAGTGCCATTCTGTTCCAATCTGCAAATGCAGTTGCGGCTCCCAAACTATAGTTCCACTTTTAGAAGGGTTCAGCATGGCCAACTGGCCTGTACCCTCTCATGGCAGTGCCATCCATTTCCAGGCTCCCAAACTGAGGTTCTGCCGTGAGAAAGGTTTGGCTCAGTCAACTGGACTGTCCCTCCTCATAACAGTGCCATCCAGATCCTGACTGCAATTGTGGTTGGTGTTAAAACCCCAGCCAAATTTACAGGCCCATCAGAGCAAGGTACAACGTGGCTAATTCTGGCCAGACTTGTCTTTCAACATGTACGAGCTGTCTAACCCATGCAAGCATGGGAAATGAATATTAAATAGTGATGATGATGATATATATATATATATATATATATATATATATATATATAACCACTAAGCCATGTGCCTCCTATATATATATTTTTATTTTTATATTTTTATATTTATTTATTTTTTTTTATTTTTACTTCACATCCACCAATAACCCCCCCACCCTTTATTCTCCGATTCACTTACCTAATATTTTCACTTTCCATTTTTTACTTCCCTATTTCCTTCACTAACTGATTACACATGTCGTTTGTGTTTTCCACTCCAGATATATTTTTCATTTTTATTTTTATTTTTTTATTTTTGCGCAGCCAATCTTACAATTTTATATTTGTACTTACATATCCACAAGTTTTTTACACTCTGTATCAATGTGGCTGAACGCCTTAATGTGTGTATACTTTCTATAAATGTACATGAGCGATTACGTATGTACGCGCGCGTGCGTGTATGTATATGTATATATATATATATATATATATATATATATATATATATATATATATAAATATATATATATATATATATGTATGTATGTGTATATATATATGTATGCGTATGTGTATGTGTCTTTATATCCGTGTTTTTACATCTAGGTTTTATGTTTTGTTCCTTTTTTCTTCTTCCCCCTTTTTTTACTTACTCATTTTTATGCGTGTGCATGCAAACAGGTCAATATGCGTGAGTGTAAGTATGTGTGTGTGTGTGTGTGTGTGTACGTATCGAACGTATGGATGTGTAAGTGTGCGTGTGTATATAAGCATGTATATTTTTGCGTTTCTTTTGTGAGATATACGTGTGTGTGTATGTATGTACCTTTTTTGTCTTCTTTTCTTTAATTTTTTCTTTCTAAATTATTGTTCCATTTTTATAAATATATCGAGATTGATACTTTCCTTTAATTATTACACTCCCTTACCTCTTTTACTTCCGCATCTAAGTGTACGTGTGTGTAGGTGTGTTTATGCGCGCGCCTTCATATTCTTATGATGTATCTATTCTGTCTGTAGATTACAGACATACAGATACATTTGCCCTAAATTACATATTTACACACACTTTTTCACTATACGTATACATATGTGCATACACATATATGCACACCTGTGAGCGTATATACATACATATACACACACCTAACTATGTTTCTTGAAAGATTATTATATATTTCATATTCTAATTCATTTGTCTATATCTTTTTTTTTTTTTTTTTATGAGACTTTCCAAGTATTTACCCATGTTTTATATTGCCTCGTCTGACGAACGAATAAAGACGTTTCTTTCGTATTCGCCTCATTCGGGAAACCTCTGGTAATGAGGTAATTATATTGTATTGATTTTCATATATATATATATATATATATATATATGAAAATCAATACAATATAATTACCTCATTACCATATATATATATATATATATATATATATACATGATGTATGTATACATAAATCATCATCATTTTACGCTCGCTTTTCCCTGCTTACAAGGGTGGGACAGGAACTGATTCTGGCTTGATTTCTACAGCTGGAAGCCCTTCCTAACACCAACCTCATTTACAGTGAGTTATTCCGTGTCACCTACACGACCACTTTGCATCATTTCATTTCTACAGCTGAGTAAACTGGAGCAATATGAAATAAAGTGTCTTGCTTAAGGAAACAACACATCACCCGGTCTGAGAATTGAACTCACAACCTATCGATTGCTAGGCCAATGCTCTAATCACTAAGCTATGTGCCTCCATTATTATATGTATACAGACGCACAATAGTATGTATATATATATACATACATGCACAGATATATATATGCACCTATCGGATTACCGAACATTTATTATAATGCTCGGTTTGTTTGTAAACAAACAAACAGCCCGAATTACGCCGTACTGTGTTTAGGCAACCACGTCACCTTTTTTGTTCAACACTGACACAGGAACGATGTATTAGTTTCAAGCTTATTAGCTATTGTCAGCATCGTATACCTTCCTGCCAGATGGTTGAACATCTGAGAGTATATACTTTCCTTATGCATATTAACGGCTGAGCAGCCTAATTTGCATATCGAGTGAGTTTAGTCGGCCGGGCGCACCGAAAACAATAAATGGAATAGAATGAAACGAAATTTCATTTCTCACTCCTAGTACGGCAGTTACTTAAATGTAAGTATGTATGTATATGTACATACATATATGTGTCAGTGTTGAACAAAAAGGTGACGTGGTTGCCTAAAAACACTGTACGGCGTAATTCGGGCTGTTTGTTTGTTTACAAACAAACCGAGCATTATAATAAATGTTCGGTAAACCGATACGTGCATATATATATGTGTGCATGTATATATATATATTTATACATACTACTGTGCGTCTGTATACATATATGTATGTACGTATACATACATACATACTTACATATAAATATATATATATATATATTTATTTATGTGTGTATCATCGCCTCCCCCTGCAAATGTGGTGTGTTTGTATGTTTTTAACTGCGCATGTAATTTTTGTATGAGTTTTGATAGATTGGGATGAGGGTTGGCATTAGAAAAGGCATTCAAACATAGAATTCTGCAACTGATCTTATGCAACACATGCTAGCATGGAAAATTAATATAAAAAATGATAATTATGTATTGCAAAATATTGTATAGTCTAATATAACATATTAAATTCTATTTACTTTAGAGTTATTTTTAAATTTTGACCATACTTGTAAAATTATGTGCTACTTATGATGTTTAATAAGGTAGAAACATATCTAGAATTGCTGTGCGTATGCTAAATATGTGATTACTCTTTACAACATTCTGTGTTTAACTCTGTGTGTAACAGTTTCAGGGGAAATATTTAAAAATGGGTTTGTTTTGTCTATAGTATCTTTATTAGTTGACAGATTCTGATGAAAAATTGTAGTAAGCTAAACTAAAGAACTTTTATTTTTAATGTGATGCTGTAATTATGCTGTTTTGTACTTTTCAAGAATTCATTGATAATGTGGTTTCATGTGGTAAAGAATATTTGATTCTTCTTCTGGCTCAAGGCCAGCAATATGATGGGTAAAGGAAGTTGATTAAATCGATCTCCAGTGATATTGGTACTTTATTTAATTAACCTTGTAAGGATAAAAAACAAAGCTAATATTGGCAAGGTTTGAATTCAGAATATAAAGGGCTGTAACTAAATGCTGCAAATCATTTTGTTAGATGCTTTACTGACTCTGCCAATGCACTACATTTGGTACAGAATATTAAGAATTAATCAATTCAAACTCTGTGGTTTTCTTCTTTATTTTTCTTAACAAACAAATACTGTGAGCTAGGCTGACATAAACATCATAGTAGCACCCCAAGTAGAAAAAACGAAATGAGAATATATGTAAATAATATAAGGGTGATGGTAACAGCTGTACATGGAGGCAGTCTGTCACCTTTGTACCAGAATGTCTGTGGTTATTTTAGTTTTTAATTATTAATTTCAATTTCTTGTTATTTATTGGTAAAATGCACAATGATTTAATAGAACAGTGTGTGTGGTGGGAGTTGATTTTCTATGTGGCTGTAACTTGTTTTTTAAGATATATCGTGTGGCCCTCGTAGTTTTGTTTTAATTTAATTCATAAGATAATTATGTATGTGTGTGTGTGTGAGTATATGTTCTGAAAGTACAGTAGCCAAAGTGAGAACAGAATAGAAGAAGTTCAGGGAGCTACTACCACTGCTAGCTACAAAAGGCTTTTCCTTCAAAATGAAAGGTAGTCTGTATGACACATGTATATGAGCAGCAATGTTGTATAGTAGTAGATTGGAAAGAAATGAAGCTTGCATGTTTCAATTGATTTTAATAGTAATTTGCATGAATAGCAAATCATATACGAACTGAGACAGAAACTAGGCATAAAACATCATCAGATGTGCGAGTGAGTACTAAGTGTATATGGGTAAACCATAGAAATATGAGGTTGTTATTTTTTAGCACCAGGTAACCCATGACCATGACAACCTATAAACAAAGATGTTCCAATCTATGCCAGAATGAAAATAACAGATATAATATTATGATGTTTTTCCAATAAGGTAGGACTTGAAGGAAATTTCAGTGCTATATCTAGCTATATCATTTGACTACATGGACATTCCCATGCTGGCTAAAGAAATAGTTTTTGTTTGTGACTTGTTATGGTGGTAATATTTGCTTCCATCACTGTCCTTTAGCATATATAATATATGTACCCTCGTTTTCAGAAGAGGAACATCATTTCCAAGCTTAGCACCTGGGTAGCTGGCACCTTAAGCCACCTCTACTATGTATCCTCGCCACACATCACCCAATTATGGACCTTATTCTGTGAAATAGAAAATAAGCAGCAAAGGTGTTCCCTGTTTTATTTATTGATGCAGGAGTATGTTCATCATATTCAACATCATAAAAAATACCACCACTACTATCATCATCATCATAACTATAGTAATTGCAGTCATCCTCAATATCATTGTTATATATATAATAATGTTCAAAATGAAGTAAAAAACAAAAGCACAAACAACATTGATGTAACCACAATTTTTGTATTTATAGCAGATACCATTTTACCACCTCTTAAAATGTTCACATTCAAAGTCAATATTATTTTTTATTATTATTGTTGTTATTCCTTGAATCTCAGTCATTGATGTTGGTTAACTGGAAAGTCCGTTGGATTGAATATCAAGCCACTACCTGCAGCCTCAGATATTCAGGACGTATCGGAGGGTTCTTGCTGTTCCAAGCAAGCATGCCTTTTGAAGCGTTCCAAAAAGCGTGAAGGGGCCGATTTTCTTTAACCATCCCTGGAAACTTTTGGAGATAGTCCCCAGTGCGCCTATGACAATCGGGATCACTTTGACTTCATGGCAGTTCCAGATCCTTTTCACCTCCCACTTTAGGTCCTGGTATCGGTTAATTTTCTCCCTCTCCTTCTCTTGCACTCTCGTGTCGAACGGGCAGGCCACATCCACAATCAGACACGATCTTTTTTCTTTGTCCACAACCACCAGGTCAGGTCTATTGTGTTCCAGTTTTTTGTCCGTCTGTATCCTAAAATCCCACAGCACCTTCACCTGATTGTTCTCCATCACCGCCTCTGGCCTATGCTCATACCATTTCTCAGAATGTGGTAAATTGTTTACTTTGCACAGGTGCCAGTGGATCACCCTGCCCATCACATCGTGTCTCCAGCCCTTATAGTGGGTCTGGGCTAGGTGTTTACACTCGGACACAATGTGAGCCACAGTCTCCTCTCTCTCTCCACAGATCCTGCACAGTGGGCTAGCCTCCTCCTTGTAGATATGGTGCTTCAACCACTTCGTTTTGAGGGCCTGCTCCTGCGCAGCCATTAGCATTCCTTCTGTAGCCTTTTTGAGGTCTCCTCTTCTCAACCAGTTCCATGTCTGTGGATCTCTAAATTCAGTTTTCTCAAAGAAGGTACTATGAAGGGATTTTCCCTTAAGGCTGCTCTTCCTCCTTGATGTTATTTCCTCCTTGGACATCCCCTGGCCTACTGTCCCCTCCTTCAGTACAGTTCTGAGCATTGGCTCCTTACTATAGGTCACGTATTTGTATAGGTTGTTTTTCTCCATCTGAACACAGTCCTCTATGCTGATAAGACCTCTTCCACCCTCAGATCTCCTTAGGTAGAGTCTATCGACATCACTCCTCTTGTGGAACATGTTGTAGATAGTCAATAGCTTCCTAGTCTTCCTATCCATTTCTTTTTGTTCAGCAACATTCCATCTCAGAATTCCCGCACTGTACCTATTAATAGACACAGCTCGGGAATTTACTGCGCTTATGGCATTTCTGCTGTTCAGATGTGACTTCAATACGCTCCTTACTCTCCGAATGTATTCAGTTCTTAACAATTCCTTCATTTTTTTGTTCTTTATGCCATCAGCCTCCAGAACGCCCAAATACTTGTATCCTTCCTCAGAGTCAATTTCCTTTATCATCTCACCTGTTGGTATCTGGATCCCGTTACTTCTGCTCAACCTACCCCTCCTCATCACAATGACTCCACATTTACTAATACCAAACTGCATACATATATCACTGCTGAAAATACGGACAGTGTCAACAAGCACATCCAACTCCTTCTCACTTTTCCCGAAGAGCTTAAGATCGTCCATGAAGAGGAGGTGATTGATGGTAAGCTCTCCCCTTCCCAACTTGTATCCTGCTCTCACTTTTCGCAGCATAATGGTCAAGGGCATCAGGGCAAGGACAAACAACAGAGGGGACAGGCTATCTCCCTGGAAGATACCTCTCTTGATCTTCACGCTTTCCAAGGATACTCCAGTTGATGTCAACTCTGTCTCCCAGGACCCCATACTCCTGCCTAGCAACTGTCTGATGTTATCTGCCACCTTGGAGATCTCCAGGCTTTTGGTGATCCAGGAATGGGGCACCATGTCAAATGCCTTTCTGTAGTCTATCCATCCCATGGCAAGATCAGTGTGTCTCCTCCTGCAATTCCCCATTACCATCTTATCAATAAGCAACTGGTCCTTTGTACCACGTGACTTCTTTCGGCATCCTTTCTGTTCGTCCGGTAACAAGTTGTTTGTGTGGAGGTGATGGTAGATTTCCTCAGACACAATGCTCGTCAACAGTTTCCACATTACGGACAGACATGTGATAGGTCTATAGTTGGTAACATCATTACCCTTGATTCGGTCTTTCATTATCAGAACTGTGGTACCTTTTGTCAACCACTCTGGCACCTCACCCGACACCAAGCAGTCATTGAACATGGCCGTCAGCTTCGGGTGGAGGGATGTTAAATGTTTAATCCAATACCCCTGCACACCATCTGGGCCTGGTGATTTCCAGTTGGTTAGTTTTTTGGCCTGCCCCTTAAGAGTTTCAACTGTGATAATCAACTCAGCTTGTTGTTGTGCCTGCTCACCGATCTCCCTCTGTACTGTCTCAATCCACCCTGCCTGGGCATTGTGTCTAACATCCTGCTCCCATATTCCTCTCCAGAATGTTTTAGTTTGCTCCGCCCCAGGGATCAAGTCGTTGCCTCTTTCTTTCCCCTCAAGCTGTCCAAACAGCATCTTCTGGTTGTTGTCGAACATGCGGTTCTGTTTATACTGACTGACTCTGTTTTCGTATCGCCTGATTTTTGCACTCTTTGCTACAATGCGTTGCTTCAGTTCCTCTATGATAATATTTAGCTTTTTACTCCTAGTTTTGTATTTTATTTCCAGTCTATTTTTAGTGCCTATGTTTTTTAGTGTCCCATTCAGTAGTGACTCAAGCTTTCCTATGTCATTTCTCATTTCCCCGATTTGCCCACTCAGTCGCTTCTTCCACCACGGCTCTGCTCTTTCTTGTCTGTTGTTTCCTCTCGCTTTTATACCAAGTAGTTTCCTCACCGTATTTGCTGTTGCTTTGAGGATATTGTTGCACTGGTGAAGGCTCCTCGCCTCAAGGTATGGGATGACTTTGTTTACCTTAGCTGTTGTTTCTTTTAACTTTTTCCTGTCTACAAATCTTAGGTTCATAGGTCTCCCACTATCATTGTTCAATTCATCTACCACTAAATTTAGGATGTCAACCGAATCTTGTCCTAGCCCGTCAGCATTCATCTCCTCAGTAGCCGTATCTCTGTTCCAGGTATTATGTATCTCAGTATTCAGATCATTGACTGCTTCGGGTGGTTCCTCCGTTCTCAGGACCTCTTCACCTTCATTTCCCACTGGCTCGCTTGTCTGGCATACTACACCCGCCATCTCCAAGCCATTCTCTCTGCTCAGTTCCTCCAGTTCCAGCTCGCTTATCCATCCATTAGTTCTTATTACCCGAGCCTGCCCGGCCAATTTTTGTTCATCTAATTTAAATAAACCAATCTCGTTCCAGATGTTATGCATCCGTCTCCTGTAGCCCCTCTCCTTGGGGTTACTTTTCAGGTAACATTGCATAACAGTTCTATTCAATTCTTTCGTCCAGTTGGTTCTGGCCCCTTTCCTTCTTCTCCTTCCTCCAACATCAGCAGTATTTGGTTGACAGTCAGGTTCCTGCTGCTGAGCCAGGGGGCACCTGTTGGGTGAGAGTCTGTCACATGACGTTCTAGACTCCATTTCACCGTTATTCGAACTGTTTATGTTCGATATTTAAACACTCTTATCGAGGATTGGCGAATGTATGGTTACATATCCATCTGTGGATCCGCCATTCCACTTGGCCCTTGTGTGGCATTATCACCACGCTGTATACGAACACACATAAACAAACAAACACACGGGCAGAAAGGGCCCCAAAAATGAATAAGCATAAGTTTCATTGTAATGTGATGTTCGAATGTCTGACTTAGTTTTTGTTTTTTAAGTTTTAGTTTTATTATTATTATTATTATTATTTGCATTTATCTTGCTTTATGTTTATACGAGTTATCACCAAGTCACAACCAGTGGCCTCAAGAGACAACAAGGTCCGCCATGTTCAAGAAAGAACACACATATTCACACATGCATCCTTAGTGTTTAGACTTGTGATGTACTTATATTGACAGGATCTTCCTTAGTATATGGGCAGTTCCCATTAGTACTATCTTTTGTATTTCTCCTATACGCGGGTTTCCTGGGATTTGCGATAAGTAGTCGTTAGACCCCTTAGGTATCATTCCCAGAGCGCCTACAACCACTGGTATTGTTTTAGTTCTCAATTTCCACATTTTTCCAATTTCTCTCTCCAGGTCCTTATACTTGCTCAATTTTTCAAATGTTTTTATAGATACATTCTTGTCTATTGGAACAGACATAACAATTAGCAGGCATACCCTCCTTTGAAAGTCCTTCAATATTATATCAGATCTATTTGCATCTATTTTTCGGTCTGTTTGGATGCTAAAGTTCCACAAGATTGAGATGTGATCTTTTTCAAGTATGGGAGGTGGTTGATGCTCCCACCAATTCTTTTGATGGGGCAGGTCAAAATGCTTGCACATTATCCAATGTATGTATTGTGCAGCTCTGTCATGCCTGTTTAGGTATTCGGTTGGAGCTATAGGACTGCACATTGAAATTATATGGTCAATGGTCTCTGGTTGTTTTTTGCATACACGGCATAATGGGCTGCACCCATTTTTTTATTATGTTGGCTTGGTAATTTTTTGTTGGCAGACACTGATCTTGTGCGGACATAATCAGTCCTTCAGTCTCCGATTTCAGTCCAGAGGATGCCAACCACTGATGGGTTAAAGTTTTGTCAACATCAGGATTGTTAGCTCGCTCTGGGTATTTTCCATACAGAGGCTTTTCTTGCCATTTCTTAGCCAGTTTCTGTAGCAGTTCTTTCTTTGCAGTTACTTTTACCTGCTTTGCTTTTTCTGTGTTTTCCATTTCAGCAGTAAATGGGACTTCTGAAATTTGTAGTCCATTACTGTATCTTTGTGCATCTTTTGTAATGGAATATGATCTTTTGGTGCTTTCGTGTTTCAAAACGAGTTTGATCATCCAATCATGTGATTCCCTTAGATATGTGGATAATCCAATCGTTGCAGTTTTCAACGCAATGTCTAACTGGATTAACCCACGTCCTCCTTCTTTCCTAGGGAGATATATTCTATCTATGTCTGCCTTAGGGTGATGCATTCTGTGCATGGTTAAGAATTTTCGGATTTTTGTATCGAGCCTACGGATCTCTGTGCTTGACCAGTTGATGACATTGTAACTGTATTATTATTATTATTATTATTATTATTATTATTGGCGAAAGCGATAGTATGGTGGATGCATCTGAAAGGGCTGAAGATGAGCACTTACCTCTTCGGTGATGCCCTGATTAACTTTTTCAAATTTCATTTGAAAAGGAAAATCATGGTAGAGAGGGAAGTACTCCCTTCCCAGCATTTTGTTGAAAGATGGGTGAGAGAGGCAAGAATGGCCCGAGTGAATGGGCCTGCTCTGAATATGTGCCTGTAAATTGAGGGTGGAAAACTGGGAGAGGGCACATGCCCTGGTGGTCAGAGTCACCGTGGCATTTTTAATGGGCTTTCTCCACGATGGCCCTCAGAAGAACCGATTGGATTTCCCGAATGTGCCGATGTGGACTTGGAGAAACCGCATCGGGTCATCCAGATCATATCTAGATAGAGTATTTTGTAGAGAAATAGATACGTCTAGCATAGGCTGTCCACAACTCAAGATAGTCAGCTACACGGACCACAAATTTGTGATCTGTGTGCTTGACTTAGATAGGCTTCATAGACGAGGACCCGGCTATTGGAAGTTAAACGCATCCTTACCAGCGTGCAAGGCCTACAGAGACAGGATTAGCGAACTAAGTGAGCATTGACGGGGCCCATCGTCAACAATAACAAGTGTTGGTTTGCTCTTAAAAGAGCGATTAGAATAGAGTCCTTTAGGTTTAGTAAGGCTTTAGCTATAGAGAAAAATAAAGCAGAGGGAGAACTAGTTAGAAAATTAGATGAGGCGCTTAGCAAAGGCATCGCGATCTACGTACTTACGGCGAAATTGGCCCTTGACCAATTCTTCAATGCAAAGCACGAAGGCTGCGTTGTCAGAGCTAGGGTGCGTGCTCTCAGACACGAGGGGACGAAAGCCGTTCAATGGGCCCGAGTGGAGGAGGCGCGTCGTGGCAACAAAGCCACGATCTGGTCTATGGTGGAGCATGACGGGCGCATGCTACTCGATCTCGGGAAAATGTGTGAAGCTTTTCAGCGACACTTCGCTCAGCTGTTCGGGGGAAGCAGCGGTCCAGATCGAGGGATAAACTTTAGTTTCTACCTCGACGGACTGCCGCGGTTCTCGGCCACTGAGGCGGAGTGTTGCGGAAAGCCGATAACAGCCGCTGAAGTAAGGGAGGCAATGACTGGCTGCACTAGGGGTAAACCGCCTGGTTTGGATGGTCTGCCCTATGAACTTTACGTACAGATGCTATCCCTGAAAGGTCGAGCGGAGGTGGCTAACGCGTACATCGCGTCCGTCATCTACTACCGCCTGACCGTCGTACCTTGTCCTAAGCCCCGCCTGACTGTGCTGTAGCGTTTGCTCTTTCGCTTTTTGTGGGAGAGACGCGCTCCGATGGTCAGGCGGTCCATCTGCTGTCAACACCCGCTCAGGCTACGACATCTCCACCTCTTCCTCGACGGTGATCAGGTGTGGTCGCCGTTTACTAGACACGTCTTTCCCCATCTCGTCTCCTTGACGGAGCTGCAGTCCTGGTCAAGCGAAGACCGAGAGGCGAGCGCTTGGAGAATGGAATCTCTTCAGGCGCTCACAGACATCGACCAATCGAGCAATGTGATCGGTGGAAACTCCACCTCGGAGTTCTATAGAGGATTAGTGGAGGGGAAGAGCGACGACGTACTTGGGGAAACTCTAGGTGTCGACGAAAATCAACTAGCCAATCTCTTCGGAAGAACTTTCGGGCCGGGGCCTATGGACAACTTCCAGAAATCCCTGGCCTGGCAGTGCTACCGAAGAGCTTTGCCAGTTCGGGATAAACTCTACAGGCATGTCCGAGATGCGTGCAGGGCGACGAAACCGTCCCGTACGCACTCGTCCAGTGTCCGAGCATTGCTGACTTGAGGGTTTATGTCGAACACCTGTGGTCGCATGTAGGATGCATCCGGCTATTAGCTGAGTCCATCGTGAGGATTGCCCCGCCCTCTTCCTTTAGCTGGGAAGGGCAGGCAGTTTTTATCTGCCTGGTGGCCATGGCGAAAGAGATAGAATGGTGGACACGTTTGAAAGGGCTGAAGACGAGCACTTACCTCTTCGGTGATGCCCTGATTAACCTTTTCAAATTTTATTTGAAAAGGAAAATCAGGGTAGAGAGGGAAGTGCTCTCTTTCCACCATTTTGTTGAAAATGGGTGAGAGAAACAAGAATGGCCCGAGTGATCTATAAATTAAAGGTTGTAATATGGGAGAGGGCACTTGCGCTGGTGGTCAGGGTCACTGTGGCCTTTTAATGGGCTTTCTCCAGAAATGTCCCTCGGAATCTCCCCCCTATTGGGGAATTTTTCATTGTTATTTTTTGTTACATCCTCTGTTTTTGTTTTTTACACGCAGAAATACCCATTTGTACCGTCCTGTATTGTCCTGCACTATCCTTAATGTCTACTTTATGTAAACCCTTGTGGTTAATAAAGAAAGCATTATTATTATTATTATTATTATTATTGTTCTTTGAGTCTCAGTCATTGATGTTAGTTAACTGGAAAGTTTGTTGAAATGAATATCAAGCCAATACCTGCAGCCTCAGATATTCAGGATGTATCGGAGGGTTCTTGCTGTTCCCAGCAAGCATGCCTTTTGAAGTGTTCCAAAAAGCGGGGCGGGGCCAATTTTCTTTAACCATCCCTGGAAACTTTTTGAGATAGTACCTAGTGCGCCTATGACTTCATGGCAGTTCCAAATCCTTTAAGTCCTGGTATCGGTTAATTTTCTCCCTCTCCTTTTCTTGCACTCTCGTGTCGAATAGGCAGGCCACATCCACAATCAGGCATGATCTTTTTTCCTTGTCCAAAACCAATTATTATTATTATTATTATTGTTATTATTATTATTATTATTATTATCGTTGTTGTTGTTGTTGCCATATTTATTCAGCCAGCAACACATCTCAACATTTCAATACCATTAAACTCAACAGCATGTTTGTTTCTTTTGTTTTTATTTCCAACATCACTTGTATATTCAAAATGTGCTTAAATATATTTTTCTATTCCATTATTGTTTTTATAAGCAAATGCATATACCTCCTTTTCCACTATCTTCTCATCCTCTTTCACTCTCCTCCTCCACTCTCGTAAGGCTTTATTTGCAAGACATTTGTCATGCTTATTTCTCTTGCTGTTATTGTTGTTGTTTATTTTTCTCTAAGCCAGAGTTCCTTGTTACATCATTAATATTGGCAAGTTCTTGTTCTTTCTTAAGTGTTTGTACATCAACAAAAATTAAGTCTTCTGAGAATTACTGTCATACTATAAGTCAAACACAAACAATGATTATTTTATGCATATATCTAAATACACACACATACAAAAAACATACACAAACACACACACAGATATTTATATATATAAATACATGTATATACATATATACACATGCATATATATATATGCACACATACATATTTATACATACATTCACTTAACATATATTGATGCATATATTTCTATATACATATATATACGTATGCACTTATATGCATACACACATACGTATGTATGTATGTATACATGAATACATGTATGTATGTATGTATGCATGTATATATGCAAACATGTCTTTTGTGTGTGGGCATATTATAAATATGACTATTTCCTGGCAAACATCTTAAAAAATATATTCCACTCATATTCTTTATAGAAATAAACAGATTTAGTTTTATGTCTACTTAGATATTAAAAACAGAAGGAGAAAAACAAAATAGAAAAGTATTACAAAAAAAGAATAATAAAAGTGGTATAGAAGTATTTATTGTCTGCATTGTTTAGTTGTTGCTGTTAATGTTGCTGCAATCTTTTTTCATAAGTTGATTATCTTTAGTTTTTATTCAAAGCAAGCAATAATATTTAATATTTCAGTTTCAACACATTCAAAATAAAAGGTAACATGACAAATAAAATCCTTAATCTTCATAATCTTCTCAGAACCAATTAACAAGGATTAATACATCAAATTGTTTGAATTGCAGCATAAAACTATAATGAAATATAATGAAATATTCCTTTTCACAGAATAAAGTGAAAAGCCAGCACAACACAAGTAAAATGGCATGAAAAGAAAATTCACACCCTATCAAGCAGTGATGATGAAGATAATAATAATAGCAATAATAATAATAATAATAATAATACCTGATTGTGGATGTGGCCTGCCCATTCGACATGAGAGTGCAAGAGAAGGAGAGGGAGAAAATTAACCAAACCAGGACTTAAAGTGGGAGGTAAAAAGGATTTGGAACTGCCATGAAGTCAAAGTGATCCCGATTGTCATAGGCGCACTAGGTACTACCTCAAAAAGTTTCCAAGGATGGTTAAAGAAAATTGGCCCCGCCCCGCTTTTTGGAACACTTCAAAAGGCATGCTTGCTGGGAACAGCAAGAACCCTCCGATACGTCCTGAATATCTGAGGCTGCAGGTAGTGGCTTGATATTCATTTCAACAAACTTTCTATTTAACTAACATCAATGACTGAGACTCAAAGAACAATAATAATAATAATAATAACAATAATAATAGTAGTAGTAGTAGTAGTAGTAGTAGTAGTAGTAGTAGTAGTAGTAGTAGTAGTAGTAGTAGTAGTAGTAGTAGTAGTAGTAGTAGTAGTTTTATTAGTTATCATTTTTCTGTGATTTTTTTCAATAAATCTGTCTTAATTTTTGTTTTAATCAATATTGTTGTGTTTATTTCTTTATTGTTTCCTAATCTTTATATTGCCTGCTCTCTCTAAAGAAAGAAAAGAAGATTGTGGACCAAAAATACGAAATAAATTGAAACAGAAAACAAATTTTGTCACAATACCAATAACTTTAATAATAGTAATAATATCAGCACTGCAAAAAACAAACAAAACACCGAGAATATTAAAGACACAAAACTAGTAATACATGTTAACAAAATAACAGTTATATCATTAACTAATCAATAGAAATAATACAGGATAATAAAAAATGCTCATAATAAATTTCATTATACAAACTTCGACTTCGTTTTCCAAGATAATTGTGTACGTTTCTATCGGTTTATTAATTACAAAAATTTAGAGCCTTATTTTACATCAATTTCCTTTTTTTAATTTTTGATCATTGAATGGCTGCATTCATGATCCATTTTAGAGATTCCCAGACTTCTGAGAAGGCAGTAGGTAAGAAAGTATCCTTGAAACGAAGATCTTCTTTAAATTCGTGCAAAAAAGTAAGTGCACTCTACTACAAACACCCAACACCCAGATAGTGGGGTTAATGGAGATTATGTGTGTGATGTAAGGAGTAATAGGCTGAAAGGGAAATGAGAATGAAAGTGGCAGCTACATGGTGGTTGTTGGTAGCAAGTTGGAGATTCAGTAGAAAGTAGCATGAGCAATGCGATGGGATAACAATAAGAATATGTCATGGTGGGAAAGCGAGTGATGTATAGGAAAAGCACAATTTGATGGTTAGTGATTGTGGTAGAGTTCAATTAAGTCTTGTATACAGGTAAATGATGGATATTACGATATGGGTGATGATAAGTGAAAATGGTAATTATATATTAGATATAGTCATTACTAATATCTTGTAATCTTACAAGCTAGGTGCAGCATGCATATTCCTTACTGTGTAATGACATGTATGGATGCAGTTTGTATGGATGACAACAATATGCCTTGTATTATGAAGCTAACTCATACAACATGTGATTAATATTGTTACACATTAATATATACATTTAATTTTTAAAGAAGCAGATATTTTGCCTGTCTAAAATTAATATCTCATCCATTTACTGAATTATGCATTGAATTCCATTTATGAAACTAACATTTTTATAAAGATTTGGAAATCATATTTAAGAATTGAATACCTATATATTTAATATTTAGCATTGGTATGTGCTGCCAATTTTGCCTATCCAGACACCATGTTTCTAAAAAGGATATTATTGGTGTATCAGGAATATATATATATATATATGATGAAATGAAACATCAAAACAGTGATGTAAATCATTTAGCCAACAGAATATGGAAAACCTAACTAAATGATCAGCATTCATTACACAAATATTTGTATATAAGGTTGATTAGCCCAGGTCATCCATGATCAAAGGCATTCAGTCATGACAACCTATGGTTTTTCTAACATAATATATAATCGGTTTACACTATCCAATGCTTCAAATGTTTTTCTTTTTAATTTTAGATGGGATTTATCTGAGAAAATTTGGCTACTATTTATTGCATCGAATACACATATAGAGACTTCATAATTGATTAATAATTCCATAACTTAAATATTAATGGCATGGTGCACCTAGCTGCTACAAGACACATAAGAAATGGCAGCTATAATATACACACACATATATATATATATATATATATTTTTAGGTTCTAACAATATTGTGGAATTTTTAATGTTATTTGTTAGCTTGCAAAACCAGTTTCAATTTCTATTGTGGAAAAGCTGCTTTCAATAGTCCAGCATACTGTCCGGAATGGAAGAGTGTACATTATCTCTCACCTAATTAATGTTATAGATTTCAGAGATAAGAATATACCCGGAATGAAAACTTCAACATTTCAGAAGTAAGTTATAATTCATTTAAATTGAATTTATCTGAATTTGTGAGAATGTATAGAAAAACAAAGGAAATAATTAATAGAATCATGAGTGAATCACTCAGAAACCAATATTGGAATATGTAATTACCACAATTCTAGAAACATAAGGGATGATTAGAAAGTTATCATGAAATAGATAGTGTAGGTTTATAAAAATCCTTAATGGAAAATAGTTGGAAACTAAAATAAATTAGTAGACAGACAGCATGAACAGTGTTTTCCATCTTCAAGGAGACCAGTGCTTTAAAGAAATGATTGTATTAGTAGACAGATATAAGAAGGATGAGAAAACATTTATGCCAAAAATATGAGTAAAAAAAATAAAAATAAAAGAACACACATCAGAATGCCACAGTGGAGTTATGGCAAGAAAATACCCTTGTCCAATACTTGTTAAAGATAAGTAATATAGAAGGCGATCTGGGTTGGAAAATTGTGTAGATTTTATTTTCAAGGATCATCAGAATAAAAAGAACATGTCCTTATAAATATAACAATATTATCCCTACTGATCACAAGCTTCAAAGCAAACTCACTTGTATTGGTTCACACGAAACACCCTATAAATATCATGCCAAATACTGGAGTATATGAGTGAGATGTGATTCTCTGAGTACTCTAGTCTCAGACCATAAAACATAATCACCCTACGTCAGCATGGTCAAACAAACATATAAGAATGATGATGATGAAGATGGTGAGGAGGATGTTGATGATGTTGATGAATATGTGGATGATGATCATATATTCCACATCATTTTGGAATAAATATTTAAAAATATATATTTGGAAACACAGATATCGAGACAATGGAAATTAAAACAAAAAGGATACTTGAAATATTGTGATGAGAAAGTTAATGACATTATACTAAGTTTTACACCCTAAAGCAAATATTAACAGACCATACACGAAGACAAAGAATAGTGGTAGAAGTCTCATCATTGTCGATCATTTTATAAGGATTGAAAGGAGAATGCTTGCAGAATATTTTGTAAACAGAGTACAATATGCAGCAGAAGATATGGGGATAAATGCAGTAGATATGGTTGGAAAGGAAGAGTTTAGACAAAGAGCTGAAAAGAAAATATCTTTTAGGAATGAGAATGCATGATTAATTTGGAAGAAATACATAGGATATCAAGGATAAAATATTGTGGACATGTTTTAAGCAAGGCGATTTGAAACATGTCACTGAAAGACTGATAGTTTCAGTGCAAGACCAAGTTCTTGCTACCACTGCAATGAAGTAAAGCATCTACAAATCTTCTGACATCCAGAAATGCAGAATCTGTGGAAAGAATGTGGAAAATGTAACCCACTTGATAAGTGGAGGGGAGAGACTTGCAGAAAAAGAATACAAGTGCTACCATAATAAAATCTGTCCTTACCTTCATTGGCATTTGTGTTCTAAATACCAGTATGAAGTTATAAAGAATTGGTGTGAACATGTGCCTTGTAACATAATGCATAAGGAAGGGAAAGCAACGATATTCTGGGATTATGATTTTTAAACTGATAGAGAAGTTGAGCATCTCCTAACAGACATTGTTATATTGAACAAGAAATACAAATAATGTCAGATCATCAATATGGCCATACCAAATGACACAAATATTGTAAGAAAATTGAAAAGATCACCAAGTACTCTGAATTGAAAGTGGAGATGTCAAGACCATTTGGAATGCCAGAGGCTAATGTGAAAGTGAGACCAGTTGTGATGGGACATTAGGGCCAATCCCATTGAAACTTCAAAACTTTTAAAAGTTTTAAAGCAGCCGGGTATACCATACATGTTAGATATTATGTAAAGGGTGGCTTTGCTAGGTACTGCACACATTTTGAATCAAGTATTACCTGTCTGATGTGCTTGTTGCATCTTGACACATGACCAAATACACTGGTGCCTTATCCATCTGCACTGCATGACAGACCGATAATAATAATTTTATTTGTAGTATTTTAGTAGAGAGTATATTCTATGGATGGGTGCCACCCAAGCAATGACAACATAAGGAGACAGACACACATATACATATACATATACATATACATATATATTTCAATTTAACCATACTAATATCCTTATAAATATGACCCTTAATATACATATATATATATGTACATTCTTGTATATATGTGCTGACATCTTAATCAAGTACTAATTCAGAGTTGTTGCTTATTTGTAACATGCTTAATTGTACTAAATTCTATGGTGTCATCGTTGTAACATTTTTTGCTTGGGTTTGTTATGGCAAATGACAATCTTCTAACTAATATTTTTTTATCTCTTCTCTTACTATTTCTCTTCATCTTCATTATTATTAATACAAAATGAGAAAGTTCATCAAGTTGCTGAAATCATGCCAGAAATGAAACATACAAGCAAAGCCTGGTCTCCTGGCTTGTCTAGTCTTTAACAGTGAGGGCCCATCCAACCAATGTAAGCAAGAAAAATGAATGGAAAATGATGAAGAAAAAGGTGGTAGATATGTAGTATTGTTGAAGCAGTGGTCAATTTTTAGTTAGCTCATTTTAAGTTCTAAGTTCAAATCTGTCCAGATATGACTTTAACATTCATATTTCAGGGATTGATAAAATAAGAAACAGTCAAGATTGATTATTTCTACAACTAAAACTTCTGGATCTGGTGAGTATATCAGAAATGAATAGCATCACTGATATATTTCTGATCTTCAAAGCAAAGCATTATCTAAGAACATAAAAAAGTAACCCAGAAAAAGGCATCTAAGTGTATACTTAAGTATGTGTGTATGCTTTCTATCATATCCTGTTTTTTTTTAGTGTATGTATGTTTCTTAACTACAGGAGATATCGGAAAAGCATAATATGAGAGAATTAACAAGAAAGAAATGTGAAAAAAACTACATGTTCAGTAGGTTTCATTTCCCTAGATGTAATCCTATATAAACATTAATAAAACACCCGAATATTAAATAAAGGTTGATTTTAAATAGCTGGAGCAAAAATAAAACAAGGAGAAAAGTATGAATATAATATGGTCAAATCTGATATAAAGATATAATTGAAGAGAATTGAAGAGGCTGAAGGATATATCAAAAAGAAATTATTTAATTCTTTGCATGGATATTCTTTCCAATACATATGTCAAAGACATATTGCATTTCTTCATGGGTTAATGTCATTAGTAGCATTAGGAGGGAGGAAAAGATTTAATTATACCTATATATATATATATATATATATATATATATATATATATATATATATATATATATATATATATATATATATATATATATATATATATATATATATATATATATATATATAGGGTGGGTGTAACACACGAGAGATTATGGTGAACAGAAAACATGTTTGATAAGTGATACTTTTTTGTACGAACTACAGTCGTGCCATGAATAAAAGAAGTTATGACATTAAAATTTCCTTCATGTGTATTTTCCCATCTTCCTATTTTGACGTTTTTTTTTTATATTTTTTCTTTTAGTTTTGAGGAGGGGACCTAATTTAATTCTGTCATTGATCAGAAACTAATCTTCTTCAGTAGTGTTTTCACATCTACTATTAAATAGATAAAATGTATAAGTGAATAGATATATGAAAGAATGCAAAATAAAATAAAAGGCATTTGCTTCTAAAGAAAGCACAATTTATTTACTCTTCTGATGCAAAGAATTTGATAAAATATTAGTATGAAGTAAAGTAGTTGGGCCTGTCCTGAGGGATTATTAATAAAAATCTTGGTTGATTTTATTCATTCATGTCATATTTCATTCAATTCTTTTACTGGTCAAAGTCATTTCACTGTTTAGAAGAGGAGGCTCTCCTTTCAAATGCTTCAGTTGATAATATCGACCATATGGTATCTATTTTGTCAATTTATATGAATCAATTAGCTAAGTTTGGGTGTTGTCATAAAGAGATGCATCTTGACACAGGTTTACTCAGAGAAACATACCCATACACAAATATTGACATATGCACACTTATATATGCCACACATATGCATATATATATATGCATATATATATATATATATACGTATATATATATATATATATGAAAAACAGGAGTTAAAAGCTTGCGATAATACTCTGTAATTAGTGAGCTCAAAGTATAGGAACAGGGCTCTTTAGAAATGAACACACAAAGAAGTGTGTTTTGAATTACATTCGGTGAAAACCCATCTGGTGCAATGCAGATAATCTATGAAAAAACGCAAAATACATAATAACCGGAAAAAGTGAATAAAAATGTACTAAACACTTCAATAACTAGTAAACCCCTGGAAAAACCACAGATAGAGTTTGTTTCGTAGAAAATTAGTGACTGCGTCATAGAACCTCAGGGCTTCTCAACAGGAGTAAAGATTGTATGTACAGGTAACTAAATATTGCATGTGGTATAGTAACAAAACGAGTGAAAACATGTGTGACAGACAGCACATAGTGGCATGAGTGGATCGTAAAATGTCTAGAAATGGCAGCCTAAAGTCACTCAACTTCAAAGGCTCAAAAAATAACGAGAGGGTGTAGGGATGCTGGGTTAGGGGATACTGTATATATGCTTCAGCTTGTGCCTGTATTATTGTGTATCGCCAGAGATCTCGGTCCCGTGTCATCGGCTTTGAGAGGAGCAAATGGGCAAGGTCAGCTTTTATCACCTCATCTCAAGTCAGTTCAAGGAAACAACAAACAGAGATACAAAAAGTCTTATTAGTTTCATGCTTTATATGGCAAAGGGGAAAGAAAGTTTGATGTGTCAGGCTTTAGCCCTTCTTCAGGAGTACAAAAACAGAGACAGGATCACATATGATAGATACAGAAAAAGGTAGTAAAAAAAGGTAGTCCAAGTGAAGTACAATGAAACTAAATAAAGTAAATAAGACAAACCGTTAGGTAGCCTTGGAAACAATTTTTGAATGCTAAGTGAAGTGTGTATGTATTAGTGTTTATATTATGTGGGAGTGTATGTGTATGTTTAAACGTGTGTCTATTATGTATTTATCCGTGTGGACATATAATACAACCTATATTTCATATGCATAAAGTATTTAAGCTATAGAGTATTCTTGTTTCAATACTGAGTGAGTCAACATAACAAATGATGGATAAAGGTCCAGAAACATCTCTGACATTTTCACAATTCTACTGAAGTAGCTGCAACATAATCACAGCCTAAAATATTATTAGCGAGGCTCTTGAATTCTACATAAACCTATTATATATGCTTTCATATAAATGTTGATGCACCTAGTATATACATATGGAAGATCCTGGAGAGACTAGCACCAAACTTTGACGAGAGCTGAACCAACCCCCCGGACAGGACGTCACTGTGTGGTGCCAAATATACAATCTTTCACATCTAGAACAAGGGGCAGATACTGCAATAGCCTAGGGTTCAAAGGCCCTCAAATCTTCAATAAGCTGCCCAGAAATTTGAGAGATCTGCATGGTGAGGACATCGATGTTTTTAAGAAACCTCTTGACACTCTGCTATCCAGGATACCAGATGAGCCCATAGCACAGAACTAAGGTAAACTAAAGGCAGCAGCAATGAACAACCTCCTACACCAATGGCCAGGCAACACAGGCTGTATATAGAATGTGTTGCAACAAGGGTGATGATTCAACATGGCCTGAGCCAGATGGTTGGAACAGGTAAAAGAGTAAAAGAGTAATATATATATATATATATCATCATCATCGTTTAATGTCCATCTTCCATGCTAGCATGGGTTAGACGGTTTTGTTCCATTTGATGCAGGAATGGTCTGGCGACTGTGTCTCGCTCGTACAGAAGTGTCTCTGGCAGGTTTTCTACAGCTGGATGCCCTTCCTAACACCAACCACATTTACAGTGTGGACTGGAAGCCTTTTTACCGTGTCTCTTACACGACCACTTTACAGTGTCATCGACACAGTGGACAGAAATGGGAAGATGGGGTAGGGTGTGTGGGTGGGGGTATATTGGGTTAAGAGGTGCCTACTGGCTGTAGGTTTGTATGCAAGGGAAGGTGGGTCTTCTGTACAACTGCATGGCATCAAAGATCTCGATCCAGTGACATTGTCTTAGAGAGGTGTAAATGAGCAAGGTCAGTTTTTATCACTTCATCCCAGGTTTTTCTTGGTCTACCCACTCTGTAGCTTTCATCAGTTTTCATTGCTCTGCAATTTTTTATATGGCTGTAATCCATCATATGCATCACATGGCCATACCAACGCAATCTCTTATCCAGCACACAACATTTGATTCCTCTTATACTTAGTCTCTCTCTCAATTCATTTATGCTTCACTCTTCACGCACATTACTATTACACATCCATCGGAGCATGCAAGCTTCATTTCTTTCTAATCTATGCAATTCTTCAGCACTCAACACCCAGGTCTCACTACCATGTAATATCACCGTTCGTATTCAATCATCATGCAATCTGCCTTTCACTTTTAGAAAAAAAACCCTTGTAGACAAGAGCGGTATTAGCTCTCTGAACTTTTTCCATCCCACTCTAACTCTGGCTACTGTACTTTCAGAGCACCCTCCTCCACAGCTGATTTTGTCAACCAGTTAACAGAAATTGTCTACTATTTCTATAGAACTATCTGGGCAGTTGAAGGAGATATCATCCAGTGGATCCTTGCTACTTAGCTTTCACAGGCCATTCATCTACTCCTAGTTTACTAAGAGCCCACTAGATTAAGGTACGTGGAGCTCTGTCAAAGGATTTCTCCAAGTCAACAAAAGTTAAGTAGAGGGGTTTACTTTTAGCTAGGTACTTCTTTAGATTCCGTACAAGGAAAAGTGCATCCGTGGTGCTTTTACCTGGCCCAAAACCAAACTGCATTTCATCTAGATCAATTCAGTCTCTAATCAGTTAATTAATAACTCTTTCTGTGACTTTCATGACTTGGTCAACTAACTTATTGCCCCAATAGTTTCCTCTATCAAGGGCATTACTTTGCTCTTGAAACAGTTGGCAATGATGCTGCTACGCTAGTCATTTGGTATGACCCCATTCTGTATTACTTGGTTTACTATCCGGGTGATCATAGTATGTCCCACCATTCCAGATGCCTTCAACATTTCAGCAACTATCCCCGAAGGCCCAGCTGCCTTGCCTGTCTTCATATCTCTGATTGTCTTACTTACTATACTACCATTAACTTTCACAGCTGGTCCTTCTGTTGTATCAATGTGGGGCAGACTATCTTTATTCCAACCATTCTCCTCATTCAGTAGTCTCTCGTAGTGACACTTACAAGCTACCTTCTTATCAGTATCTGTGAAGGCAAGTATACCATCGTCATTACAGACACATGTCTCCCCGACAATATCCCAATTCTCCTTGACACATTGCCTCGCAATCCTAAACACTTCACGTCTTTGGTCCTCACTGCAATTACTATCCTCTGCTTCCCACTTTGCAAAGTATACTTGTTATCTAGCTTCTCTCCTAACTACCCCATCCTGCCATTCTCTCCAAGCCTGCTTTTTGCTCTTGATGAACTCCTCCACCTTACTGTTCCACCACCATGTCACTCTCCTCCTGCCTAATGGTCTGCTCCAGCCACAGACTTCATCAGTCGCCTTCAACAGGTTAACTTTCAGGAATTCCCACTATTCCTCTATATTGTATGTCTCTCTCTCTCTATATATATATCATAAAACTGGCTAACTTGGCTCAAAAGTTTGAAGTATCTATGCAAATTTATTGGAGGGCCTTCTCCATACTTGATTTTATTAATACAAATAATATAAATTATAATTTCCAGATTATAACATATGCTTCTGTACAAGTTGTTTACTGTTTACTGTCTAATATGGATGAGTATTTATAATTTAGGCTTATATTTTAAATAATTGGTTGTAGCCATATAAATGCCTACATACACTTATCAATATAAACACTAATAGTTAGGAACAATTAGAGATAGACTTTGTATGTTTAAGGAAAAGAAAATCCAACAACGTGCTCATTGTTAAATATCTGCTTCATATATAAAAGCCAATCTATTACAGAATAATTAAATAACATTTATTAATTATATAATTCAGTACTTCTATTGTATGTTCTTTGCATTTAATGTAAATCCAAACTGATATTATTGTGTAAGCAGAGAAATGTATAATTAAACATAGACTGATAGACAGAGAAATGGATAGAAAGAGAGACAGTTGGATGAATGAATAAATTAATATATATATATATATATATATATTAATTTCTCTATTTTCATTTATATATATATATATATATATATAGTGGTACCCGGCGTTGCACGGGATAAGGTATTGTGAAATATATAACCGCCTTAGCTAAGCTTAGTATGGCCACAACCACGACTGGCAATGAAGTAAGGGTCTGGTGGTACGTAAGTAAGCAACACTGTGGCTTAAAATGTGGGGAAGAAGTTGTGTGCACTTGCCAACTGTTTGGGGTATGAGTGTGAGATATGTCTTGAGCAAGGGTGGCTGAATAACCGGAGGCAGCAGACGGCCAAACATAAAGACAGATATTATAAGGGCACGACGTTATATGTATGTATCTATCTATAAAGAGAAAGACTAAGAATTATAGAGAGAGATCGCTAAATCACGTAATGCGGTCCCTAGGTCATCGAAAATTAGAAATTTCTTTTGCTCAGAAAACTCCCTGAAACATAAGTATTACATGTGTAAAGTTTCAAAACAGTCAGTTGGGTGGTTTTAGGGATTCAAACTCACACACACACAGAAAGACATCCTCAGTTTTATATATATATAGATAATAAATATAAATTCAGTGAGAATCGTATTTCGGCGGGTAGAAATAAGCAAAACTCAATTTCTCTTTGATATCAGGGAAGTCAGATGAGAAAAGTTTGTTTCTTCAGCTCTACCCACATGTATATACACACACACTCACACACACATATGTATATATCATCATCATTTTACGTCCGATTTTCCCTGCTTACATGTGTGGGGCGGGAACTGATTCTGGCTTGATTTCTACAGCTGGATGCCCTTGCTAACAACAACCTCATTTACAGTGAGTGGTGGGTGATTTTTTTTACCGTGGCACCTACACATACTCTCATTTCTACAGCTGAGTAAACTGGAGCAATGTGAAATAAAGTGAACAACACATCACCCGGTCTGAGAATTGAAGTCACAAAATTTCGATTGCAAGGTCAATGCTCTAACCACTAAGCATATATATATATATATATATATATATATATATATATATATATATATATGTAGATAAATCTACCAAAGTGTATGGTAGTGTCCAATCCGTATGAAGAACTCAATGTAATCCGAATATCATGAAAAGAGAAGATGTATTCAAACATTTTTTTCGATGAAAAAGACAGGAAAACCGAGTCAACATAAATTAATAAAAATAATGAATAAACAAAGAAACAGTTCCTTATATTAAAAAAATCATCATTTTACGATCATTTCTAGGATATTTATGTTAGTGTTGGTATGCATATCATATAGATCTATGTAAAATTTTTACAAACTATCACAAGGAATATACATACCTACACATATATATGCTGTCTTCAGAAATAATGATATTTGTTTATTGAAAAAAACCAACAAAGATTTAATACAATAGGTCTGTTTGGGAACAGGTTTTGAATTGACCAATAGAAAGATAGTGAAGGTCAAGATGGTAAAATAGTAGTAATAGAGCCTTCATTTAGGGGTAGATTTCAGTTTTGGATGGAAAGAATATTATGAATGAAAGATTATTTTAGGGATGAAAATAGGTCATATGCTGTCTTCAGAAATAATTATATTTGTTCATTGAATAAAACCAACAAAGATTTAATATAATAGGTCTGTTTGGGAACAGGTTTTGAATTGACCAGTAGAATGGTAATAACTGGCCAAATGGTATAATAGTAGTAATGGAAATTTAATTTAGGGGTAGAAGAAGGCAGATTTCAGTTTTGAATGGAAGGAGTATGATGAATGAAAAGGTTATTTTAGGGGTGAAAATAGGTCAGGTCGGTAAAAGGTACACGAAAAATTGCTGTTATAAAAGAATAATACCATTGTAAATATCTAAGGAGACTAAAATTTTACGATAAAAGTGTTAGTGAAAAAAATATATGGAATTTACATCTATGAAAAGAAAATAAATTAATTAAATTGATAGGTATATTTATAAAATTATATTAATGCATATAGATATGATAAATAAGAGTTAGATGTAATTGAAGAGTTCTGTTAAAAACGAGGGGAAATAAAAAAAAAATAATAATAAATAAATAAATAAATAAACTGAGAAAAACCTTTAAATATTATAAACCTAATTAATATACACTTTAGAAATTATTATAATAACATTGTTTTTAATTTAGTTAACCTATAATTAATATTCTACTACTGATGAACTACATAATTTTATTTCCCTTTTACAACTATCTTTTCCTAAAATTGATACCATTAAGTATACATATATACTGTTTTAATTTCAGGTTATGATTCGATGTTCCTTGTAATCTCTATATATTTGTTATTTCTCACTAATAATTTTAAACCCCCCCCCCCAATAATAATAATTTTTTTTTTTATTTCCCCTCGTTTTTAACAGCACTCTTCAATTACATCTAACTCTTATTTATCATATCTATATCCATTAATATAATTTTATCAATATAAATATACCTATCAATTTAATTAATTTATTTTCTTTTCATAGATGTAAATTCCATATATTTTTTTCACTAACACTTTTATCGTAAAATTTTAGTCTCCTTAGATATTTACAATGGTATTATTCTTTTATAACAGCAATTTTTCGTGTACCTTTTACCGACCTGACCTATTTTCACCCCTAAAATAACCTTTTCATTCATCATACTCCTTCCATTCAAAACTGAAATCTGCCTTCTTCTACCCCTAAATTAAAGTTCCATTACTACTATTATACCATTTGGCCAGTTATTACCTTTCTACTGGTCAATTCAAAACCTGTTCCCAAACAGACCTATTATATTAAATCTTTGTTGGTTTTATTCAATGAACAAATATAATTATTTCTGGAGACAGCATATGACCTATTTTCATCCCTAAAATAATCTTTCATTCATAATATTCTTTCCATCCAAAACTGAAATCTACCCCTAAATGAAGGCTCTATTACTACTATTTTACCATCTTGACCTTCACTATCTTTCTATTGGTCAATTCAAAACCTGTTCCCAAACAGACCTATTGTATTAAATCTTTGTTGGTTTTTTTCAATAAACAAATATCATTATTTCTGAAGACAGCATATATATGTGTAGGTATGTATATTCCTTGTGATAGTTTGTAAACATTTTACATAGATCTATATGATATGCATACCAACACTAACATATATATCATAGAAACGATCGTAAAATGATGAATTTTTTAATATAAGGAACTGTTTCTTTGTTTATACATTATTTTTATTAATTTATATATATATATATATATATATATATATATATATATGCTTAGTGGTTAGAGCCTTGACCTTGCAATCAAAATTTTGTGAGTTCAATTCTCAGACCGGGTGATGTGTTGTTTCCTTGAGCAAGACACTTTATTTCACATTGCTCCAGTTTACTCAGCTGTAGAAATAAGTGGATGTGTAGGTGCCACGGTAAAAAAAAGCAATGTGAAATAAAGTGTCTTGCTCAAGGAAACAACAAATCACCCGGCCTGAGAATTGAACTCACAACCTTTCGATTGCATATATATATATATATATATATATATATATATATATATATGTATATATGTATATATCATCATCATCATCATCATCATCATCATCATCATCATCGTTTAACGTCCATTTTCCACGCTAGCATGGGTCTGGACGGGAATTGTCCCACTTAAGGCAAGATTGGTTGTCTTGCTCAGGACTGTCTGGCGGGTTTTCTACGGTTGGATGCCCTTCCGAACACCAACCACGTTTACAGTGTGGACTGGGAGGTTTTTACCGTGTTACCAACATGGCCACATTACAGCGTGGACTGTGTTTTATTGTCGTGACACCTACACGTCTGGCGGGTTTTTTACGGCTGGGTGCCCTTCCCAACACCAACCACGTTTACAGTGTGTACTGGGAGGTTTTTACCGTGTTACCTACACGGCCACATTACAGCGTGGACTGTGTGTTTTTTTGTCGTGACACCTAAACGACCTCATTTATTTCGGACTGGATGTTGTGGTACCAACATAACTTCACATTTAAGGGGGTGTTGTAATGGGGTGGGGGTAGTGGGACGGGGGTATATTTTGTTAGAGGTGCCTACTGACTGTAGGCTTCGCTTTGTACTTAGGCAAGGCGGGTCTTCTGTATAACTGTGTAGCGTCAAAGATCTCGGTCCAGTGACTTGGAGTGGTGTAAGTGTGTGAGGTCAGAATTTATCAAGTCGTCCCAGGTTTTTCTGGGTCTGCCTACTCCGTGGGTACCGTCTATTTTGATAGCCCTGCACTTTTTTATAGAGCTGTCGTCTTTCATGCGCATCACGTGACCGTACCAACGTAGTCTTCTCTCGAGTAAACAGAATCTGATCCCTCTTATTCCTAATTTCTCCCTTAGTTCGTTTATGCTTTGCCGTTCACGTATATTACTATTACACATCCAGCGGAGCATGCAAGCTTCGTTTCACTCCAGTCTGCGTATATCCTCTGAACACAATGCCTAGGTTTCACTGCCATGTAACATTGCTGTTCGTATGCAGGCATCATACAGCCTGCCTTTCGTTTTTAGAGAGAACCCTTTAGCGGCCAATAGTGGTATAAGCTCTCTGAACTTTTTACATCCCGTTCTGACTCTAGCTATTGTACTTTCAGAGCACCCTCCCCCACTGCTGATTTTGTCACCCAGGTAACGGAAGCTGTCCACTATTTTTATAGAACTATCTGTGCAATGGAATGAGCTAGTATTCTGTAGGCACTTGCTGCTACTTATTGCACCAGAGCACCGGCCACATATAAAATCTATATTCTTAATTAGCTTACCTGTGACCCCACTACATCTTTTATGCACCCATACTTTGCATTTGGGACATAAAATGGAGTTTCTGCCTACTCCTTTCCTACACACTGAGCATGGCCTTTTCCCAGATGGGACCGGTGCCCTATTTACCTTCCTACAAACAAGAACTTTAGTCTCAGGACAAGTTAACTTTAAGGCCTTTTGATTCTAGGCCATGCTTCCATGTTTGGAATTTCTTCTCTAGTTCTGCCATTGATTCAGCTATGAGCGTTAGATCATCTGCATATAGGAGTTTCCATGGGCAGCCAGTCTTGAACTCCTGTTATAGCCTGAAGGGCAATAATAAATAGTAGGGGGCTAAGGACGGAGCCCTGATGAACACCAACTTTCACTCTAAACTCTTCACTATATTCGTTGTTAATTCTAACCTTGCTGACTGTTTCTTTATACATGGCTTGTATAGCTCTCACAAGCCATTCATCATATATACATGTGGGTAGAGCTGAAGAAATAGACTTTTCTCATCTGACTTCCCTGATATTAATGCAAAGAGGTGAACACTTAAAGACAACCATCACAATAAAATAATTTACAGAACATCTAAACACTATATAATCATTATTACTATCATCTTTGCATTTGCTATATATATAGTAATAGTAATAATAAATGCCAAGACCAAAATCCAGTGAGGACTGAATAAGAATTGTATATATATAAATATATATAAACCCATAGAGCAAACATTTATCATTAGCACTGAATAAAAGTTGAAGTAAATAATTTATGCTTTCTCCTCTATACAGGATCTTCTGAAACAGTTTCAGAAAATCCTGTACAGAGGTGAAAGCAGATGATCATGGACTACTTGGACAAGTCTTTGTGTTTGGTTTAAACTGTTGTTGGTTGTAAAGACCTCCTATTGTTTGAAATTCGAAAGAAAATCACTCATTGCTATCTTGAAAAGCATGAACCAGCATAAATGAGAAAAACAAAACGAAAAATGAGGAGCCAAAATATCCTTGTTTGGTTTCATTGGTCACATGAAAAAGTTCTGCATAGTCACCATCAGGGTTAACAGATGCATTAATTCCATAATGAATGGATATTATGATGTCAAGCATTTTCCTCAATATACCTAGTTTTTGAAGGACGATCCACAAGGAATCACAACACAGTATTAAATGCCTTGTGGTTAACAAAGGTGACAAAGAGTTCTTTTCCATGTTCCATAAATTTCTCCTGCAGTTGTCTCAGACTAAACACCATATCAACAGTGCACAACCTGATCTAAACTTAGACTTTTACTCAGATAGCTCAGAATTTACCACAGAATAATTTAGGGAGTTCAGGATATCTTAAGCAAGTATCTTTTCCACAAACGACAAAAGTGAAATCTCTCTATGGTTGTTGTAAACACGACTGATATTCTTGTTTTTGTAAATTTGTACAAATGAGGCATTTGTAAACTTCTGTAGTACTGAACCACTCTTCCATACAGATGTTAAGAATTCAAAGAGTTTTGTCACCAGAGTTTGACCCCCATACTTGTATACTTCAATTATCAGACCATCACTCCTGGATTCTTGCTGTAGGACAGTTGCCTGATGGTAGTTTTAATTTCTGGAAGTGAAAGATTGCTTGACAGGCATTGCAATAGAGGTTTCTGTGAAAGATTGTTAACAATATCTTTATTAACGTTTGAGTCCCTATTGAGAACACTTGAAGATTTCAGCCTAAGTTTTGGTAATATCATGCTTGTAAGTTAATAATTCATTTTCTAGAGAAAAGAGTGGAGAGGAGCTGCTTGATATAGTACCACAACTCCGTTAAGTTTCTGATAAAAGGATTTCAAATCAATTTTGCCAGCTTCTTCTTGGAAGGTTTTTGTCTTTTCTTTCAACCAGTTTTATTTCGTTTCATGAAGTTTGGCCCAAGCATGAATGTTTGCATCTTTAAAATCTTTGTTTTGAGGTTGAGTTTTTATCAAGCGTCCATGTACAGTGATGTTTATGCATGTCTTAAAGCAACGGCTGGACTTGTAGATCATTTGAATCAAATCAATCCTGGGGCATATGATGGACATAATCTAATGATTCTTTTGTTATTTCAAAGAACATGTCTCTCAGATATATCTAAGAGGCCTCAATATCATCATTTATAATAATTTGAGGTGGCTTTGCTTCAAAAGAGTCGTTTAAGGGCTGTGCAATGCTTTTATTCTTTAATGTGCTGACATCTATTTTTTTACATAGAGCAATTGTTTGTGTTTGATTGGGCTTTAGAATTTTCCTCTTTAAGTGAGAAAGAATGAGCTTATCATCAGACCATGCTTCTCTTATTGAAAGAGCGCTAGTGAGATTTACAACGTGTCATCTTGTCTGACATGTGATTCTATAATCAATTAAATGAGAGTGACCAGATCTTGGGTGTTTCCAGCTAGTCTGCAAATGATTAGACTATTGGAAGACTGTATTTTGTAGTTTTGTAAGATTAAATTTTGTTTCAAAGTAATAGAAAAAGTAATACATTTGAGTTAATCTTTCCAATTCCGTTCCTACCTAAAACATTTGGCCATGCCAGGTGGTCATTTCTCAATCTGGCAAGTCCTCCATCAAGAATAATTTATCACCAGCAAGCATTTTTCTGCACTGCTCTCAAAGACAGGAATTGAATTCTTCTTTAATCTCAACTGACGAGTTTAGTGTTGGGGTATAGCAACTAAAAAATTAACAATACCATTTTCTTACTATTTTCATGCAAAACAGCATAAACTTGTAGTCGAAACATATAGGAAGTGATTCAAGTTGTTTTATTAAATCCCTTCTAATAGTAAATCCCACACCAGCTCCTTTTACAGTTGAGTGCTTTGTGATGTAATGGAGAACAGAGGCCCTGACACTAACTTAGGGGGACTACCAACCCAGACCAAGGCTATTTGCTGAAACTTAGTCTACCTCAAATTCCAGACCACACTATACACTGCTACATATACCCATATCGACCAACAAGATTTCTGATGGTCTTTCTGACAAGTTTTATGCATCTTCATGATCCCTCTGTTTCTACTTGACCTTCTATATCTTGTACTGACTGAGTTTTTACCATTATAGTTTAGTATTTTTTCTAGTATTTATATTAAAAGTTACATCTCAGACCTTATATTACATATTAGTCAATTTCATTTTTATTTTTATTTTTTATCTTATGTCATTTTATTTCATTGCAATGGATTTAGGGTTTCTATTATAGCTTTTATTATATTATATATTTCAAATATAACTTGTGTACACCTTAACCTACAGGTTATCTTACACCTCATATGTGACACCACATGACTTGGTAGGGGCCCCATTCCAATAGCTTCAATGAGGTATTAATCATTATCATTCATTAATTGCATTTCACTATCTCTTTTACTTATTTGCCATCCATTAATTATATATCTAATTATCCCCCCCCCCCCCACCCCACCCACTCAAGAAATTCACTCACTGCCTAATAATCGATATAGTTCTCTTGTATTATAACTACACAGGGACATCATACTACAAAATGTAAAATTTATCATTAATCTACACCTTAGCTTTCTCTAATCCACATGGAATCTAATATTGAGCAACTCATAAGACCCAACACTAGCTAAGGATTTAATTCAATTTTAATTTTATTCTAATTTAACTTCATTTTATTTTATTTTTATTTCTTCAATTTTACTGTCAACTACATACTTGCATTTCTACACATCCCTCACACTTCTATCATCATGATTATTAACATCACTGTTATTAATATTTATTTTGTACATATTACATCACCAACTGACCATCTGAGGACTTTCCAAGTTACACACAGGACACCAGGATTTCTTTCCATTCCTTGAGTGTTTTGAATTAACTAATTAATCAATTAAAATACCCATCTTCAATATATGAATATACTCAGTACTGGTATATCATATTTTGGACCTTGAAGAGATGAGGAGAGTCATTACGTCAGTTGCTATAGAACGCCAAACCATGATTTTTGTCTTTTCTTTCATAATGTAAACACACACATTATTGTGTGAACTAGATTACTACCCTTAATCAATTATTTTAACAAAACACTAGTAATTACTAATATATATATATATATATAATAAAGAGGGTGTGGTAAGATACCAGGTGGACCATAACGTGCCAGAATATTCAATACTTAGGGTAGTAGACTGGGTAATAGGAAGTGTCAGGACCCAATGACTGAGCTCTGGTGGTTTCGACAGCTAGATCTAGCTGTCAAAATGGCCAGATCTCAGTCGTCAGGATCCTGACTCTTTTTATATATATATGTTGATGCCCTAAGGACAGACACAGGTCTCTTGGAGAGGCAGGAGATAGCAGCGATGATGAGGGACAGAGACCGCTGGAGAGAACTCGTCCATGGATCTCAGGAATTTTACCTGCCCTATATTTAATATAGAAATGGCTTCTACAGGACTAGAACTGTTTTATACGAATGTAGAAGCCATTTCTATATTAAATATTTATACTCTGCTGTGTATTGAGTACCTTACTTACTGTAGTTACCCCCGATTGAACCCAGGATACACACACACATGCACACACACACACACACACACACACACACACACATACACACACACACACACACACACACACATATATATATATATATATATATATATATATATATATATATATATATATATATATATATATATATATTTAATTATACACTTTTCTTAATATATTTTTTATGTAATGTATTTTTTGTAATTAATTTGTGTTCACTTACGTAACACAAATTTCAACTCAACTTTCATTACTTTTTACAAACAGATGATAGTTCGATGGGGCCAAATCAGGAGAGTAGGGCAGATAATCAACCAGTATAAAGCCATGCACAGTAGCCATGAAACAAGGACGTGTGTGCTGAAACAAGATCCCTTTCATCAGTTTTCTTCAGTGTTTGGTCTTGATAGCCTTTTGTAACTGCCTCAGCAAGTTGGCATAGTACTCTCCATTGATGGTGTGACTCTTTTGATGATAGTCAATAAACACAATGCTTTTTGTATCACCCAAAACTGAGGCCATCATTTTCCCTGGAAATGAAATGTAAATATATATAGAGAAATGACATCTATAGGACTAGAACGGTTTCATTTGTATGAGATCCTCAATCCTGATAATTTCATATGAATGAAACAGTCCTGTGGAAATCATTTCTAAATATAATAAAAATGCCTATTCTCTACCAACGTATTGAGTACCTTCCTTTACTGTCGTTACCCACAACACTCCTTGAGAATCTATATAATATATATATAAATCCTTCTCGCTCTTCCTTAAATAAATAAATAAATATATATATAAGCCCAAGTAAATGTAATCCTTGTTCCGACACTCAGTTTTGCCAACTAGATACATACCACACTAGACATAATCCAACCCATACCCAACACTCCTAGCATAACAACAATCAAACCTACACCAATTACTGGTATGGGTTAAAGGACATTATCGGGTTGTAGCTGATATATTACATGATTTTATGTATACATACATACATATATATATATATATATATATATATATATATATATATATATATATATATGTCCTTATACATACATACACACTCACATATATATATATATATATATATATATATATATATTTATTTATACATATATATTTGCATATCCATAAATCATATATATATATATTACACACTCCTACTCACATATATACCACATGCAGTCATGTTTTCTTTTATTTTACTGGTTTCTCCTCTTAATTTATAATAAAATATTTGCTAAGAGTATTTGTTTGAAAAGGTGATGTAGAGTGTGTGGCATTATATATTAACAAGACATACTAATAGCAAACCTTTAAAAAATTTTCCGTGCATCAGTATAAGTCTATTTGACAGGAAGTGATCTAACTCAGCAGAGCTTGAAATATCTTGAAGTTGTAGTTGACAGTTAAGTTAATTTGATTCAACAGAAGATTTTGCCATTCTTATTGACTGACTAACACAAGATCCCAGTTTGCTTCAGTGAGGAAAATACTTGCCATTCCAATGAATGGAAACATGAAATGACTTATATAACTTTCATTTTCAAGATGAACTGCCATACCAATTATTTACATAACTGGTATTGTAATAGTAATAGTAGGAGTAGAGTGGTTGAGTACTCTGTTCTGAGAAGATTTTTGTCAACTTCAAGTTCAAACATTGTAAGTAAGTATGTTGTATAGCTATATAAAATGTTGATGAAATGGCAGAGTTATTTCTTGGTATTTGTTCCAGGTCTTTGCAATCTGTGTTCAAATCTCACCATGGTCAACTTTGTATTTCACCCTTTTGGGATTGAGAAATAAAGTACCATTTCATTAGTAAGGGTTTGGTGGAATTGTTAAAGAGATGCTGTTAAAAAGATGCTTTGCAGTATCTGATCTGGTTCTGTGTGTTCTGAGTTCAAATCCCAACATTTGCCAGGTGTTTTACTGTCAGATACTATCAGAAATTGAAGAATCAATGGGAACAGTTTCCTTGGTCTGATCTGACAATCATATCCTTTCCTTTTTTAGTTATATATGAAAAATTTAAAGAGCTGAATATAGAATTTACAGTTGTTACAAGAATCAGATTTATATAAAGCTAATGACCAAGTGTCTATTGAATAGAGATAGTAATCAAAACTCAAACTTAAAGAAATAACAAAGGGAAGAAAGATCAGAAAATGCAGCCTTAGATATGTAAAAAGATGGGTTGGATATCGCTGGAAACCAATTGACCCCCGCATTTTGATTAAAACTGAATTGGGGGTAACAACAATGAGATCTTGTATCTTTATAAAAAGAATAATTTTCATTTGTCAGTCTGAGGTAACTACACTTGCAGGATCTCCTTGGATGGTGAGGTCAGTACAGTTGTTCATCTTGAACTTCTGCTGGTCAATACCTTTTGAGAGAAGGGGTTCAGAGAGTAGAGTTTTAGGGACAAGAGTTCAAGGGAAAATAACTATTATGGGGGCAATTTGGCTCAGATATAAAACAATAGAATTGGATTAAAAAAAATAAATTCAGGTATTACAGAGTACATAGTTTGCTACACAAGTTTAGGTGCAAACCCACAATATGGATGTATACTTTTTATCAAAATGTTGACCAAAGCTTTGTAAATGAAATCCTTCTTCTTCTTCTTCTTCTTCTTCTTCTTCTTCTTCTTCTTCTTCTTCTTCTTCTTCTTCTTCTTCTTCTTCTTCTTCTTCTTCTTCTAAGCACATGTCAGTAGTATTGGATCTATGATCTCTCAATTTGGATAAGTAGTGGCTCTCTCTGGAGCGCATCTCTGACATGGAGGAGGCTATGCTGTGGAATGTTGAGGGAAGTGTAAATGAAAAGACCATCTCAGCTAACACAAGCACTAGCTACAGCATTGATTAGTGTAATTAAAATTCAATAATTTCAATGAGAAAATGAAATAATAACTTGACAAAAGTAGTAGTGTTCTTGAATAAATTATTTACACTACTTAGTTTCTTTCTTTTACATTCTGAGTTCAAATCTTCTCAAAGCTGATTCTCTGTTCCATCACCCCAAGAGCCTATAAAATAAATATCAGGATTATACCTGGTTTAATTTAAGCAGCTTCGTCTCATTTCTTATTGAATTAGACTTGGCATCTATTACAGAAAAGTCAATATTTCTAATGAGGAATACAAATTATATAGTTTAAAAGGTAAACATGAATATACAATCTCACCCTCTCTATATATCTTCATTTCTCTCATACCTGATAGACACTGTATGTCTACATTGAATAAATAAACTTAATTTCTAAATACTTTGAACTGACAGCTAAACCAAGAAGCTGACAAAAGAATGAAGCAATAAAAACTATTAAAAAAAATAAAACAAGCAAATAAACCAAAGAGAAAAGACCATCTCTGAACAGTCTAAGTCTAGACATTTAAATTATATAGGTGATTAAAATTCCTGAGAAACAACAGAACAATACTTTTAATATTCTTCATTAAAATCAATACATTTTTATAATAATTATAAAGTTTCATTGAATCATCACCATTAAGTATATGTGTGTGCATATTTTGTAATGAATTCTTGTGATATTTCTGTTGACTATCTTACAGTGTCTCCAGATTGTAATACCTGCTTAGTGGTTTGTCTATATAACTACTGTTGAGACAACCTTACTGTTTTCTCTTTTCCATAGCTGATAAAGGTTGACAGTGAATTGGTAGAGTTGTTAAAACATTGGTTAGAAAGATATATGATATTCATTTCATATCTTAGTACTCTGAGTTCAACTTTACCATTCATTTCTTTTGTTGATAAATAAAGTAACAGTCCAGTACTGGAGTTGGTTCTGTCTTTCTCTCTCTCTCTATCTATCTCACTTTCTTTCCTTCTCTTTCATGGGAGGAAATCAGCTGTGCTTGGACTTGAAAAGGAATGCGTTCCAACAGGTTGAATATTTCCAAGATATGATGGTGCCTCTATAGCTTCATCAAGGGTAAAAGGCCAAAAGAATTGCATTAAAATGAAGCATATTTTGGATGACAAAGCTATTAATAGGAACAGAACTGGATACTACAGGCCATCTTTCTCAGCTTGAGAGAATGGTAAAAGGACCAAGGGGATAGTAAAAAGCCAGATAGCATGAAAATCTTCCCATTCTGCAGTGGCAGGCTCCTTATCTGGAATGCCACTTGTTGTGACACCTTCTCCAGGGGCAACCTAGTTACCAACCCAGTCTTCACTGGTCATCAGGGCAAATAGGGCAAGCTGTCCAAGTACTGGCCTCTCTCTAATAGGTTTGTGGTGGAGCTTGTAGCAGTAGAAATTTCTGGCATTCTTGGACCTTAGACTACATCCCTAAACACGGCTATCGGGGCAGAGATGGCTACCTGCAAGTGCGAGCCCTGCAGGTTGGAATATCGACAAGGAACACAAGATGGACTAACAGATAAACAGTGAGTAGTAAATACATATAAATGTTACCATTACACGAACACGCCACCCATGCTTCCTTCCATTTAATTAGAAGCTGTATAACCATAGCAGGTATATATATACATATATGTATATAAATAGGCAAAGCAAAGATGTGGGTTAATGTCCCTTGTACATCAATACTCATCCTTTTTTCCATTCAGAGATTTTTTTTAAAACCCCAACTCACAGATTAATTCTATTTAGTCAAATGTCGCGTAAGCATATGTTACTACCTAATATATATATATAGTATGTTGTACACAATTTTAAATAATTTTTGGATAATATGTATTAGGTTTGCCTGGAGTCTAATATTCCTATGCACTGCTAAACAGAAATTATATTAAATCTATGTTTCTGCATCTGCTGGTGGCCAAATTTTTGATACTGTTACAATGTTTATATATAAAGCAATAAGATTTATTCCTCACTGACTGCTCCATTAGTGAAGCAACAAGGAAATAATGCTGTACAAATAAAATATATTTATATATTTTATATATTATATACACTATTTAATTGGTATTTTTTTTATTGGTTTTTATTTTGTTTCGTTTTAATTTATTTAATTCAGTGTAACTAAATTTTTTGCTGATACTTTCAATTAATATCCATGGATAAATAAACACTGCCTGATAGGTAAAGTGAATGAACAAATAGAGATTTCTAGCTTTATATGACCACATGTAGGAAAGAGATGTAACTAACTGATTCAGTTGATGGCCACACAAGACTTGACAGATGTGAGCATGCTATCTTAAATATAGGACATTTGTCATTTATATTGACTGATTAATTTTATATGTTGATTAAGTAGTATATAATCTTGTTGTGTATGCACACACAAACACACATATAAATACATATATAAATATATAAACTTAATACACCCATATATATATATATATATATATATATATATATATATATAGAGAGAGAGAGAGAGAGAGAGAGAGAGAGAAAAGGTGAAGCTGGAAATAGACCTGGAAAGGGTCTATTTTTCGTTTTTGATTCATCAAAAAATAACATTATTGAAAAAACGAGAGGAAAATTTATTTAAAGAAAAAAGTTTTATAATGTATATAAAGTATATGAAGAATTACCGGTTTCGATGTATTGTTAAAATCCATCTTATCAAATGTTGACTATTGAAATAAAAATTAAAAAGAAATAATTGTTTCTACTTTAGGCACAAGGCCAGCAATTACCCAGTGCATTACTGGTACTTTATTTTATCGACCCCGTAAGGATGAAAGGCAAAGTCAACCTCGGCGGGATTTGAACTCAGATCGTAAAGGGGCGTAACTATGCTGGAAAGCATGGCGTCCGACCCTCTACTGATACTGCCAATCCACCGCCCAAATTAAAAAGAAATAATAGGAGTTAAAAACTAAGGATTTAAAATTAAAATCAAATGTTCCAACAGTTGAATAAATAAATTTTCTTCCATCCTTCTTGCTCAAAATGTGGTGGTAAGAGAAGATAGCAGTAGTTGTGTTTCTTCACAGCCTGTGTGTGTATATATCTGATTGTGTTAATTGACTGGCCAAGAGTTCAAAAGGGGATGGGATATTGTAAGTCAGAGGTAGGTTCTGTGAAACAGCAGGAGTGTAGGAGAAATCCTATTATTGGAATGTGGTTTTGGGGTTTTGGGGTGTTTATATAATATATATATATATATATATATATATATATTTATTAAATAACAGATTAAAGTTTAAGCAAAGAATCGCTGCTTTCATCCTTAACGGGATCTTCTGAAACTAACAAAGTCAATCTGTAAACGCAGAACTGGATATTTCATAAAACGTTGCAACCGGAGGAAGACAGGAAGACGATACTTTGGTTCGTGGTAACGTTCGCTGGCAAAGAACGGGAAAAAACGAATAATACGTCATTAATAGGAGCGGTGATAAACAATTACGCGCAAAGACAGAACCACGTTTATGGTATAAAAGAGGTCGTAGACTAATGTTCTCTTAGGTGGTGCATAGAGACGTTCTCTGGCAATGAACGAAAAAACGAATATAATAAGTCATATGTGGAGCTGCGTCTGCGTGAGTATGGAGGTTCGTGTGTGTATATGTGTACTTCTTGTTTTAGTTGACTTACGTCTCCGAACATTCGTGTATTTATATGTAGGTATGTGTGTGCGCTTGTTATATACGTATTTATTTACTTATATACGTTTATATAATTATTTATTTATTTGTACACAAGCATACACACACACACACATTTATATGTGCGTGGTTTTGTATACCTATGGTAAGGTTTTGCGTATGCTTGTGTATGTACGTATTTGTTTGCGTGTACGTATTTATTTACTTCTATTACTTCTGTATTGTATTTATTTACTTTGTTCTTAACTCTGTAGCGGAGATTCATTTGGTCTCCTAGTTAGAATTTTAGTCTACGATTTCTGCTATACCATTTACGTGGTTTTCTTTTTGCGTGCTATTGTTCTCCACGCTCCACATATGACTTATTATCTTCGTTTTTTCGTTCATTGCCAGAGAACGTCTCTATGCACCACCTAAGAGAACATTAGTCTACGACCTCTTTTATACCATAAACATGGTTCTGTCTTTGCGCGTAATTGTTTTTCACCGCTCCCATTAATGACGTATTATTCGTTTTTTTCCCGTTCTTTGCCAGCGAACGTTTCCACGAACCAAAGTATCATCTTCCTGTCTTCCTCTGGCTGCAACGTTTTTTGAAATATCCAGTTCTGCGTTTACATATTGACTTTGTTAGTTTCAGAAGATCCGGTTAAGGGTGAAAGCAGCGATTCTTTGCTTATACTTTAATCAGTTATTTAATAAATATTTGCTCTACGGTTCTTATATATTTGATATATATTTATCCTTATCGAGCCCTCTTTGGATTTTAGTCTTCAATTTTATTATTATTACTATATATATATATATATATATATATATATATATATAGAGAGAGAGAGAGAGAGAGGGAGTGTGTGTGTGGGAGAGAGAGAGTAAGGGTGCACATGTGTGTGTGTTTTTCAGTCTGTCTGTCACAGTCCCTTTATCAATACACACATGTGTGTGTGTTGGGGGGGGGGGGGGTATTTTTCAGCCTGTCTATCACAGATCCCTTTGTGGTTAAGAAAATTGTCAAAACTTAAAAACTAAAATCCAAAGGATTCTCAGAATCCAAAAATTCAAAAATTAAAAATAATTCTTTAAGTAAAAGGCAGAGTAGAGTATCAGTAGAATGGACAGTCACTTTTGCAATGAGTAATTTTTTCTCTCTTACTTTGTGGTGTGTATGTGTGGGTATATATATGAACCTGTTTTCGACGGACCAACTCCTAAACCAGAAAGACGAACTGGTAACTGCATGCAAACACAGATTGCGTAGGACTTACCTAGCCCTCAAACCCCATAATGACCGGGGGGGGCGGGGTAGACAAGGGCTGTAAGACCCCACTTGCCGACGTTGTAATGGGTAACCCCTGCTTGCAAAGGTAGACGTATGATCTTCTTTTATATCTTTTTATCGCTTCCTCTATATTTCCTTCTTCCCCCCATCCCTTCCTAGTCCTTCCACCCCAGTCCTCTTTCTTTGTCGTCGTCCTTTTCACTTTCTCGCCCACCCGAGGCACCCCCTCGGTCCTTTGTAGCCTCAGTACCCCCACCCCTTCCCCTATTCTATGATAGAATTGGCCGACTCCGCTTTTTATAGCAGATGTGATAGACCCCCGGATACTTGCCTTCTTATCCGATGGCTGCCCCTTTTCCGTGCTTTCTACATTTCTTAGTGGTATCTTTGCTTTAATTTCTCGTATATCAGTATTTATCTTTTGGGGTGGGGTGGGGTGTGGGGATTCTGAATTAATTTTCCGTATCGAATTTTTCATATACTTCGTACGAGCATTTATGTAGTTTGCACTAGAATTTTTGTATCGTAGCGGCTCCCATAGAGATAGTATTAGTATTCATTTTCGGGATTCTGAATTATTATTTCGTATTAGTTTATTTTTTTGCACTGGGTGGTTGCTGGCCTTGTGCCTAGGGTACAAACAATTATTTCGTATTAGTCTCGGGACTCTGAATTATTATTTCGTGGTAGTTCCATTAGTATTTTGGCCCCCCACTTGTTGACCTGTCACCATAAGTTATACTCGGTTGATTACTACTAACTCTTAAAATGGTCTCATTATAATTCCGTCCCACCTAGTAAACCTTTCTATTGTTTAGCAGTACCAGTGAGAGACTTGATGACTGTCGTTAGGGAATAGTAACCAGAAATTGTTATTTTCTTTTTTTTTTTATACCTTTAACATTCTCGGTATTCTTCTATATATTTACCCCATATTGTTTTACTTATTGTTTCGACTTCCTCCCCCTCCCTCTCCCTAGTATACTTGCTTGACCTCCTGCCCTGCTGTAGTTGGCACTATCAACGCACGACTGGGTTTCCTCCACCCCCTCTCCCTCTTTCTTCTACTGGCAGGTTCAGCTACCCCTTCCTTCCACAAATTGCCATGATAGAATTATGTGTCTCAACAACAAACTTTTGACCAATCCTTGTGACAATCACTTTTACCATATATGGAATTACCCCCTGAGAAGCTCGGCTATTCATATACCAGGCTAAAAATGTTCATTTAGTCCAGAATTAGCAGTCGAAACGGGTTGAGTTCAGCCGTCGGGGTCCTACTCGTTCCTATTACCCACTCTACTACCCTAAGTATTGAGTACTTTGGTGCGTTATGGTCCACCTGGTTCCTTACCATATTTCCTTCGTTATCTAGCTTCTATTCCCGTAGTAGAGCACTTTCCGACCCTACCACGCCGTATCCAGACTTTTCCGCTAAGCTCAAGTTCTTTCACCCGCACCATGCGAAAACACAAAATCGACTTCTCCACCAAGAACATCCCATTTCGACCGAAACATTTTTACCTTCAGATGCTCACGCAAAAAATCGACCTCTTTGCGAAAATACTTAGATGGAGAACTTTTTTCTACGACAGACATTGCGACAATCAGGACTTCAGTACCAAGGAGAGATTCGGATTTAATAGCTACAAATCTCCCCCTCCGAACCCTATGCTCTCACCCTTCGAGAATGACCTTTTTCCAACTGGTCAAGAACATTAAATTCAAACCCAGACACAACCGATTCCTACAAAAACTCCGTAGCAACTTAACAGAGTATGATAACACCAATGACATCATGGTGCACTCGGATAAAACTGGTAACCTCTACTTCGTCAACCACGACAGATACCACACACTGATCAGGAGCAGCCTAAACTCCACCTATAAAAAGGCTAACCACTCTTGCATCGAGGATATAAATCGAGATGGACAACAAATTACCTCCAGCCTCGGGGTCGCCGACCGCACGGAACCCCTAGACCCACGAACACCCTACTTCACACTGAAGGACCACAAATCCGATTTCGACCGTAAACCTTCTATCAGGCTTATAAACCCAACGAAGTCCGACATAGGGAGAATCAGCAAAAAAATCCTAGACCACGTTATACCAAAAGTTAAGCAACACGCCAGACTTAGCCTATAGGTCAACACCCAGGAAGTAATCTCATGGTTCAGCAATATGGAGGACAAACGAGACACAAAATTCATCCAGTTTGACATAGAGAGTTACTATGCTTCAATTACCTTACCGCTACTTACGGCTACCTTGGACTTTGCCGAAACACTTGCGCCCATCACCGACCAGGAAAGAAACATCATCCTCCACGCCAGGAAGACAGTCCTACTCTTCGACAACTCCAAATGGATAAAGAGAGCCCCCGATTTTTTTTTATACCTTTAACATTCTCGGTATTCTTCTATATATTTACCTCATATTGTTTTACTTATTGTTTCGACTTCCTCCCCCTCCCTCTCCCTAGTATACTTGCTTGACCTCCTGCCCTGCTGTAGTTGGCACTATCAACGCACGACTGGGTTTCCTCCACCCCCTCTCCTTCTTTCTTCTACTGGCAGGTTCAGCTACCCCTTCCTTCCACAAATTACCATGATAGAATTATGTGTCTCAGCAACAAACTTTTGACCAATCCTTGTGACAATCACTTTTATCATATATGGAATTACCCCCTGAGAAACTCGGCTATTTTATATACCAGGATATAAATATTCATTTAGTCCAGAATTAGCCGTCGAAACGGCTTGAGCGCAGCCGTCGGGGTCCTACTCGTTCCTATATATGAACCTAAACATCGAGTGCTCTCCCGGGTGAACCTGCAGTAACTCCAAGTTACACCCTCTGGATATATATACATATATATATATATATATATATATATATATATATATATATATATATATATATATATATATATATATATATATATATATATATATATATACATATATATATATATATATATATATATATATATATAACAATGCAAATATGTGTGTGGGGGGTTTTCAGCCTGGTGGGAAATTAAACATTCTTTCCAAAAATTCAGAAAATTGTCAAAATCTAAAAACAATTTTGTGATGTGGTGTGTGTGTGTTTGGGTGTCGAATGGAGGTGATTACATATTTAGTTTTGGTTTAAATGTGTTAATAAATCGTTTTTCCTTATTTATTCTTTGTTGTTGAGTGAAATAATCGGAGCACTTGTAAATCCTTAGTTTTTAACTCCTATTAATTATTTTTAATGTTTATTTCAATACTCAACATTTGATAAGATGGATTTTGAGAATTCATCGAAACTGGTAATTCTTCATATACTTTATATACATTATACAACTTATTTTAAAAAACAATTGTCCCTCTCATTTTTTCAATAATGTTATATTTTCAATAATTGTTTCTACTTTAGGCACAAGGCCAGCAATAACCAGTGCATTACTGGTACTTTATTCTATCGACCCCGTAAGGATGAAAGGCAAAGTCAAACTCGGCGGGATTTGAATTCAGATCGTAAAGGGACGTAACTATGATGGAAAGGTTCGACCCTCTGCCGATACTGCCAATCCACCGCCCTTTCAATAATTTCACTTTAACGAATCAAAAAAGAAAAACAGACCTTTAAATATATTTTCCGTGCTATTTCCAATTTCACATTTTCTCTATATCCACTGTTTTGTATAGAACCTTACTTCCCTTTTCTAATATATATATATATATATATATATATATATATATATATTAAAATAACAGATTAAAGTTTAAGCAAAGAATCGCTGCTTTCACCCTTAACGGGATCTTCTGAAACTAACAAAGTCAATCTGTAAACGCAGAAGTGGATTTTAGTTTTCAAATTTATTATTATTACTATATATATATATATATATATATATACAGTAATTGTTTCTACTTTAGGCACAAGGCCAGCAATTATCCAGTACATTACTGGTACTTTATTTTATCGACCCCGTAAGGATGAAAGGCTAAGTTAACCTCGGCGGGATTTGAACTCAGACTGTAAAGGGACGTAACTATGCTAGAAAGCATGGCGTCCAACCCTCTACCGATACTGCCAATTCACCGATCGTAACTATACTTCGATATCGATCTATGTAAGGTTAGTTACAAAATATCAGATAAAGAGAATATTTACTTACATGCATATCACCAGCTGTTATCAAAAGCAATAATAATTTTATTCAAAATTAGTAGTAAATTAGTATTATGTTTAGTTCTAAGACCTTGTTTGGCGGTAGTTGAAGAACTAACCAATCAGATTGTTTTATTCCATAATTCACTTTAGTTGAGGTCATGACCCTTTGAAAGGAATGGTTGAATGGTGTTACTAACAGAATTGCCATAAAAAATCTATTAGGAAGAAAGGGATTGTTAAATTGATAGTTGAATGTATATGGTTTAAAAGGAATGTAAAAATTAAATGTTGAGTTGTGTTGTATTGAGTTTTTAGGGGAATATAAATTAAGGTTATGACTAGGAAAGATAGTATATTAAAAGATGAACATTATAATAAGATAATTGTTTCTACTTTAGGCACAAGGCCAGCAATTACCAGTGCATTACTGGTACTTTATTTTATCGACCCCGTAAGGATGAAAGGCAAAGTCAACCTCGGCGGGATTTGAACTCAGATCGTAAAGGGACGTAACTATGCTGGAAAGCATGACGTCCGACCCTCTACCGATACTATTATAATAAGATAATGAAATACAGAAATACAATAATAAAATATAATTGTTTTTACTTTTGGCACAAGGCCAGCAATTATCGCAGTGTATTACTGGTACTTTATTTTATCGACCCCGTAAGGATGAAAGGCAAAGTTAACCTCGGCGGGATTTGAACTCAGTCCGTAAAGGGACGTAACTGTGCTGCAAAGCATGGCTTCCGACCCTCTACCGATACTGCCTATCCCCCGATATAATATAATTGTTTCTACTTTAGGCACAAGGCCAGCAATTACCCAGTGCATTACTGGTACTTTATTCTATCGACCCCGTAAGGATGAAATGCAAAGTCAACCTCGGCGGGATTTGAACTCAGATCGTAAAGGGACGTAACTATGCTGGAAAGCATGGCGTCCGAATAATATAATGTAACACAATACAGTACGGTGTGGTAAATTGTACTTAGTATAATACAGCGTATGATACGCCTTAAAATACCTTCAAGTATGTCTATGTATAAATAATCAAACTCAGATAAATACATGTTGACATAGTCAAAGCGCATAAATTTCATAGATCACAAAGTGTATATACCCACATTATAGATAGAGGTATAGTTATATTGATACTCAACTAAAAATATACATACACATAAATAGATGCAAATATATACATACATCTACACATGTGCATATAATCATATACACATATATCTATATATCTATATGTACATTTACATATACACACCTATGCACACATATATATATATATGTATGTACACACACACATATAAACACTCATACACACACACACACACACACACACACACACACACACACACACACACACACACACACACACACACACACACACACATACACACATATATATATATATATATATATATATATATATATATATATATATACATATATTACATATATATTCCCATATTATACATACATAGATACATATTTACTCATGCAGTTACGGGTGATTGTGTACCTTGTTGCCCTTAGTCATTAACGCATAAATCTAAGGAAGCTAAAACATTAAAAGGTAAGAAATAAGCATGAATGCGTATAATTAGGGGAAAGGGATACTAACAAGTGTTACGCCATATAGAATTATAGTGAGTTGCTATTTAGAATATTTAATTAGGTTTATAGTATTTAAATGTTTTTCGTATACGGTGATTACAAACTATAATCAGTTCCTGTCTTTTATTCAATAAATCGTCCTTAGATTAAGTAATTTCCAAGATCTACCCTGAACATAACCTGCATTCTCTCCTGTTCCCAAGATATGGTGTTCTATGTAGAATGGTATTCCATGATAGCTTGAAGTCTATTTTTTCTTTTTATAGTTATTTACTGCTTCAGCTAAAGATGTGGTGTTAGCTAGTTTAGTATTGTTAAAGTGTGAGTAAAATCTTTTCTTAAATGTGTTTGATGTAGATAATATATATGTTTTGTTGGAGTCACTAGTTGATACAGTGCATTTATATATTACATTATTAATCAAACAGTTGCCATTTAAGGGGCAAATGCTTTTATTTCTGCAATTACAACCATACGTAAGATGGTTGTTGGGTGGTTTAGAGCTAAGGTTGTATTGTGACTTTGTGTTCTGTTGTTTTTGTGTTGGTGATTTGGGTGGTTGTGTTTTCCAGGTTGAAAGGTTGTATTATTTGTCCTTTTAAAAGGTGCAGTCCTATTTAAATTATGTTGTGGTGGTGTGGTCATATTATTTAAAATTTTATAAATGTTGTAGTTGCTTATTTTTTGCTGGAGATTGTTTGATGTAGAATATGAGAATTTAACAGTATATCTGTTAAATATATGGTGGTATCTGTGGTTTGGTGGAAAATGTTTATGTAAAATTTCGAAGAATCTTTTGGGGATTTGTCCAATAGTTTGCAGGTTGAAGGGTGCGTTGTACCATGTTTTGTTTCTTTTGCGGTTTTTAGTTAAATTCTTATTACCATTTATATTATTGTGCTGTGTTCTAGAAGAATCCTATGGTTAGTATTCGTTTTTGTGAAATTTGGTAAACTACCGTGGTTGTATTTGGTTTTATTATTGGGTAGATTATGAAATTTTGAATGCTTGGTATTCATATGTGATTTGATAACATTGGTCATAGATCGTGTAGTAATAGTTGTTGTGGTTTTTCGGTTGTTTGGTGTAATAGGAATAACCCCTTCAGGTATTTGTTTCAATGGTTTTTTTGGTGTTTGTAGTTTGTGCTAGGTTTTATATTTTGGTCCATAGTAGTGTTGGGGATATTTGAGAATATTTCTTTATATCCACTTCTAGTTAAGGCCTCGTTGTAGAAGGGTGCATTATTATAAAATATATCTTCATTGGAAGATAATTTAGAAAGTCTAAGAGATATGTTATATACTAAGTTTTTTAGTATAGAGCCAGGGTGGTTAGAGCGTGAATATACATAGTGTAGATTCTGGTTGGGTTTGTGGTAAGGTTGATAAATATTCGTAGAGATGTCTAAGGTAACGTCAAGGAAATTAGCTACTTTTGAAGTGTTTCAAAGGTGATGTTAAGATTGTAGTAGTCCTTGAGGAATTTTCTAATTTGTTTTTTGTTTTTCTCTATATTGGAATTGCTAAGATTGTTAGATAACAATAGAGAATCATCTGATAAAGACCACCTTTGAGGTGGGGAAAAGAGGAATGAATATTATAGAAGAGAAATAGTCCAACGAGGTCTGTAACTTGAGCAGAGTCCATGGATCTCATCGTAATATCGAATAAGTTGTTATATGTGTTTCTACAACTACCTCCAAACAAGGTCATAGAACTAAACATAATACTAATTTACTAATAATTTTGAATAAAATAATTATTGCTTTTGACAACAGCTGGTGATATGCATGTAAGTAAATATTCTCTTTATCTGATATTTTGTAACTAATCTTACATAGATGGATATCGAGGTATAGTTACGATGTATTATCATCACCTAGAAACGATCGTCAAGCAGTGAAGTATATTTCTAATGACTTGATTTTTTATTTCATTGTTTTATCTTATATATATATGCATTTATTTATTTAATTATATATGCTTCAGAAGCATCCATTGATGTTGACCAGTTCTCCTTTTTGGGTTGTGTTTTTGATGCTCAGAGAGTGGAATTGGTCGAGTGCAAGGCTTTCCCCACTTAAAAAACCTCAAAGCACAGGCATTGCTTTCTCGGGATCTATTACAGGCTCGTGTGGCTGGCTGTAGCCTAAAAGTGCCTCATCTTCTATGACCTGTAAAGTGATTGCAATACTCTTTGCAGAGTTTTCAGCCATCATATATATATATATATATATATATATATATATATATATATATATATATATATATATATATATATATATATATATATATATATATATATATATATATATATATATATATATATATATATATACTTCCAATATTTTTATTATATATATATATACTTATATATTTCGTTTTTTGGTATTTGTTTTGCAAGATTTCTTATCTGAAAATATGTGGTGAAACAGATATTGTTATATTTTGGGAGAGTCAGGCTGCCAATAAAAATGCATGCACATGTTGATTTTAACTTCAATTCATTATAAATTTCCAGTTGGTTGGTTGTTTCGATAACCAGACAGTTGTTTATATATTCATCACACACTGTGTGACCTCCCCAGTGACTGGGGTTTTATTTTTTATCTCTCCTTTGTTATCTCATACATCATCTTGTTTTTGTGTGTTCCGTGTTCAATGGAATAGACATTACAATACAATGGGGGGGGGGCATAATAGTACCACTGATGATGTCACAGTTGTGTGATGAAAGAATTTTGTTAGATTATATATATATATATATAAATTAATGCATTAATAAAAACAATGAAATAACATAATTTATCTTGACTCTCTCTCTCTCTATATATATATATATAAAGTAATAAATTAATAAAAACAATGAAATAAAATAATTTATCTTGACTCTCTCTCTCTCTCTCTCTCTCTCTCTCTCTCTATATATATATATATATATATATATATATATATATATATATATATATATATATATATATATATATATATAAATATATATATATATATATATATATATATATTGTTATACTTTGGGAGGGTCATGTTGCCAATAAGAAACACACGCACCACTTGATTTCACTTCAATTTATTAGAAATTAAATTTATAAATTTAGGAATTTATAAATCTCCTGTTGGTTGGTTGGTTCCACAACCAGACGATTGTTCATATATTGTCAAAGTTCTTTCGTCACACATTATGTGACCTCTTCAGTGACTGGGATTCTTTTCTTTGTTTTTGTGCCTCTCCTTTGTTCTGTCCTACGCCATCTTGTTTTTGTGTGTATTGTGTGCTTAGTTTGCGCATGTGTTACATCCGGGTGTCTGTGTGTGTTTATATTTGTTTATTTATTTGTTTATTTACATGTTACTGGTTGGTTGTTTGTTCTATGTGTGTGTGTGTTTTCATTTTGTCCTTAATTGTAAGTTGTGATGTTGCTATTCCATTCATGCTTTCTATTTAATTTTGGTTGGACTTCATTTATGTTTATTGCCTCTGAGATTTGTCTAAACATTGCGTCTTTTCTGTGTGTAGATTCTATTTTTATTTCTATGTTCTTTAATTTTTTACCCTTATGTTCTATTTTAGCATGTTGGTAGAGTACAGATGATTCTTTACTATCTTGAAGGTTTCGCCAGTGTTCATTTATCCGTTCTCCTATAATACGAGCTGTCTCACCTATGTATACTATATTCTTATCTCTACATTGTCCTTCAGTACATCTTATGCTATATACTACATTTCTAGTTTTACAGTTAATATGGGGGCTTAGTTTACAGATTATACATTTCTTATCTATACAGGGAGGTCTTTGAAAAGGGTATGGATTGCTAATAAGTGCTTTTTATGGAGGTACGTGGTCTTTCTACTATCTTAATATTGAGTTTATGTTTATCCAGGGCCCTTCTGAATTTGTAAGCTAATTCACCTCTAGGGGTTGTATTGATGAACATTACACTCTGGTATTTATTGCTATCATACCATGAGTTTATTCTATTAATCTTATTCCTAGTTCTTTCTATTCTATTCCAAAATGTGCTCCTATACAAGGGGCAGGTCCCATTTGTATCATTATTTACCATTTTTTCCCATTTGGTTCTGGCTCCTCTATATACTCTGATCTTATCTCTCTGATTGTAACCAGAGAACTGCATACGGTGGATGAACTGTTGTATATGTCTCTCTAGTTCTTTGGGGTTCCACATGCGGGACACGTTTCTCATCACCCGTACCAAATCCGCAATTAGTATGTTGATTTTGGTGTGGTCCGAAACAGCTGAGTTTCGGTGGATCAGATATTTGGAAGTCATGGGTTTGGTATAATGGGAATGGAGGATCTGTTTTTTGTTATTGATAGTATCTAACCAGAGCCCTGTGTCTAGTACAGGTAATCGATGGTTGGGGCGTTTGCTTGGGTAGTCTATAATAACTCTAATACTCTGGTGGATGGACTTAACTATTTGCTGGATGCTTTCCATTGTGTTTTTCTCTAATTCCTGACTGTTCTCTAGTGGGGGTATTTTTACTACGATGTTTATATCAACAACGTAGCGGGAGTACATTATCAGGATTAAGAGGTTGCTGTCTTCTAATTGTTCTTTAAGTTTAAGTTTAAGTCTATTGTCCCACCATACCATGAATAGGTTAGCTATGTCACCTGCAATGCTAACACCAATGGCTGCTCCCTCCTCTTGGGCATGTTTTTCTATTAAATTTGAACATATGTTCCTTGAGGGTTAATTTTATACTGGCCCCCACCGCATCTGCAATCATTTTCCTTAGTTCATCGTGGTTTTCGGGAGTCCGTATGGCTCTGGTCCACCCGTTCCATCGATCTGTGTGGGTTTTCTTGGCCATTGAGGTAAACGGTAGGTGGTCTGCCTCTTGCTGGTCTTGTAGGGCACAGGTTCCTAAGGTCATATGTATCTAGATAATTATTACTATAAGTAAGTTTAAGTAGGAGTCCCAGCTCACTGGTATCAATCCCACGGAATTCAACATTGCTCTCACTGATCATTTCTACGCATTTCTCCACAGCAAAATCCACGTCAATAGATGGAAATAAGGACACAACATCCATACTGCCTATTACGCAGTTTGTTAGGTCTCTAGATCGGTTACCTTCGCTGATTCTGCTGACATTCCTATCCCTGGTAAATCTGATTGAAAAAACTGACTCTTTTGTGAGAAGGCTTAGATGGATCGCTTTTTTTCCACGACCAGCGCTTAAAAGGAAATTTGTATACTAAGGAACGTAACAATATTGATTATTTATTTAACTCTAGAAGAAATCCTCCTTTCAATAAAAATCTAGCACAGTTTGAGGAAGAACTAACCAATATTATAAGAGGACTTAAATTCAATAGAAACCCTTATAGAGGACAGGAGCACCTTATAAATCTCAGGAATACGATTTCGGACCTTAATTCTTCTATAAAAGTCTTAGTCCATTCCGACAAAACTAATAATTTATATGGTGTATCTAAAGATAAATATAATAACCTTATCCTTAAGGAACTAAGGAAGAATTATCGCAAAACTAACCATGAGAATCTGGAATCTATAAACTTGGAAGCTTCTGCGATTATGTCTAAACTTGGCATCGAGAAAAAGACCGAATCATTCTTCCCAAGAACTCCGAGTATAAATCTTAAGGATCACAAAATTAACTTTCGAACTGAACTGCCTGTTAGACTAATCGCCCCCTCTAAATCCGATCTGGGGGTTGTTAGTAAATCCATCTTGGATAGAATTATCCCACAAGTTCGTTCTTATTGCTCTATTTCTAACTTATTTTTATGGATTGGTACATCTGATGTAATTAACTGGTTCAATGACCTGAATAATAAAAAAAAACAAAAATGTATCCAGTTTGACATTGCCAGTTACTATTCTTCTATTTCGCCTTCACTCCTCAACATCGCTCTCTCTTTTACATTTAAATATTCTGACATCACCACAGATGAACTGTACATCATTCTCATCGCAAGAAAAACTATCCTGGAATTCAACAACGAATATTGGACTAGAGCTGATACTTCCAACAATTTTGATATCACAATGGGTTCGTCGGATTCAGCGCAATTGACGGACTTGATTGGAATCTTTATTTTGAATTTTTTAAATCGGAAAATTCCTCAACTTAGCGGTGGAATTTATCGTGATGATGCCCTTTTTACTGTCTTAAACTGTAACTTAGTTAACCTTAATAGTATTAAGAATAATATACTCGATCTATTTAAGCACCATAACCTAAAAATTGAATTTGAAAACATCGTCAAACTAGCTAACTTCCTGGATGTATCCCTTAATCTTGACACCGGCCTATATTACCCTTACCATAAAGACAATGAGAATCTAAATTATGTTAATTTTAAATCTAACCACCATATTAACGTTAAAAATGCTATAGTCAGTAATGTTGAAAAAAGAATCTCAAATCTATCTTCTAATAAACTTATCTTTGACGCTGAAGCCAATTATTACAACAATGCGCTTTCTAGAGCCGGTTATCCTGACAAAATTAAATACAGTAAAGAAACCAATCATGGAGGAACTTATAGTAATATAGTTATTTATAAGCATGCCAATAGCATAAAGAAAAGACCTAGATATAAAAATATAATTTGGTACAACGCTCCTTTTTCTCTATCTATTATTAGTAATATTCCTAAACTATTTTTAGGGCCTTAGATAAATGCTTCCTTCCTTCACATATTTATAGTAAGATCTTTAATAAGCATACAATTAAATTCTCTTATTCCACCACTTCCAACATCTCTAACATTATCTCAAAACATAATACTAAAATATTAAGTAATAAATCATATGCATCCAACACTGAGCATAATAATAATAAAAATAGTAAGCCCGACGTCAATGTTAACTCTAGGCTAGATTCCATAAATTTAAATACGACGTCAAACGTAACTTTGTCGAATGTTCATAATACTAATCTAAATCAGGAAACTTTAGCACCTATTGTAAGTAACTTCTCCAAATCAATTCCTTCTATAAATAATACTGGGTCACTTGCTAATAACTCTGGTAATTTCTCTAATCGTAATTGCAATTGCCCTATTAGAACTAAATGTCCTCTTAGTAACCAATGCCTTGATAAAAATGTAGTGTATGAATGTAAGGTTATAACTGGTACTAATTCTTTTACTTATTTTGGTTCCACTTCCACTTCCTTTAATGCAAGATTTTATAATCACAATTCTTCTTTTAAATACCAACTTAAAAGGACTAACACAGCACTCTCAGAACTCATATGGTCCTTAAAGGACAAACAAATTAACTACAACATTTCTTGGAGAAAGGTTTGCAACGCCTCTCCTTACCTTAATTCTTCCCTATCCAGAAAATGTAATCTCTGTCTTGCGGAGAAATTTACCATTAACTCTAATTTTAATTCTATAATGAATAGACGTACGGATTTATTTTCGCTCTGCTTGCATAAATCCCATAGAACTTTCTATAAAATATACAGCTCCTAATATCTTACTACCTAATTAGTTTAACATTTTTTTTTCTCAAACTCTTTTTACAAATATACCCATCGTTCTACCTTATTTCAGTATATTATACAATATTACTCATAGTATGTCGTTAGCGGTCCCCTAATTTTCTTCTTTTTTTTTAATTTCTAATCTTTAATCTGCAACTTTTACTTCTCGATTACTTCTTAATTCATCTTATAACTCACTATAGCATTTTCCTTATATTCTCGGCCATACACATTTTTATTTTTAATATAAACTAATATTACCATTAGAAAAATTTTGTAAACATATTTTTTTGACGTAATATATATTTTTTCTTCCTTGAATTTTTTCTTTCTTCTCTCCTTCCATGATCGTATTAAATCTATTATTTACTTTTTCCTATTACAATATATAGAAACAAACTTGGACCCTAATTAATTCCTCTAAGTTCATAATTCATTTAACCTTATCTTCTTAATAAATTTTATTTTAATAATACATTTTAATAAATTGCTTTTCGCACATCTTATTAAACCTTTCAATATATAAACCTTAAATAAATAGTATTCTTTAATCATAAGCATCACCATTCAAAAACCTCATTAACTTTTAATTTCTTAAATTTTTAAAAATTTATGTATTATCTTACAACGGTTTTTTTTTCTCTGTGAGACAGTGTTTCTCAGTATTAAAGGTTATCTCTCTCTCTCACTCATTTTCTCCTCCTGTCTCATTAATCCTTCTTATACTCCTCCATCATCCTTTCCTTATTATTATATTTTTTCTTCTATCTATATTCTTTCTTCCTCTTCCTTATCTTTTCTTTCCCCCTTCCTTTCCTTTTTTCCAATCTCATATATCCATCTTATTTTATTTTTCATATGTTGATTTAACACGTCACTGGTCACAAGTGTTTTTTAAGCTTCATATCATGTCTCCCTATTTTATCTGATGAGAACGCAAACATCATCCCATGAAGATATTTGTTTTTGAAATGCGCATAATAAAATACATAGAACTCTTTTAACCATCTTTTGATTTTATATATATAAATATATATATATATATATATATATATATATATATATATATATATATATATATATATATATATTGTTATATTTGGGGAGGGTCATATTTGCGTAATATTGCCAGAATTAATAACAGAACACACTCACTGTTTGGTTGGTTTTCGCTTCTCGCTGTCTTTTATATATATATATCTGCGATCTAACTTACTCGGTCCTCAATGTTGCCATTGACTGACCGGCGGTCAAAAATAATACAGATACAATATAGACAAACACATATATATATAGTTTACATAAATCTTTCGTTGCACATCTGCAACATCGTCAGTGGTGTTATATTCATTGTTCCTCCTGTTGTGTTGTATGTCTACGCCATTTTTTTTTGTTCAGTCTGTCTATATATTTATTTATTTATTTGCTTGTTTGTTTATCTTATTTTATTTTGTCTTCTTTGCGCATGCGTTTGCGTGTGTGTATAGTGTTATGTGTGATGTGTGACTAGTGTGTATAGTGTTGTGTCTGCTGGGTGACTAGTGTGTGTTTATGTGCTTGTGTATGTATTTATTTATCTTATTTTATTTAATTTAATTTACTTATTTATTTATACTTCTCTTAGGTCAGTGTTGTTTGTTTGGGTGTTGTTGTTGTTCCACTCATTCTTTCTGTTTAGCTTTGGTCTTCTAATTTCTATTTCACTGGCCTCTCTGATTTGCCTATCTGCTGGGTCATTCCTATGTTTAGATATTATTCTAATTTCTATGTTGTCTATGTTACCGTCATGATGTTGTCTAGCATGTTCGTATAGTACTGACCCGTTTTTTCGTCCTTTTAGTTCCCCCCAGTGTTGGTCTATCCTTTCACCTATGCTACGAGCTGTCTCACCTATGTATGTTGTTGTCGTGTTTCTGCAAGTACCCTCTGTACATCTTATGCTATAGACTACGTTTCTAGTTTTACAGTTTATCCGGGGGTTCACCTTACATATGATACATTTCCTATTGGTACAGTGGGTTTTCTTAAAAGGGTAGGTTTTGCTGATCAGGGATTTTATGGTGGTTCCTGGCTTTTCTACCACCTTTATTTTTAAGTGGGTCTTTCTCAGGGCCTTTCTACACTGGTTAGCTAATTTCCCTCCAGGGGTGGCGTCCACAAACATGACACTCTGATATCTCTGGTTGTCGTACCATGATGTGGCCTTCCCTATCTTATGTCTAGCCCTATCTAAGCTATTCCATGATTTGCTCCTGTATAGTGGGCAAATTCCTTTCATGTCCAGTTCTATGAGGGTCTTATACTTTTCCATGGCTCCTTCGTATACTCTGACTCTGTCTCTTTGGTTGTAGCCAGAGAACTGCATGCGGTTGATGAAGTGTTGGATGTGTCCTTCCATTTCTGTTGGGTCGCACATGCTGGACACATTCTTCATCACTCGTACCAAATCTGCGATCAGAATATTAAACTTAGCACTACTGGACATTGCTGAGTTTTTGAGTATCAGGTATTTGGAGGCCATGGGTTTAGCATAGTGTGAGTGGAGAATTTGGGCTCTCTCGTCTATAGTGTTAATCCAGAGTTCTGTGTCTAATACAGGTAGTCTATTGTTAGGGTGTTTGGAAGGGAAGTCTATAGTTACAGTTATACTCTGGTGTATGGAATTAGCTATCTGCTGGATGCTTTCCATCGTGCTACGTTCTAAATCAAACTTGTTAGTGCTCTCTAGTGGGGGTGTTCTTATAACTATATTGATATCGTCTACATAACGAGAGTACATGATGAGGTCTATGGAGCTTTCATTAAGGAGATCTTTAAGTCTCCTTTCCCACCATACCATGAAAAGGTTGGCAACATCGCCAGCTATGCTGACGTCGATGGCTGCTCCCTCATTTTGGGTGTAGATTTTCTCATTGAACTTAAATATGTGGCCCTTTAGGGTAGTTTTGATACTAGCCCCTATTGCATGTGCGACCATTTTTCTTACCTGATCAGTGTTTTGGGGGGTCCGTATAGCTTTGGTCCACCCAATCCACCTTCCTATGGGAGTCTTTTTAGCCATTGAGGTTATGGTGGGGGGTCTACCTCTTATAGGTCTACTAGGGCAGAAACATCTAAGGTCATGGCTGTCTAGGTAGTCAGTGTCGTAGGTAAGTCTAAGTAGGAGGCCCAGTTCGTCTGTGTCGACGTCGCAGAACTCCACCTCACTCTCAATGATCACCTCCACACATCTTTTCACAGCAAAATCAATGTTAATGGATGGGTACAGTGACACCACATCCATGCTGCCTATTATGCAGTTGGATAGGCTCCTGTTTTTGTTGCACTCACTGATTCTGCTGAGGAGGTCCTCTGTACTTTCACATACATCTGGGGACATCTTGATTATGGGGCGTATAACCATTGAGAGGAAGTAGGAGATCCTGTAGTTGCTAGCTATATTAGCTCCGCATACAGGTCTTGTTGGTGGTCCTATTGTCGGGTCGTCGACTGTCTTGTGGTCTTTGCGGAGCCCATACAAGGGTGGTATGCCATTGTTAGACGCCTGGAAGTTGTTGGCAGTGCGTCTGCTTGGCTTTAGGATGTCAGTCCACATCATCATGTGAGCGTTGAGGATTTTTTCTCTCCCATCGTGTGTTAGTTGTGCAACTTCGCTCGTGTTGGTGATGTGGGGTTGCATTGCCTCGATGTAGTTCGGCATGCTATCTATTGACATCCTACCAGACTTATCTGTGGGTAGACACACTACCTCACCATCCCTTGTGCGCTGCTTGAGGCTAACCAAGCCTTCTACAGGTTTTATCCCAAGTTGTTGGGCCTCTGGTCTGCTCTGTCTCATAGTGTACCTGTCTACTACTTGTCTAATCTTATTTCTAGCTATGGTGAACTGTGCCTCCGTCTCGTCATCTATTTGTTGTGGTATGCAAACTCTTTTATTAAAGGGTAACCTCGTAGGATAGATATTACCCATCTTATATGTTTTGTCAGCTGGGTTGAAAAATAGTTTCTCTAAGGGGTTGTCGTTATTTCTATCGTCATAGTTGTGTGTGTTGCTATTATTGTTATCATGGTGGTTGTTGTTGTTTCTATCCTTAGCATTAATATTATTATTGTTATGATTGCTAGATGTATTGTTGTTTACTTCACCGTTATTGTTGTTGTTACTGCTATTTCTACCATTGTGGTTGTTACTATTATTATGTTTCTTGTTTTTGTTGATGTTGCTACATGTACTATTTCCATTATTACCACTGTGGTTATTGTTGTTGTTGTTGTTCGTATTGTTACCGTTATTACTACTGTGGTCACTGTTGCTCACATGATGATGTAAGAAAAATGGTCGCACATGCAATAGGGGCTAGTATCAAAACTACCCTAAAGGGCCACATATTTAAGTTCAATGAGAAAATCTACACCCAAAATGAGGGAGCAGCCATCGGCGTCAGCATAGCTGGCGATGTTGCCAACCTTTTCATGGTATGGTGGGAAAGGAGACTTAAAGATCTCCTTAATGAAAGCTCCATAGACCTCATCATGTACTCTCGTTATGTAGACGATATCAATATAGTTATAGGAACACCCCCACTAGAGAGCACTAACAAGTTTGATTTAGAACGTAGCACGATGGAAAGCATCCAGCAGATAGCTAATTCCATACACCAGAGTATAACTGTAACTATAGACTTCCCTTCCAAACACCCTAACAATAGACTACCTGTATTAGACACAGAACTCTGGATTAACACTATAGACGAGAGAGCCCAAATTCTCCACTCACACTATGCTAAACCCATGGCCTCCAAATACCTGATACTCAAAAACTCAGCAATGTCCAGTAGTGCTAAGTTTAATATTCTGATCGCAGATTTGGTACGAGTGATGAAGAATGTGTCCAGCATGTGCGACCCAACAGAAATGGAAGGACACATCCAACACTTCATCAACCGCATGCAGTTCTCTGGCTACAACCAAAGAGACAGAGTCAGAGTATACGAAGGAGCCATGGAAAAGTATAAGACCCTCATAGAACTGGACATGAAAGGAATTTGCCCACTATACAGGAGCAAATCATGGAATAGCTTAGATAGGGCTAGACATAAGATAGGGAAGGCCACATCATGGTACGACAACCAGAGATATCAGAGTGTCATGTTTGTGGACGCCACCCCTGGAGGGAAATTAGCTAACCAGTGTAGAAAGGCCCTGAGAAAGACCCACTTAAAAATAAAGGTGGTAGAAAAGCCAGGAACCACCATAAAATCCCTGATCAGCAAAACCTACCCTTTTAAGAAAACCCACTGTACCAATAGGAAATGTATCATATGTAAGGTGAACCCCCGGATAAACTGTAAAACTAGAAACGTAGTCTATAGCATAAGATGTACAGAGGGTACTTGCAGAAACACGACAACAACATACATAGGTGAGACAGCTCGTAGCATAGGTGAAAGGATAGACCAACACTGGGGGGAACTAAAAGGACGAAAAAACGGGTCAGTACTATACGAACATGCTAGACAACATCATGACGGTAACATAGACAACATAGAAATTAGAATAATATCTAAACATAGGAATGACCCAGCAGATAGGCAAATCAGAGAGGCCAGTGAAATAGAAATTAGAAGACCAAAGCTAAACAGAAAGAATGAGTGGAACAACAACAACACCCAAACAAACAACACTGACCTAAGAGAAGTATAAATAAATAAGTAAATTAAATTAAATAAAATAAGATAAATAAATACATACACAAGCACATAAACACACACTAGTCACCCAGCAGACACAACACTATACACACTAGTCACACATCACACATAACACTATACACACACGCAAACGCATGCGCAAAGAAGACAAAATAATATAAGATAAACAAACAAGCAAATAAATAAATAAATATATAGACAGACTGAACAAAAAAAAAATGGCGTAGACATACAACACAACAGGAGGAACAATGAATATAACACCACTGACGATGTTGCAGATGTGCAACGAAAGATTTATGTAAACTATATATATATGTGTTTGTCTATATTGTATCTGTATTATTTTTGACCGCCGGTCAGTCAATGGCAACATTGAGGACCGAGTAAGTTAGATCGCAGATATATATATATAAAAGACAGCGAGAAGCGAAAACCAACCAAACAGTGAGTGTGTTCTGTTATTAATTCTGGCAATATTACGCAAATATGACCCTCCCCAAATATAACAATATCTGTTTCGACACACGATTTCATATAAAAAACCTCGCAAAACTAATTCATCGCCGCTATATATATATATATATATACATATATATATATATATATATACATATATATATATATATATATATATATATATATATATATATATATATATATATATATATATATATATATATATATACATATATATATATATGTATATATATATATATATATAAATATATATATATATATAGATGAATATACACGAGTGTGTATGATTGTGTATAGAAGATTATATTAATAAAAGGAATTCCAACTTTGTCTGATTTACTTGTTTTATTTGCAATCCTTTAACATTTATAATGGTATTAGAATGAAATAGAATGGTAGAATATTAAATGTTAAGTGTTAATTTGGTAATTCAACAAGTACTTGTTCAATTAACACTTAACATTTAATATTCTACCATTGTATTTCATTCTAATACCATTACAAATTTTAAAGGATTGTAAATAAAACAAGTAAATCAGACAAAGTTGGAATTACTTTTATTAATATATATATATATATATATATATATATATATATATATATATATATATATATATATATATATATATATATATATATATATATGTATATATATGTATGTATGTATATATATATTGAAGACTAAAATCCAAAGAGGGCTCGATAAGGATAAATATATATCAAATATATAAGAACCGTAGAGCGAATATTTATTAAATAACTGATTAAAGTTTAAGCAAAGAATCGCTGCTTTCACCCTTAACGGGATCTTCTGAAACTAACAAAGTCAATCTGTAAACGCAGAACTGGATATTTCAAAAAACGTTGCAACCGGAGGAAGACAGGAAGACGATACTTTGGTTCGTGGGAACGTTCGCTGGCTAAGAACGGGAAAAAACGAATATAATACGTCATTAATAGGAGCGGTGAAAAACAATTACGCGCAAAGACAGAACCACGTTTATGGTATAATAGAGGTCGTAGACTAATGTTCTCTTAGGTGGTGCATAGAGACGTTATCTGGCGATGAACGAAAAAAACGAAGATAATACGTCATATGTGGAGCGTGGAGAACAATAGCACGAAAAGACAAAACCACGTAAATGGTATAGCAGAAGTCGTAGACTAAATTATAACTAGGAGACCGAATGAATCTCCGCTACGGAGTTAAGAACAAAGTAAATAAATACAATACAGAAGTAATAGAAGTAAATAAATACATACACGCAAACAGATACGTACATACACAAGCATACGCAAAATCTTACCATAGGTATACAAAACCACGCACATATAAATATGTGTGTCTGTGTAAGCGTGTATACAAATAAATAAATAATTATATAAACGTATATAAATAAATAAATACGTATATAACAAGCGCACACACATACCTACATGTAAATACACGAAAGTTCGGAGACGTAAGTCAACCAAAACATGAAGTACACATATACACACGCCCTACATACGTACGAACCTGCATACTCAGACAGACGCAAAACTCCCGTATACACATAGCCGAACCATATGTACCAGAATATATAAAAAAATTATACGCCATAACAATCAAATATACGTACGAGAAAGTATACGTACCTTCACAAAACATACGGATAATATATACTTACCTATGCAAATAAGTAAAGGTATAAACAAAACATATACTTAGCTCCCACATCGAGACGTAAAATATCCACGTATAGATCGTACTATCCGTTAGGGTATAACGTGGGGCTGTAATACAGCAAAGTTTTGTGCAATTTATGTTTACAAGCCGAAATTGCCTCAGATTTTTTGTTTAAGATGTGGTCTGTGGCGTAGAGTATTTCCAGGGCCTCAGCGGCGCAGAGGTCACATGGTCTTTTATTTCCGTTATACGATCTAGCCCTCGCTAGGATCTCCCAGTGTAACTTATATTGGGTGTGGTTGTCTTTTAGACTCCAGATATAAGCTGAAAGTGACGTCATATTCCTTCTTAGAGGGTAACGAAAAGAATGGGTATGCATGTAAAGACGCTGCTTGAATCTATTGGCGGTTAACCCTATGTAGGCTCGACGGGACGTGGGTGTTACAACCTTACATTTGTAGACAATGTTACTAGAGAGGCATTTCCCGGATAGGGGGCAATCAACCCGATCTCTACAATTACAGTTAGTACTAACTACAGGGTTGCACGTGTTCCTACGGCTAGGTAGTTTTTAGCTAAATTTGAAGCTGTGATGTTATGTGCAAGGTTAGGAGTCGTAGAGTAAGAAATTTTAATAGTATTTCTATTAAAAATTTTACTATGTTTATGTGTAGGGGAAAATGCTTCGTAATAAGGGAAAGAAAGATCTTAGCTAATGGTGTGGCCACCTCCATATTATATGGTGGGTTATACCAACAAATGCGACGGGATCTATTTCTTCTCGGTCTATTTTCGTACTCTGTATATGCTACCTTATCGACAAATCCACTTTGAGCAAGAGCTTCATTGTAATAAGTGGAATGGTCGTTGAAAATACGCTCGTTGGTGGAAAGACGGGAAAGCCTCAACGAAACGTTTCTTACCAGGTTCTTGGTTATGCTGGCAGGATGGTTGGAATGCTTACTTATGTAATTAAGCGTATCATTCGGCTTTCTATACGGGTAATACAACCCATTCAATAAGTTGAGGGTAACGTCGTGGTAATTAACGACCGAGAGATTGGCCTCAACCTCTATAGAGATGTTGAAGCCTTTAAAGAAGGCTGTGAGTTCTTTTCTGAACCTGTCGCAAGCACGAGGTCCGCACTTAGTCATGGTCAAAAGACCATCGTCACGGTAGAAACCACCGCCCGCGTTGGGGAATTCGTCCTTGATAGAGAAAAGAAGGAAAAGGCCGATAAGATCAGTAACCTCCGCAGAATCACTGGCGCCCATACTCACGTTGAATGGGGTACTATTGGATTTTTTAATCCAAATAGAGTCGTCGAAATTAATCACCGACTTACGGGCATTGAGGATGACATCAACTTCGAAATCCTTAACCACTGTGAATGTTTTAGCGAAATTGATAGCTCTAAGGAGAAGTGGTAAAGTGATGGAGGAGTAGTAATTGTTGATGTCGAATTGGATAAAACGGCAATGTTCCTTGTTACATATGCCGTTAAACCAATCAATCACCGCGAAGGAATTGTTCCACAGTGCAAGAGGGGCCAAACTTCTAATTTCAGGTATAATTCTATCAAGAATCGTCTTACTAACTCTACATAAATCGGACTTCGTAGGTTAATTGGCCGAATAGAGGGGTTTTCGGAAAATTGGATTTGTGATCCTTCAGGGTAAAGTGGGGAGAAATAGGGTCCAGAGGTTCGGTCCGGTCCAGGATGTTGAGATCAGATGTGATTTTAAACCCAGCATCGTTGATTTCATTGATGACGCACCGATTTGTTTTACGGTAATCCTTAGTTACAGCATTATGTAGTAGTTGATGGTAAGTACTGCGCTCCACTTGATATAGGTTACCAGTTTTGTCGGAATGGACGTGCACGGCATTAGAATCCTTAATAGAACGAATTCTATTCTTCAGGTCTAGCTGGAAGGAATTGCTCCTATTCCGAAATTTGAAACTCCGAATGAGTTCCAAGACATCATTTTCGAAGGGTAGCAATGCTGGGTTACACGGGGTGTTATTATAGGTTTTAAATCCAAATTTATCCTGTCTGTTGTCTGCTTTTCGCGGATTATCGAAGTAAAAGGCCCGCCAACGCAACCTTTTAATGAACGCGTATGTTTTCTGTATCAGGAGTTTTAGGTATGTTTTCCTGCTTGGTATGGGTATGTTCTTTGTAGAAATATTCAGATGTTGTTTCTGCATGATGAATATAAGTCAGTAGAGTGCTCAACCGAGGGAGCCAAATAGTAATAATAATAAATTTGAAGACTAAAATCCAAAGAGGGATCGATAATATATATATATATATATATATATATATATATATATATATATATACGTAGGTCCCGGGTTGAGTCGGGGATAACCACAGTAAGTAAGGTACTCAATACATGGCAGAGTAAAATATATTTATTGTATAGAAGGAGCTTCTACAGGACTAGTACTGTTTCATTCAGATGAAATCTTCAGGAAGCTGGGTGTCATATTAAGTTATTCTATTTATACATTTAGGTAGTGATAATGGAGGGGTGGTGGCTGGGGGGTGGATTGTTTGGGTAGGATGGTATTTAGATACATAGGACCACAACTTTGGGGAGTGGTCAATTAGCCAGAGTGCTTTTGTAAAATAAAAGAAAAAGAAAAAGTAAATAAATAAGTAAATAAATAAATAAATAAATAAATGAATAAATAGATAAATGAATAAATAAATAAAAATAAACAAAAACCCCAAGAATAGTAATTCAACAGATATATAGTAGGGAAATTTGTTTAGGTGGGTTGGTATTAGAAGATAAACAAGACCGAATCATGGCACAGACTGAGGTGAGCGGTGAAGTTAACATACAAGCTACAGGTGGCCAGAGTGTTTTTGTAGAATGGAAAGAAAAAAATATATTTACATACTCACAACCACATACATAAACACTTACACACACACATATATATATGTGTACATCTATACACACATACACATACATATATATATATATATATATATAAATGTAAGTATGTATGTATACGTACATACATATATGTATACAGACGTACAGTAGCATGTATATATATATATATATATATATATATATATATATATATATATATATATATATATATATATATATATATATATACATACATGCAGGTACACATACATATATGCACGCATCAGTTTAGCAGACGCTTATTATAGCGCTTGCTTTGTTCGTTTGTCAACAAACTGAACAGCCTGAATTTATGCCATACGGTGTTAAGGCAACCACGTCACCTTTTTGTTCAACACTGACACAGGAACGATGTACTAGTTTCAAGCTTGTTAGCTATCATCAGCACCGTTTACCCATCTGCCAGATAGTTGAACGTTCGAAAGTATATACTTTCCTTATGAAAATTAACGGCTGAGCAGTGTGTATATATATATATATATATATATATACACACAAGAAAAAAGCACATACACACAAATATACACACACACGCATACACATACACACACATATACATATGCATACACACATATATATATACATATACATATCTACACATACACATATACATGTGTACATACACACATATACACACACACACATGTATGTATGTCTCTCGGTATAAACTATACTATACATACATATACATACATATACACGCACATACATACACATAAACACATATACACATACACGCACTCGTTCGCACACATATATGTATCTATATATATATTGGGAAAAAGTAAACTGAGCCTGATAGAAGATTAAAATATTTATTATCACTACCAGGTTATTAATATTATCACCAAGTAATTAATATATATATATATATATATATATATATATATATATATATATATAATATATATTAAGAAACACAGTAAACCGTGTGTCTAAAATTACAAGGGTTGAAAAACCACATTTGTTTGAAATATTTAACCAAGAAGCAGATAGAATGATAAAATAAAAAATATTATTATACAAACCGCCTCAATAACCATTATATCTCTCGGACAGATTATCCCTAATCTGTTTCGCCCTGAGTGTGTTTGTAACATATAATCCTAGGCATCATCAGCGAGAGAATCAGATTAAATGCAACAAACACTATTTGCCAACGTTCACACAGAAAGATGAATTTGTCACCTCGTGCTCCGCTAGTCAAACGTGGTAAGCGTGTATTGAATAGAAATAACAGTCCAACACACGCAACTTAATAAGCTCAACTTGTGAGGGAGCAGAAATATATATGAAAATTAGAGTTAAAATTCAATTGGAACCCTGCAACTATTAAGCTCCAAGTATAAAAATTCTGAGCCGATTAATAATATATAGTAAGAAACACAGTAAACCGTGTGTCTAAAATTACAAGGGTTGAAAAACCACATTTGTTTGAAATATTTAACCAAGAAACAGACAGAATGATAAAATAAAAATATATTATTATACAAACCGCCTCAATAACCATTATATCTCTCAGACAGATTATCCCTAATCTGTTTCGCCCTCACTGTAAATGAGGTTGGTGTTAGGAAGGGAATCCAGCTGTAGAAATCAAGCCAGAATCAGTTCCCGTCCCACCCTTGCAAGCAGCGAAAAGCGGACGTATAATGATGATCATGATATATATTTAGCTGTTGTTCAAACAATGATAAACATTGATTGCCAGCTAAATTAACAGTTTTATATAGTTTTTATATATAAAATATACAGAAGCAAAGACCAATCCAAACCAAACAGTGGGTGTGTTTTATTATTTTTGGCAATATTATTACAATATGACCCTCCCCAAATATAACAATATTTGTTTCAACACACGATTTCATATAAAAATCCTTGCAAAACAAATATATATATATATATATATATATATATATATATGTGTGTGTGTGTGTGTACATATATATAATCATCATCATTCTTATACCTGCTTTTCGTTTCTTGCAGTGGTCAGAGGAGTTTCCCTCAATTTACCACCTTGACACATGAGTTTTATTGTTATTTTCAGTTTGAAAATTACAAATGTCAATGCAAACTTTAGAATTCAATTATCTTCTCATACAATGTTGTAATCAAAGAATTATTAGATTAAATATCTTTTACTATACACACCATCAGTTTGCAAATACATATGTATGTAAATATATCTATGTATATAGATATGTGTATCTATAGACAAATACATGTATCAAAAAGTGCACTCACAAACACATGTGCATGAAAACACAAACAAACTCACACACTCAGATGCAGGAAGATTTGGTGGCAATGATGTCAGGGGAAGATTCCTGCAGTTTGATAACAAAAGTATTAAGTGAGCTTTGGTAACTATTTCTATCAAACTGGCTTGTCATGTACCTAATATAATGTGATTCTAATTTATTCAGTTATAACTCTTTAGTATATATATTTTTCTTGTGTTGAGTCAAAAGAAATCAATAGGTAGTGAAATACAGCTTAGAAATAGACAAGAGAGTAAAATTACTTGACCAGAGGCCTTAGTATATCTAGTTTGATATGTCATTGTTCTACGTTCAAAACTTATCAGGGTTGATTTAGCTTTCCATCCTGTGTTGATAAAACCTTTCCAATTAATCAACTAATGTAGCAGAGTTCATTGAATTATTTATACACTTTATCTATATTATGCTAATATTTCACATGGTGTCTGTATAAAATCAATATATGAGTTACTTTAATGCTAAACAATTACTTGCTAATTTCATATAGATTAACAACATGAATTCAAATATGAATACTAACTTAATTAGTTATATGAGTTGGTTGAGTAGGTTGTGTGCTAGGCTACTGATGCAAAAAGGTTAATTGGTATAAACTGCTACAATTAGCATGATATTCTTCTTTTAAATAACCATGAAAATATCAAGCATTGACAGGTTGTTCTTGGTCCTCAGACTGCAATTTTCCTCAATAAATTGAGATGAAGGCATCATTCCTTTCAGTTGGTATTTGAGAATGCTCATGATCCCTTGTTTAAACCAATTACTTCTTACACAATGTAAAATTGCTGAAAAAGTGTTGTACTATCTGCCGACTGTAACTCCTGCCAAAAGAATCATTGCATTTCCAGTGACATGAGGCAGGATATGGACTCAGAATGCACAGAGCTAGAACAAATATCACAAAATCTCCTGTCTAACTCTTTATTGATTCTGATAATCCATTGCCACTGGATTGGTACTTTATTTATCGATCTTGAATGGATTAAAGGCAACGTTTACCTCAGCAGGATTTGAACTCAGAAAGGAGAGGGTCAGAACAATTAAAGAGGCAGTTAATCTGGTGCACTAACAACTCCCCCAATTCATCAGCTGTATACGTTAGCCATCATAATCATTGTTAGAAACTACTTCTACCATCATAATCACATATGCTAGAATTTTAAATTTAGTCCTCATAGTATATGGTGCTAGCATACATCTGTCAAAGTGTATAGCTGTCATCATAATGAATATAAGTTAGAAAGACGATTCCTTCATCATAATCATATATGTTGGAAACAAATACATTAGCGGAAATTGTATATGTTTGAAAGGTACATCTGTCGTAATATATGTTAGAAAGATAATTTAGTTATCATGGTCACCACTACATTTATATTAACCCTTTCATTAGCATATGTCTACTGAAATTTGCTGCCCTTGATTTGAAAATCATGATAAAAAATAATTAAGTATATGGAAGGATTTAGTAATGTAATTAACTTTCACAGTATTAAGCTATTGTTTGGCAACATGCCATTCTTGAAAAAGACCATCAAACTTTACCAGCACTGCGACACTAAATTAAATGTAATGAGGAATCAGAAATCAAATGGAGCGATCCAGTTTAGCCTGCATGGGACAAAGCAACCTCTTTAGTATTTGCTACATGATGGAATACACTCAGTACGCCTCCTAAATGTGTGAACCAACAAACAGATACAAAGTCGAGTAGAAGAGACCCTTAAATCATGTGAAGTACTTGCCATCCTTTTTAATGTAGGTACCATAACATGCACCTAATTCACTCTACAAAGGGGTTTGTAATTAAGTTGAGACATTGTAGAGTAGAGAGGACTGTGCAGTCTTACCAAGTACATGACAACTTCTCTAGTACTAGGGATATGATAAAGTAATCCCAGTATACTCTGTAAAGAACTAGTGATGGTGTCAAGATAAAAGAAACCCAGTTTTACTCTGTAAAGTAGTAGGGCTGGTTTCATGATAAAATGCATCTAGTACACTGTGTAAAGTGGTTGTCATTAGAAAGAACATCTAGCCATAGAAATAATGCCCAAATGAGCAACATATGAGCATCATGGGATCTCTCTAATCCCTCTGGTCTTGGACTATGTCAACCCAGTCTAACAATGCCAGGATGGAAATCAGATATTAAATGATAATGATAATGATATTTGGAACATAACTTAACAAAGGTTTTTACAAAGAAATTATGACACATTAAAATAAATAAATTCATGCCATAAAACAAGGAACAGTTTCAAGCAGTTCGATATTAAATGGGTTGACATTATTTTCCTTAAGTGTAAATGATTTCTGTTATATGTAAATAAACTTCTTGACAATGGGGTCATGTAGGGATCATATGGGTGGGCTGGTATATATGGTGAAAGGTTGTAGAAGCAAGTCAAAAGGGGGAGGGAAATAAGGCAGGAAGTGAAAGAAAGGAATTTTTAATTGTATCTATATCCAATACAGAGTACCCGACCTCCTATGGGTACATGCTGAAGCATATAAACAATATGCCCCCACACCCCCCACCGCAAGGTGGTCGTGGAGGGGCCACGGCAAAAAAGCACCCAGCCCACACTGTAAAGTGGACGTGTAGGCGCCACGAAAAAGCACCCAGCACTCACTGTAAATGAGGTTGGTGTTAGGAAGGGCATCCAGCTGTAGAAATCAAGCCAGATCAGTTCCTGTATGAGCAAGGCATGGTCAGCCGACCAGACACTGCACACAACAGGACAACCCGTCTAACCCATGCTAGCGTGGAAGAACGGACGTAAAACGGTGATGATGATGATGATCCAGTGAAACATATAATTATAAATGCAAATATAGACAACTGTGCTTTTAAGAAAACTACCTACACACAAATGCAAACATACAACTGCTTATATAAACTTATACATACCCACCAACTGACATATACACATATACATACACACTCACACATAATACCTATTTTTCCATTATGAGTGTTCATATGTCCTAATATTAGATTATTTTCTGTAGTCAATATGCAGGGGAAGCTTCCAATTCCATTTTCAATATATATATATATAAAACCCTTGCTAGTTAAAACAACAATGAGGATGATGATGATATATATATATATATATGTGCGTGTGTGTGTGTGTAGTGTGAAGAAAAGACAAATTTATAGCTGATACAGAATCAGACTTTCGAGACCTTAGGTAGGAAGAAACAATGTTGAGTAACATTAACAATAAACATCATCATCATCATCATTTTTCCATCTGTTTTTCCATGCTTGCAGTATGTTGGATAGGTCTTTATCAGCAAAGCATATCCCCACATGTCTCGATCATTCGTCAGCTCCACTGTGAGGTTCAACAATTTGAGATCAGTTCTCACCACACCTGCTCAGGCCTTTCTTGGTATTTCTTATCTGCAGCTTTCTTCAACTGGGATTTCATGGCACTTCTTTACTCAGTGATAAACATTGATGCACATTACATGTGCTTACCAATACAGTTTTAGCTCTTGCACACTACTTCTGATTCATCTTATACCCAGTTTTTCTCTCAGTTCATTAAAGCTCTGTTGTTATCTTTACATTAACATTGCACATCCATCGAAGAATGCTTGCTTCATTTCTTAAAAATCTGTGTAAATCCCCTTCAGTCATTGTTCAAGTTTCAGAGACATGCAGCATAATAGTCCACACACAGGTGACATACAGCCAGCCTTTCATTCAGAAGAAAAAACTTTTTGTTGTCAACAGAGGTAGTAGTTCCTTAAACTTCTTCCATCCTGTCTTTATTCTTGCTACCATGTTCTTGGAGAACTCCACTCAACTGCTAATTAAATCAAATAGATAGCAGAATAATAATGGTTTCTGATGAAGGCACAAGGCTAACACTTTTAGGGGAGGGGGAAATTAATTGAATTGGCCCCTCTGCATTAGTGGTACTTTATTTTATTGACCTAAAGCTAACTTCACGGGGATTTGAAATCAGAAATTTCTAGGATGTGTTCACTATGCTGCAAATCCTTTTGTCCAACATGCTACCAAAATTGCCAATCCATCAGAGAATAGTAATAATAATAATAATAATAATAATAATAATAATAATAATAATAATAATAATAATGCTTTCTTTATTAACCACAAGGGTTTACATAAAGTAGACATTAAGGACATTACAGGACAATACAGGACGGTACAAATGGGCATTTCTGCGTGTAAAAAACAGAGGATGTAATAAAATAACAAAGAAAAATTCCCCAATAGGGGGGAGACTTCCGAGGGACATTTGTGGAGAAAGCCCATTAAAAGACCACAGTGACCCTGACCACCAGGGCAAGTGCCCTCTCCCAGTTTTCCACCTTTAATTTACAGACACATACTCAGAGAAGGCCCATTCATTCGGGCCATACTTGCTTCTCTCACTCATCTTTCAACAAAATGCTGGGAAGAGAGCACTTCCCTCTCTACCCTGATTTTCCTTTTCAAATGAAATTTGAAAAAGTTAATCAGGGCATCACCGAAGAAGTAAGTGCTCGTCTTCAGCCCTTTCAAACGTGTCCACCATACTATCGCTTTCGCCATGGCCACCAGACAGATAAAAACTGCCTGCCCTTCCCGGTTAAAGGAAGAGGGCGGGGAAATCCTCACGATGGACTCAGCTGATAGCTGGATCCGTCCTACACGTGACAGCAGGTGTTCGACATAAACCCACAAGTCAGAAATGCTCGGACACTGGATGAGTGCGTGCAGGACGTTTTCGTCGCCCTGTGCGCATCTCGGACATGCCCGGCTTACGGCACCTCCATGCCTGTAAAGTTTATCCCCAACTGGCAAAGCTCCCCTGTAGCACTGCCAGGCCAGGGATTTCTGGAAGTTGTCCATAGGCCCCGGCCCAAAAGTCCTTCCAAAGAGATTGGCTAGTTGATTTTCGTCGACGCCCAAAGTTTCTCCAAGTACGTCGTCGCTCTTCCCCTCCACTAATCCCCTATAGAACGCCGAGGTGGAGTTTCCACCGATCACATTGCCCGATTGGTCGAGGGCTGTGAGCGCCTGAAGACATTCCAGTTTCCAAGCGCTCCCTCTCGGTCTTCGCTTCACCTAGGACTGCAGCTCCGTCAAGGAGACGATCTGGGGAAAAACGTGTCTAGCAAACGGCGACCACACCTGATCACCGTCGAGGAAGAGGTGGAGATGTCGTAGCCTGAGCGCGTGTCTGCGCATCATCAGCCACGGCATGCCCAGCCCTCCATGTAGCAGGTGTTGACAGCAGATGGACCGCCTGACCATCGGAGCGCGTCCCTTCCACAAAAAGCGAAAGAGCAAACGCTCAAGCGCAGTCAGGCGGGGCTTAGGACAAGCTACGACGGTCAGGCGATAGTAGATGACGTACGCGATGTACGCGTTAGCTACCTCCGCTCGACCTTTCAGGGATAGCTTCCGCTCGGCCCATTTCTGGGTGAGAGAAGCCACCCTGCTCGTCACCTCGTCCCAGTTTTTGTCCGTCTGGAGGTCTGGACCGAACCAGACCCCTAGCAATTTAACCGGTCCGTCCGTCTAGCGCCCGACGACGCTGTTGGACGGCATGGACCTGCCTCTCCAGGTGCCGAGCTGCAGGCCCACTGACTTTTCCTGGTTGATCATTGCTCCTGTCACCGCTTCGTATTCTCTTAGTGTAGTGCCGATCGCCTCGATGTGTTTGGCGTTCGACACCACTACGGTGACATCGTCCGCATATGCTGACACGGATCTTCCGCATCCTAGTTCGCGCGGGACTCCCTCTCAACGTCTCCAGTTTGTGCAGTAATGGCTCGAGAGTCAATACGTACAATAGGGACGACAGGGGACATCCTTGGCGGACCGAGCGCATGATGTTGAACGGTTCCGAAAGGTGACCGTTCACTCTCACTACAGAGCAGATGTCGCTGTGCATGGCAGCGATCCAGCCTCTGAAGACGGGCCCAAAGCCAGCCGCCCTCAGGACTGCCGCTAGGTAACGATGGTCGACCCTTTCGAAGGCTTTCGACTGATCTAAGTTGATCAAAGACCCACCCGTGCCAGGTTCCCTAGCTACCCTCTCTACGATGTATCGCATGAGGTGGAGGTTGTCGTGGATGGATCTGTCGGGAATGGCGCATGTCTGTACCTCCCCCACTAGACCACCAACGACAAGCGCCAACCTCTTTGCTCGCACCTTTGCCAAAATCTTGAACTCTGTGTTTAGCAGAGTTATGGGCCTAAAATTATCTATGTTATCCCCCTTGTTCGGATCCTTTCTCAGCAGCGCCACCGCTCCTTGGCTCACATAGCTGGGAATTCTCCCGTTCTGTTGCCAGTTGCAGTAGACGTCCGCCAAGAGGCCTCCGAACAAGTCTGGCATTTGTACGTAAATTTTATAGGGCAGACCATCCAAACCAAGCGATTTACCCCTTGTGCAGCCAGTCATTGCCTCCCGTACTTCAGTGGTTGTTATCGGCTTTTCGCAACACTCCGCCTCAGTGGTCGAAAGCCGCGGCAGTCCGTCGAGGTAGACACTAAAGTCCATCCCTCGATCCGGTCCGCCACTGCCCCCGAACAGTTGAGCGAAGTGTCGCTGAAAAGCTTCACACATTTGCCCGGGATCGAGTAGCATGCGCCCGTCGTGGTCCACCAAAGACCGGATCGTGGCTTTGTTGCCACCACGCGCCTCCGCCACTCGGGCCCATTGAACGGCTTTCGTCCCCTCGTGTCTGAGAGCACGCACCCTAGCTCTGACAACGCAGCCTTCGTGCTTTGCATTGAAGAATTGGTCAAGGGCCAATTTCGCCGTAAGTACGTCGATCGCGATGCCTTTGCTAAGCGCCTCGTCTAATTTTCTAACTAATTCTCCCTCTGCTCTATTTTTCTTTCTTGCTAAAGCCTTACTAAACCTAGTGGACTCTATTCTAATTGCTCTTTTCAGAGCAAACCACCACTTGTTGTTGACGATGGCCCCCGTCAACGCCCGCTTCACTAGTTCGCTAATTCGGTCTCTGTAGGCCTTGCGCGCTGGTAAGGACACGTTTAGCTTCCAGTAGCCGGTCCTCGTCTATGAAGCCTATCTAAATCAAGCACACAGATCACGAATTTGTGGTCCGTGTAGCTGACTATCTTGAATTGTGGACAGCCTATGCTAAACCTATCTATTTCCCTACAAAATACTCTATCTAGATATGATCTGGATGACCCCTATGCGATTTTTCCAAGTCCACATTGGCACATTCGGGAAATCCAATCGGTATCTGTCAGACAGTTCAAAACGCCTGAGCAGGTTGGTGAGGCTTTTGCACCCTCCTCCCCTATCCGCTGATCCCACACAGTCCCAGTGTGCATCTAAGATCCCGTTCCAGTCGCCCACTAACACTAAAGAGCGGGACGTTCCAAGAAAGGTCTCCAGACGTCGGAATAAATCAGGCCGCCCTGCTCCTGTTGGGGCATAGACGGCCACTAGCCTGAAAGCTTGCCCGTCTCCGCTGGTCACGTCTAGCACCACCAACTAACCTTCTAGGTCTAGGAAGATGGCCCGTATGGCGAGATCCAAACCTCTCCGAAAAAGCACAGCAACTCCTCCCCCCGATCCCGGCTGGGAGATGCGTACACATCGTAGCCGCCGAAGATCGGTGCGAAGGCCCGTGCTTCGGACATTCTGGTCTCGCTGATGGCCACTACATCTATGTTTAGTGACCTGAGGTCGTTGAGCAGGTGGCTCTGCTTCCATGATGACCCCAAGCCACGCGCATTTACGCTGCCTATTCTGAGTGAGGTCATGTTGAAATGGAGTGGAAAAGATGGGAAAGACCGCTTACCTTACTTATCGTTGAGGAAGGATGGTTTCTCCATTCTTTTCAATGCTTGTGGCCTCCTCCGGAAGGATGTCCTTATAAATCCTCCTGGCGAGTGTTTGTCGGAAGTCTCCGATGTCTTTGGGGAATTTTTGTTTTAGTGTCGTGTACGTTTTCTGTGTGATGCGAGTGATTTGTATGCGTGGAGGTGGTGTGAACTTTTGGGTTGTTGTGTAGTCTTTTTCTGTGATGCTGGTGTTGTGTTGGATGTAGTGTAATACTTGGTTGTTGTTCAAATTTAATGCTGTGTAGTGTGTATCGTTTTGGTTATTTTGTTTTGTTTGCGTTTGTTGTGGGTTTGTTTCTGTTTCGCATTTTGGTGACTTTTGTGGTGTTGGTGATGGTGGTGTTGGGGTTAATGATGGTGATGGTGTTGGTGTTTGTGGTGATGGGGTTGGTGATGCTGGTGTGGATGGTGGCATATCTGTCCTAACTTTTTTGTTTGATAGTTTATTTGTTTCCCTCTGTATTTTGTTTTTTGGAGGGGGAGGGAAGAGAATTTTTTTCTTTTTTGGTTTCTTTTTTCTTTTTTTCTGATACCGTTTCCTACTCCTCGTCGTCACAATCTGTCACCAGTTGCGATAAGCCGGGGAGTGGAAAATGCTCCACAGGCGTTAGTTTTGGTTGTGGCGTGGTGGATGATGTAGGCGAGGTTGACCCTGTACCCATCTTTCTTTACCATTTTTTTTGGCTTCTTCTAATTCCTCCTGAGTTACCTGAAATGCTTCGCACTGTTTGGCTACTCTGGCAAAACTCAGGGTGGTTTTCTTAATTTCATTGTTGCTGTTGTTCTTATCGTTATTTTTGTTATTATTAATTTTAGTTTCAGTTGTGGTGGTGGTGGCGTCAGTGGTGTTCGGTGTGGAAGAGTTCATTTTGGTTGAATTCATTTCGATATCACGAGTTCATTTATTTTTTTCTTTTGTTTCTGTTGTCGCTGTGGTGGTGGTGGGGTGGCGGCTTTAACACCTGCAGTCATTGGTAATGGCGGGAAATGAATGTCTGCCTGAGACAAATTTAAAATATTGCTACTGCTTATATTTATAGTGTTGGCAAACGTAATAATATTTACAATGGTGGTGTCTGTGTGAGGTGTTATTTTGTGAGGAAGGCTATCAGCTACTGAGTCGGCCATGATTTTTCAAAGAAAATTTTATTTTGTTTGATAATAATAAAAAAGTTTAAATTTTGGGCTCAAGGCCCCAATCTTTTTGAGTGTCATTTTCAGAAATCAATGTATGTGCACTTATATACAGTTGACAATAAAATTTTTCCATAAATGGCAATTTTAAACAACTGAAAATAACAAACCTTTGCGGAGCTCACGATGATACGATTTACTACGTAGGTTGCTTATAATAATAATAATAATAATAATAATAATAATAATAATAATAATAATAATAATAATAATGATTTCTTTATTGGCCACAAGGGCTAACACGAAGAAAAACATTACAGATGGCACAGAACGGTACAGGACGATGCAAAGTGGGTTTGGGCCATGTAAACAGGTTATAACAAGATAGAAATAAATATTCAAACAACAAAAATTCCCCAAATAGGGGGAAACCTGCGAGGGTCACTCGTGGTGAAAAGAACACAAAAGACCACGGCCACCCATACCACCAGGGCAAGCGCCCTCTCTCAGTTTTCCCACTCCTCAGTCTACAGGCGCATACTCAGAGTGTGCCCGTTCACTCGGACCAGAAGCGCCACTTTCACCCACCTTTCAACAAACTTACTAGAAGACAGCACTTGCCTCTCCACCCTGATTTTACACTTCAAGTGAAACTTGAAAAAGTTAATCAGGGATTGGCCGGAGAGGAAAATGTCCATCTTCAACCATTTCAGCCTTGCCCATCACAATCCCTTTCGCCATGGCCACCAGGCAGATGAAAACTGCCAGCCCATCCTCCCCTTTAAAGGAAAATGGTGGGGCTATCTGTACAATGGACTCAGTTGATAACCGGATCGGTCCTACACGCGACAGCAACTGATCAACATAGCTCCACAAGTCAGCAATCCTCAGGCACTGAACGAGTGCGTGCAGGACGGTTTCGACACCTTGCACGCATTTCAGACAGGCTCAGCTGACAGAACCTCTGTGCCTGTAGAGCTTATCCTGAACCGGCAACACTCCCTGATAACACAGCATGACCAGGGATTTCTGGAAGTTGTCCATGGGCCCCGGTCTGAAAGTTCTCTTGAAGAGAGCGAACAGCTGATCGTCTTCGATGCTCAGGGTCTCCCTGAGAACGTTGTCGATGCCCAGGGTCTCCCTGAGAACGTTCCCCTCCATTAGCCCTCTATGGAACGCCGAGGTGGATGTTCCACTGATACTACTGCCCAGCTGGTTCTGCCACTGCCCCCAAACAATTGATCACAGTGCTGTTGAAAAGTCGCACACATCTGCTCGGGTTCGAGCAGCGTGCACCCATTTTGATCAGGCAAAGACTGAATTGTGGCCTTGTTGCCACGTCGCACCTCCATCATACAGGCCCATTGAACGGCTTTCGTCTCCTCGTGTCTTAGAGCACACGCTCTAGCTCTGACAACGCAGCCTTCATGCTTTGCATTGAAGAACTGGTCGAGTTCCAATCTCGCCGCAAGTACGTCGGTTGCGATGCCTGTCCTAAACGCCTCTTCTAGCTTTCTAACTCTCCCTCTACTCTATTCTCCTCTATCACTACTTCTTTACTAAACCTTATCGATTCTTCTCTAATAGCCCTTTTCAGGGTAAACCACCACCTGTTGTTGACCATCGCACTCGTCAACGCACGCTTAACTAATTTGCTAATCCCGTCCCTGTAAGCTTTGCGTAGCGGGAACAACGCGCTCAGCTTCCTGTAACCGGGCCCTTGCCTATGGTGTCTATGTAAGTCAACTTCACAGCTTACAAATGTGTGGTCCATGTAGTCGACTACTTTAAATTGTAGAGAACCTATACTAGCCTTATCTGTTTCCATACAGAATACCCTATCTAAATACGATCTGGATGACCCGATCCAGTTTGCCCATGTCCACATTGACACATTCGGATAATCCAGTCTATACCTGTCAGACTATTCAAAACGTCTGAGCAGGTTGTTGAGGCTTTTACACCCTCCTGCCCTGTCTGCTAGTCCTACATAATCCCAGCGTGCATCTAAGATACTGTTCCAGTCGCCCACTAACACTAAAGAGCGGGACGTTTCAAGAAAGGTCTCCAGACCGTCCTGGTCATCCTGCCCCTGATGGGGCGTAGACAGCTACTAGACTGAAAGCATTACCTTTGAACCACTGACTTACCTCTGGGTCCAGGAAGATGGCACGTATGGTGAGATCCAAGCCTCTCTCTCTCTCTACCACAACAGTATTGACAAGATAGTCCGCAGTAATTTACCTATCTATCTATCTATCTTTGAGCAAGAACATAATCTAGCTGCGGTCTGTTCTACAGCGTAGATGTAATTCACTTCGCGCAGAAGTTTTGTTCAAATTTATTGCGGAAATTTTGTAAGTTCAATTTTAATTTTGATACTATTGTGTAGCTTGATCCCCCGTCTGAACTGTCAGGCGGTGGGTCAGCTCATCTTTACCCCTCCTAGGGGTGAAAAACCTGTTTTTAAAAATTTTGTGGCATAAAAAATTTCAATCGTCTGACAGAAATGTTAAATGAAGCTAACGAAAATAGTGGTGGGGGGGGACAGCGGTAAGAGTTGTAAGCTCGCACGCTTTAGTCCCCCCTTCCTTCCCAACTAACGTCATAGAGAAGAGAAGGAAAGGAAAAATAAAAGAAAAACAGACGAATCTGCGGAGAAATATGACGAAAACACAAATCTGGACATTGATTCCAACAACGAAAAAAAAAAATTTGAAAAATTGCATGACAATATTAATACCACAAACAAAGACATGACAAACAGAAAAATAACATTTGAAAACAACATAATAACAGAAAGCAAAGCAGACGACAAAATCAACACCAATAATATTTCATTTGCACAAACAACAAAGAAATCTTTGACATATATACCTGAAAATATTTCAGATGTGGCACAAAGAATTACAGACGCCAAACAATATATAACTGAAGGAGAAAATGGTATTTTATCGGTAAAAATGCCTCAAGAACTCACCAAAGACATTGAAAGTCGAACGGTCGTTTTCCGCACCATCAACAACATTTCTAAAAAACCTGAACAGCCAACTCAAACAGAAATCAAAACAGTACTTACAGAAGTGCTTAATGAAACCACTTTCATAAGAAAAGACAGACTGTATGGAAGCCTAGCGATTATTATGAAGAACGAATCGGCGGCAAAAAAATGTGCTTTGTCACCGATTCGTTCAAAAAATTTTACCTTTTATCCATCTTATATGGGTAAAAGAACTCAACGCATATGGCTGGATGCAATGATGCCAGATGTGGACTACTGCTGGCTCATAGCTGGCTTCATCGATCCAGCAAATGACAACGTGATTTCCATTGGGAAAACCACAGACAATGCGTTCAGTGGAACAGGTATAGAACTTGTAGTGCAAATGAAGCCTGAACGCATCGCCCAAATACCCGACAGAATCCTATTAGAGGGCCACGGATATATAAACATTAGCGTGGAGGGGAGAAGGCCGTCCTGTCATATCTGTGTAGGCAGAGGGCACCTGAAGGCGGCTTGTCCCCAACTCAACAAAAAGAAAACCCTGCTACCAACACCAGCTCCACCACCACCACCACCACCACAACAGATAAACAAACAACAAAACTCAGTCCCACCCAACCCGTCCCTCAGTAAAACTACACCACCACCACAACACAAACAGTCACAACACATTACCCCAAAACAAAATACAGGCCCACCCAACCCCTCACTCAATAAAACAACACAACCACCGCAGCCACAACACACAACACAGTCTAACATAGTGACATCCATCTCCCCCACAAAGAAAACCAACACGGAAACATTACCAGCAAACATACCTCTTCCCTCCAACACCGAAGATAACCCAACGAATTCGGAGGAAGAAACGGAGTCCTTCAGACAGATTAAAAGGAAAAAAAGAAAACATGTGCAAAACACACAAAGCCAAACAACCCCCACCCAAATGTCAACACAATCCAACAAAACACAAAACACCCCTCCAGCAACAAACAAAACCAAACCTGCCCCTCCCCTCTTCGAAACACTCACACCATCAGAAAAAAAGACATTACACTATACTTACATCAGCAGAAACAATAATAAATTAAATGAACTCATAAACAATAATCCTTCGGTACAAACCGAAGGTGTAAACTTTGTTTCTTCAGAAAACTACCCACATTTAAAATTAATAAAGATCCCAATGAACCTCTACCAAAAACTAAAAAAGGATGTTAAGTAGGACGTAGGACCACCCTCTGTCAAACCCATAAACCGCGTCCTACTAAAAAGCTTTCCCCCTCCCCTTCCCCTCCCCAACACAACTCCAAACACCCCAACCCCACCACACACTGACGACCCCACACCACCACAAGACACCCCTTCACCCAACACCCCCGACCCCATGGAAGTCGTGCGACCCGAACCCCGGGAAGCAGAAAGGTAGGTCTCTACACTCTCCTTTGGCTCTGCCGCCCACATGGATGTGTTAAGAGTAGGATGTTTGAATGCACGTGGCCTTGGCTCAACTTGGAAGCAAGCAAAGCTTCTAAATGACCTCAGGTCATGTGGTATAATTGTAATGGTTATCTGTGAGACTCGGATCAGCGTCGTGCGGCAGCTGGACCCTACCTTCGATGACTTTGAGGTGCATGCATCTCTCTGTCAACCTGGAGGTGGGGGTGGGGTTGTCGTACTGCTGCAAAAAAACACCTGGGTCTTGCCGTACAGGTTGTTCACTCGGACCCGGAGGGTCGTTTGTTGGTGCTAGACGTTGGCAGTAGTGAAGGTGCGGCCTTGAGACTGGTCGCCGTCTACTCCCCTTTCGGAGCTGAACGGCCCGACTTCTTCCAGCGTTTGGAGACTTTTCTGGGAACGTCGCGTTCCCTGCTTCTAGCGGGGGATTGGAATGACATCCTAGATGCACGTTGGGACTATGCAGGAGCATGTCCTGATAGAGGTTACTCGACCGTTTTAACTTGGTCGATAGATATCGACTAGATTTTCCAACTGTGCCTACCTGGACTTGGAGAAACCACAGTGGTCAATCTCGATCGTACTTAGATAGATTCTTAGTTAGAAGTAAGGATAGGGACATATTAAGCTGTCCAGAAATGCGCACGGTTGGCTATACGGATCACAAATTAGTGACCTGCGTAGTCAATCTCGAGAAAACACATAAACAGGGTCCCGGTTACTGGAAACTTAATTTGTCTTTACCGGCAAAAGAGACTTACAGAAATCGGATTAGCAGATTAGTTAAGGAGAGGTTGATGGGTGCAATCGTCAACAACCGATGGTGGGCATCTCTCAAAAGAGAGATTAGAACAGAATCAATAAGTTATAGCAAGATGTTAGCTGCCGATAGGAATAGAAACGAGAAAGAATTAACAGGTAAATTAGAAGAGGCAATCAAGAGCGAAGATGTGGCCAGAGTGCTGGCATCGAGGACGGCCTTGAACCAGTTTTTCGATGCAAAGCACGAAGGCTGCATCATTCGAAGTAAAATACGTGCTCTAGGTAATGAGGGGGCCAAAGCCGTTGGCTGGGCCCGCGTGACAGAAGCTAAGAGTGGAAATCGATCCACCATTCGGTCGTTGCAAGACGAGGATGGACGGGTGATCCGGGAGCCTAAGCAGATGTGCGAGGCCTTTCAAAGGCACTTTGCCCGATTATTCGGGGGAGGCGAGGGTCCGGGCGAGGACGTGGATTTCGGTCCATACCTCGACGGCCTGCCGCGTCTCTCGAGCGAAGAGGCAGAGTCCTGCGAGGGACCAATCTCGGCTGATGAGATCGGAGATGCGCTGAGCCAATGCAGCAAACGCAAATTTCCAGGTCTCGATGGTATACCTTACGAACTTTATTTAGCAATGCCGGTCTTCTTCTCCGAACTCCTCGAAGCGGTCTACTGCAATTGGCAGCAGAACGGGAGAATTCCTTGTTCTGTAGCCAAGGGCGTAGTCTCGCTGGTGAGGAAGGACGAGAACAAGGGGGATAGTATAAATAATTTTCGGCCCATAACCCTGCTAAACACAGAGTTAAAGATTTTGGCCAAGGTGTTAGCAAAGAGGTTAGCGCTTGTCATGGGTAGCCTGGTGGGAGATGCGCAGACATGTGCTATCCCATCCAGGTCCATTCACGATAACCTCCACCTCATGCGATACATCATAGAGAGGGTTGGCAACAAACCCGGCTTCGGTGGGGCCCTGATCAACGTGGATCAGTCTAAGGCCTTCGATAGGGTCGACCATGGTTACCTGGATGCGGTGCTAGCGGCGGCTGGGTTCGGTCCTGTTTTCAGAGGCTGGATCACTGCCTTACATAGCAAACACATCTGATCTAGGATCAAGGTGAACGGCTACCTTTCGAAGCCATTCGAAATCACACGATCCATTCGACAGGGGTGCCCTCTCTCCTCCCTTCTGTACGTATTGACTCTCGAGCCTTTACTGAGGAAGTTAGAGTTGTTTCAGGGTATCCCCCTGGAACCAGGATTGAGCAAAGCGGTGTCGGCCTACGCCGATGACGTAACAGTAATGGTATCGACCGACTCGGAGATCGAGGCGATCGGTACCTTACTGGAGGATTACGAAAGGTTGTCAGGAGCGAAACTGAACCGGGAAAAATCCATCGGGCTGCAACTCGGAACGTGGAGAGGCAGACCGATGCCTCCCGACGGTGTCGCCGGTAAAGTTGCTTGGGATCTGGTTTGGACCGGACCTCCAGGTGGAAAAGAACTGGGACGAGGTTACGATCAAGGTGTTTGCACTAACCCAGAAATGGGCCAAGTGTAAGCTGTCCCTAAAAGGCCGGGCGGAGGTGGCGAACCTTTACATAGCGTCCGTCACTTACTACCGCCTGACTGTCGTGCCTTGCCCTAAGGAAACACTCACCACCATGGAACGCATGCTCTTCCAATTTCTTTGGAAGAAGCGCCCTCCTATGGTGAGAAGATCCATCTGCTGCCAACAACCTTCGAAAGGAGGGCTGGGGATGCCGTGGTTGATGATGCGTAGGCACGCATTAAGGCTACGGCACCTACAAGTATTCCTCACTGGTCAACCAGTGTGGGCTCCGTTCGTGAAACGAGCCTTTCCGAGACTCGTCTCGCTCACCGAGCTGCAGTCCTGGGTCAAGCAAAGATCCGGAAAACTGGGAGACTGGCACACTGAGTGTGCTCAGGCGCTCAGGGCTCTCTGGCAAGCGGGCCAGGCCATCGGTGGAGAATCCACCTCATCATTCTATAGAGGGTTGGTGGCTAGCAGGGGCGATGACACCCTTGGAGAGTCGCTGGACATGGAAGAGGACGAACTGGTCAGCCTGTTCGGTAGGACTTTCGGCCCGGGTCCAATGGACAACTTCCAGAAGTCACTAGCCTGGCAGTGCTACCGGGGGGCTCTACCCGTTCGAGAGAGGCTCTACAGACACGGGCGCCCAGGCAGGGATCCCTCGAAAAAGATTTGCCCTAGATGCGTGCGTCACGAAGAAACCGTTGCGCACGCATTGGTGCAATGTCCGGGCATGGCTGATCTGTGGGGCTACGCCGAACGACTGCTGTCGCGGGTGGCGCCGATTCGATTGACCGCCGAGTCCGTGATGACAATCAAACCGCCTCCCCTCTTCACAAAGGAAGCAAAGGCGGTTTTTCTGTGCGTAATAGCCATGTTGAAAGAGGTTGTTTGGTGGACACGATTGAAAGGTCTGAGGTCAGGCAACTTCCTCTCTGGCCATAGTCTGGTCTACTTCTTCCGATATCACTTCGGAAGAAGGATAAGAATGGAGAGAGAGGTGCTTGGCCACAGCCAGTTTTATGAAAGGTGGGTGATAGTGGCGAGAATGGCTCGTGTAAATGGGCCTTCTCTGTATACCATCCTGTAGGTAAAGAAGTGAAGGAGAGGGGAGCACCTTCTCCATGTGCTCCCCGGGCAAAGGATTGCACACTTTTTCGGGGGTGTGTGCAACCCCCATCACGTCCCCTCCCTTTTGAGGTTGTTTTCGATTATTTTCATTTTATACCCTTTTTACTCGATTGTATGTAAACTCCCCCTTTGTGTTTGTCCCTTCTTTTTATGCCTTTATGGTAAATAAAGAAATATATCTTTGAGCAAGAACAAAAATGCGCAAATGCAAGAACAACAAAGCACAAATCGCAATGGCAATCTGACAGTACATAGCTAGTTATATAATTATGTATGCAGATAGTTATTGAGGTAAATAGGTAGAAAGGTAGATTGTCAACGAGATAAATAGATATCTTTCTTTATAGATAGATAAATATGTATACAGGTTAATTATGTAGGTAGGTACGTAGATAGTTACATAGGTAGGAATAAGTCATCAGAATTTAGTCAATATATTTCATCATTTTTAAAGAAAAGAAAATTATTGTAATTGATTTGAATGAATGTGCATTGAAATAAAGCGATGGTCTGATTGAAAGAGGTCAAGAAAAGGTGGAGGTTTCAAATATCTATACATGTTGCAAGCAAGGAATTATTAAATTATATATGTGCTTACTATTAATACTGATATTTTGACAGGTGCTATGGTGATATGTATATTTATATATATATATATATATATATATATATATATCATCATTTTACGTCCGCTTTTCCCTGCTTGCAAGGGTGGGACGGGAACTGATTTTGGCTTGATTTCTACAGCTGGATTCCCTTCCTAACACCAACCTCATTTACAGTGAGTGCTGTGTGCCTTTTTGCAGTGGCACCTCCACGACCACTTTGCAGTGGAATGATAGGTACCCCAGTCCCAGTCCCTATTTTCTCATTTCTACAGCTGAGTAAACGGGAACAATGTGAAGTAAAGTGTCTTGCTCAAGGAAACAACACATCACCCAGTCTGGGAATTCAACTCACAATCTTTCGATTGCAAGGCCAATGCTCTAACCACTAAGCCATGTGCCTCCACACATATATATATATATATATATATATATATATATATATATATATATATATATATATATATATATATATATATATATATATATATATATATATATATATATATATATATATATATATATATATATATATATATATATATATATATATTGGTAAACGGAAAAGAAAATGCTGACATATTGTTCACAGTGAAAAATAGTTTAATTAGGAATAAGTGAGAATTAGTAATAGTGTTGGTTAGTATTCAGTTTTGGTTTTAAGTTTTACCGGTTCTATCTCAAAATTATTTTTGAAAAGCATTAGAAATGCGCAACTGGTAAAACTTAAAACCAAAACTGAATACTAACCAATACTATTACTAATTCTCACTTATTCATAATTAAACTATTTTTCACTGTGAACAATTTGTCAGCATTTTCTTTTCCGTTTACCAATATATATATATATATATATATATATATATATATATATATATATATATATATATTAAAATAACAGATTAAAGTTTAAACAAAGAATCGCTGCTTTCACCCTTAACGAGATCTTATATATATATCGAGGACGGTCGACTGAGGTAGAAGCTGGTAAATAGTCGGCCGTCCTCTTGTCTCTGATTTCCAGCCCCATGGATTTTATCTGTTATATTCCTTTGTTATATTTTGAATACCTGATGATGTCACCGGATCCATACTGAATCCGTTCATTGAAATGATGATAGTATAATAAACCTTTCAAGGATTTACACCAGTCCAGTCTCCTGTTATTTTATAATATGTATGCATATATATATATATATATATATATATATATATATATATATATGTGTGTGTGTGTGTGTGTGTGTGTGTGTGTGTGTGTGTATGTGTGTGTGTGTGTGTGTATACGTGGAGAATTAAAATACAGGAGAACAGACCGTTAAGACGTACGTAGGTGCTATTTTAAATAAACATCTTTTAACAGTCTGTTCTCCTGTATTTTGCTTCTCCACGTGCATACGCTCTGCTAATTCTCTCGCCCACTAGATATTAACACTTCTAATATTTAACACTGCCAGCACTAGTATTGAGCACCCTATGCATACGCTATTTGGCAAATAGCTACATGTATCACCTATCCCTCATTTTCTCTCTCTTGATACGACGTAAATATTATATATATATATATATATATATATATATATATATATATATATATATATATATATATATATATATATATATATATATATATATATAAAATAAAGTTAAATAAAAGTCAAATGATTAAAATTTAGCTTCGTTTATTACTGCTATATATATTTCAGTGACAGCCATCTTTGGCTGTGACCTCTTCAGGCAGTTTGAATTAGTATGGTATAGACAAGTACATATGTCATACACCTAAACAACATATGTACTTGTCTATACCATACTAATTCAAACTGCCTGAAGAGGTCACAGCCAAAGATGGCTGTCACTGAAATATATATAGCAGTAATAAACGAAGCTAAATTTTAATCATTTGACTTTTATTTAACTTTATTTTTCACTACTCCGGAGTAACCAAACCAACCTGCGCACTTCGTCGAGTGCTCCAGCCTGCATACTGAGGTGTTGGTATACAACCAACATAAACTCAAAATCTCTCTCTCTCTATATATATATATATATAAATATATATATAGGGAGTGTAGCTTGGAGTTACCGTAGGTTCACCCGGGTGAGCACTCGATGTTTAGGTTCATTTCTGTGTTGAGCTGTAATATATTGAAAGGATAGCAAGGACGATTGGTTACTCCTTCATTACATTTATTGGTAGGAGACGCGCTTTTCGCCACTGATCAGCTCAAGGTTCGATCTGTATCGATCTTACCCGACTCAATAATCGGTAGCTCGACGGACCATTTTAAAGGGTCCGTCGAGCTGCCGATTATTGAGTCGGGTAAGATCGATACAGATCGAAACTAGAGCTTATCATTGGCGAACCGCACATCACCTACCAATAAAAGCAATGAAGGAGTTACCAATCGTCCTTGTTATCCTTTCAATATATATATATATATATATATATATATATATATATAGTAATAGTAATAAATTTGAAGACTAAAATCCAAAGAGGGCTCGATAAGGATAAATATATATCAAATGTATAAGAACCGTAGAGCAAATATTTATTAAAATAACAGATTAAAGTTTAAGCAAAGAATCGCTACTTTCACCCTTAACAGGAACTTCTGAAACTAACAAAGTCAATCTGTGATCGCAGAAGTGAATATTTCAAATTACGTTGCATCCGGAGAAAGACAAGAAGACGATACTTTGGTTAGTGGAAACGTTCCCTGGCAAAGAACGGGTAAAAACGAATATAATACGTCATTACTTGGAGCGGTGAAAAACAAAGAATGACGTATAATCTTCGTTTTTTCCGTTCATTGCCAGAGAACGTCTCTATGAACCACCTAATAGAATATTAGTCTACGACTTCTTTTATACCATAAACGTGGTATGTCTTTGCGTGTAATTGTTTTTCACCGCTCCAAATAATGACGTATTATATTCATTTTTTCCCGTTCTTTGCTAGGGAACGTTTCCACGAACCAAAGAATCGTCTTCCTGTCTTCCTCCGGTTGCAACGTTTTTTGAAATATTCACTTCTGCGTTCACAGATTGATTTTGTTAATTTCAGAAGATCCCATTAAGGGTGAAAGCAGCGATTCTTTGCTTAAACTTTAATCTGTTATATATATATATATATATATATATATATATATATATATATATATATATATATATATAATACCATATATATATGGTATTATTAATATTCTTTGTATAATATGCTTGATATATTGACTTTAAGTAAAACTCTCTTCATAATACTTTTCAATATTTTACTATCTTTTCATTGTAATATTATTTTGTACTTCTTGCTCTCCAATATGATGTCACTAACACTAATTATAATGTATCTTAATGAAGGTTCTAAAGATTAGGAATTTGATTACTTGTTTAACCATTATATATGCTTCGATGAATCCAGATATTTGTCTGGAAGAAACAATCGTCAGCAATTAAACGATCATCAGCATGAAAAAAATGTGATTGTTTTCTATATTGTATATATATATATATATATATATATATATGTAATTGTAGTAAGGTTGCTTGGATGTGTCCATAGGCGGTATGCCGGTTGAGCACTCAGGGAGACGACACAAGTCCATGGGATCTGACATCGTACCTTTGATTACCATGTATATCGTATGGAACATGTAGGCACACCCAATGTTAAATATTTGGATCTGTACTTTATCTTAAAAATCGCCGTCGCAACAGCCCTGATACGGCAGTTTAATTTCTATTGGTATACTCAATCCTGTCTCACCCGTCACTAATGCACTCCGTTTCATCCACAGTACCCTACTCCATTACATGCGTTTTTTGCGTATCCTTTCTATGTATTTTTTATGTATTTTCTTTACCTATTTCTTTATGTAATTTTTTATGTGTTTTTTAACGTAATTTCTAAGTTTATTTTTTGCATTGTTTTTATGAACTTTCCATATTAAATTTTTTTATATTTGTTTTTTTATGTGGATTAATTCATGTTAATATCCTAAGCCACCTTACTTAAGGTGTATATGAATGTGTGTCTATATATATGTGTATCCTGCCACGTGAGACTTTGCGTGTGGATTTTGCGGATTCTTTTTATATATATTTTTCTTTGTATTTTTTACGTATTTCTTTACGTAATTTTTCATGTATTTCTTGATGTACATCCTCATATTTATTTTTTAATGTACTTTCTGTGTACTTTTTGTAGATTTCCTTTATGAGCTTTTCATATGTAATTTGTTTATATGTGTTTTTTATGCTGATTATTTCATGTTAACACCGTAAGCCACCTTACACGAGGTGTATATGAATGTGTTTCTGTATATACTTATATACTGCTATATTTCTGTGTGGGCGCCTGTAGGCGTATGAGAGTGGCTATAAGTGTGCGCAAATGTGCCTCTCTGCGTGTACGTCTGTGGGTTGTGTGGATGCACGGATGTATGCAGGTATGTACACCTAAACCTGTGCAAGAATGCTTGTAAGGACATATATACACACACACGCACAACTGCGAGTGTCTGTAATTATATATGTGTGTGCGTCTGTGTCTATGTCCGTGAGTGTGTACATATGTATATCACCTTGATCACTTTAACTGACCAGTCTGGCGGGCGTCCATCGGCACCGCTGGTCACAGCACGCCATCCATTCCTCTCTGTATCGTGCTTTCCCCATCCACGTAGTGCCAATCATATTCCTAAAATCGTAACTCCACCTTCGTGGAGGCCTTTCGAGAGGTCGTTTCTGCTCGCGCGGGTACCACTCGCCAACTGCGCGGGTCCACCGATTATCGGTGAACCGGGCGACGTGTCCAGCCCATCTGAACTTGCTGCGCATATATTCCGTGTTGACGTCTCTCACGCCGGACTTCTGTCTGATGACTTCGCTCCTGATGTGCTCTCTCAACGAGATTCCTAGCATTGATCTCTCCATGGTTCTTTGAGACGTTACCAGCCTCTGCTCTTCTCCCTTCGTTGTAGCCCCAGTTCCACTGCCATATAACTGGAAAGGCGGTGTCAACATCAACGGCGAGATACTTACCCACCTCCGTTTCGCTGATGACATCGTACTCATCGCTGAAACCACGGATCAGCTTCAGACTATGCTGACGGAGCTCGACATCAAAAGCTCTGCAGCAGGCCTCAAGATGAACCGCATGAAAACGAAGTTGATACGGTCCGACAACGTACCAACTGGTCGAATGGAGGTTGGCGGTGATGAAATAGAGGAGGTGGAGGAATACATCTACCTATGACAAGAAGTGAACATGCGTCGAGACATTGAGAGGGAGATCTCGCGGAGAGTAAGGGCCGAATGGAAGGCGTTCGACGGCATAAGGGATGTGCTCAAAGGGAGGTTGGACAAGACCACCCGCACCAACCTCTTCAATAGCACAGTCTTTCCTGCAATGTTATATGGCAATGAAACATATGTATATATGGGTGCATATATGTATGTATGTGTGTGTGTGTATATATATATATATATATATATATATATATAAATGTAAGTATGTATGTACACGTACATACATATGTGTATACAGACGTACAGTAGCATGCATATATATATATATATATATATATATATATATATATATATATATATATATATACACATACACATACAGGTACACATATATATATGTACGTATCAGTTTAGCGAACGTTTATTATAACGCCCGCTTTGTCCGTTTGTAAACAAGCGAACAGCCTGATTTATGCCATACGGTGTTAAGGCAACCACGTCACCTTTTTTTGCCTTAACACCGTATGGCATAAATCAGGCTGTTCGCTTGTTTACAAACGGACAAAGCGGGCGTTATAATAAACGTTCGCTAAACTGATACGTACATATATATATGTGTACCTGTATGTATATGTGTATATATATATATATATATATATGCATGCTACTGTACGTCTGTATACATACTTACATTTAAGTAAGTGCCATACTAAGAGTGAGAAATGAAATTTCGTTTCATTATATTACAACTTATATATATATATATATATATATATATGGGTAGGCTTGGATCTGTGTACGCGCTGGTATAAGTATGTGCGTGTGTGTATATATATATATATATATATATATATACGCATATGTCTGGGTCCGTGTATGTGCACATGTGTGTGTATATCTGTGTATGCATGTACCTATATATGAGGGTGTGAATATATGTATGTGTACGTGTATGCACACCTGTGTGTGCGTACATTCTGGCGACAGAATTAAGGTGAGTGATGCTCGCGCCTGAATGGAAATAGACAGTGGGCAGTTTTGAATAGTCAAACATACAGATGACGACCAATGGATGTGCCGCACAAACAGGATGATGACAGATGAAGGGAATTTAAACGTACAGAATACATCAGACAGAAGATTTGCTTCAAAGTCGCTAGACATATCTGAGGAACTTGAGAATCCAGAGTCAGGTTCAATCCACAAATAGATCGTGCCTCGAGCTGTTCGCCGGAGAAACAATTGTAATATGTTAATTAATTGTGTTTCGATGTATCACTCATTCTTTGTTTTCCATATTATTGTGCTCTGCTCTGAAGGAGCATAGGGTGTTCAACCGGTACACCACCTATGGACGCATCCAAGCAACAATTATATATATACATATATATCTATATATACAATATAGAAAACAATCAAATTTTTGTTTAATGCTGACGATCGTTTAATTGCTGGCGATCGTTTCTTCCAGACAAATGTCTGGAATCAACAAAGCATATACTATGTTTAAACAAGTAATTAAATTCCTAATCTTTAGAACCTTCATTAAGATACATTATAATTAATAGTATCAGTGACATCATATTGAAGAGCAAGAAGAACAAATTAATATTACAATGAAAAGATAGTAAAAAATTGAAAAGTATTATAAAGAGAGTATTACTTTGTATAATATATCAAGCATATTATACAAAGAATATTAATAATTGTTTCTACTTTTGGCACAAGGCCAGCAATTACCCAGTGCATTACTGGTACTTTTATCGACCCCGGAAGGATGAAAGGCAAAGTTCACCTCGGCGGGATTTGAACTCAGATCATACAGGGAGGTAACACTATGCTTCAAAGCATGGCATCGACCCTCTACCGATACTGCCAATTAATAATAGCATGCATTAAGGTAAGACAGATGCATAGTGAAAGCATTCATATATATGTTATGTAAGCATTATATGATGAATTAGCTACAGGCAAAGATACAGGAGGTTATATAAAAAGTTCATGTAGAAAATATTAATATTTATAGTTGTGATGTGTGTAAGCAATAAGTATAGAGGTACATATTTCAAATAAATATATCAAATAAACATTCAATCCAACGGTATGAGTTATATGGCACTTCTTCTTTAAAGTTCTTCTATAAGGTATTTTTACCTTAACGCAATGTTTCTGTTGCCATGTCATAATCATGTTTGAATAATATCCCAGTTGTCTGGAAGAAAGGATCGTCAGCAATTAAATGCATTAGACAAAAATTTGGTTGTTTTCTATATTGTATTTCTGCTGTAATATATCTGATATTTTACATTGAACTAATTTTCTTACTGGTAATTTGGAGATACACAATATTACACTTTCTTATTTATAATTGTATATATATCATATATATATGTATAAATATTATTATTATTATTACATATATATATCATCATCATCATCATCATCATCATTTTACGTCCACTAGGTGATAAGATTAGCATGGGAGGGGGGTTCCGAGGCCTTAGTATCTTGAATAAAGATGGGTTGGAAGAAGTTTAGGGAGCTGCTTCCTCTGTTGACAAAGAAGGCTTTCTCCCTGTGTACGAAAGGACGGTTATATGATGCCTGGGTGACATGTGCGATGCTGCATTATAGTGAGACATGGGCAGCAACTGCAGAGGATATGTGATGGCTGGAGAGAAATGAAGCAAGCATGCTCCGTTGGATGTGCAATGTCAATGTGCGTGAATAACCAAGCATAGATGAGTTGAGAAAGAAACTGTGTATAAGAGGGATAAATTGAGGTGTGCAGGCGAGAAGACTAAGAGGGTATGGACATGTGATGCGAATGGAGGATGACCGCTGGGTAAAGAAGTGCCAAGAAATCCCAGTAGAAGGATGATGCAGTCGAGGAAGACCACGAAAAACATGGGCGGAAACTCACCAAGGACATGACGAAGGACTGTGAGATGCTGTGCTGAATAGGACCCGTCCAACTCTTGCAAGCAGGGAAAAGCAGACGTAAAATGATGATGATGATGTTGATGATTTTCCCTGCTTGCATGTTGGGACGGTTCCTATTCAGCACAGCATCTCTCCACTTGTCCTGCTTCTTCATCATCTTCTCTGTGAGCTTCAGCAATCTGACATCTGCTCTCACCACCTCCACCCATGTTTTTTGTAGTCTTCCTCTACTGCATCTTCCTTGGCACTTCTTTACCCAGCGGTCATGCTTTATTCATTGATATTAGTTGAAACAAATAATGAAATTATAACTGGTTTTTTTTTTACATATATATTTAATAAATGATTCATTTGGTTTTATGCAGTGTAAATTAGAACATTACACATCAAATTGTTTATATCTAAATACACCCACCTCATTCATCAGAGCTTTGATTAGAGTTTTCATAATATTAAAGAGTAAATCTTTGAGAGCATGGATCCTTTGTGGTAGCTTACACAACATATTTAATAGAAAACAATCAAATTCATTTCATTTGAATGAATGGCTTATTTACCATACTCATTCTTAACTTTAGCTCAAAGAATTTGCTGCCTCCAAAATCTCAGGTGACAGAAGATATTTCTGTTTCATTCCAATTTGCCCTTTTACTAATAAAAACTTTTCTATTACTGAACAAAACTATCTTTTTGAGTAGTCTGTTTTCAATTCAAGAAACCGTATAGAAATAATGCACATTGGCTCAGAACACTTTAACGTAATGTAAATCTGAGATTGAAATGCAAATATTCTCAAATGGTTTAGATGTCATTGCTTGGTTCTCTACAACTAGCATATTTTGTGGAAAATCATTACCGAATATATTTTTAGATTCTTTTCTATCCATCAAAAAAAGTATATCTGTAGCTATACTGGAATCTTCAATTTTATCTTGCAGGCAACTTGGTCAATTTTATCCAATAAAATAAATCTTTCCATAACCAAAGCAAAACTAGAAAATGTTGGTAACATTTATTTTGATGATAATGTACACTTCATACTCTAAATTGCATGAGATATTGGGGCTAGTATCACACAACACTCACTTTTTAAACCTAACACATTATCAAATATTCTCAAATAAAGAATTACTGACTACTTCAATGGCAAAATAAAAATCTGTGTTTTTAGAGTGGAGAATTAATTATAAAAAGTATAATTAACTAGATATAGGTAATAAAGGAGCTTCTATGCACCCATCCAACATAAGAAAATTAGCAACAACATTTCTTTTAAATCATAACCTAGCATCTCAAAAATGGAAGTAAACACTGGTTAATGTAATCTCAGCTACAATATCTATAAACAAGGTGAGGTTGTCACTGTTTGAATATCTTTGATCATACATCCTCAATCAAAATTGACCTGGGACCAGACAACACATACAATAGTTGCTGAGTATACCTCCGTGATACTTGATAGCATTTCCATTTTATTTAGAATGAAATACATTTATTGCTTTTGAAACAACTACTGAAACAATTATATGATTTTGTCTCTCGTTTTTTATGTAAATATTTAGTACAAAAGTAATTTTTGGCAGTGGTTATTTGAGTAAGTTTTAGTGCATATCTGTCTAATAATTGTGTCGCTAATAGAAGTCTGAGATGACTGAGGAGTTACTTGGTCATCAATAGGTGTGACATCAATGCAAGTAGACATCACAACTGCAGAAATTGGCTTGAAGAAGGAATCATGTTTCAGTTGTTTACCTTGCTGATGTTGTTTCCACATAATATAATACCCTGGAGACTCTAGGATGTTGATAGTTTTGCTGAACATCAGTTTCTGTTGACAAGTCATTGTATAGAATGGCATTCTCTAGAGATACTCATGTAAAGAAGAGAATCAGTTTTAGTTAACACATTTTCAATGAATTTATATATGAAATGTCTTACCAACAAAAGATTATGTTTTTTAAAGAGTAATATGAAAACGAATAAGATAGACTTTTAAGTACCAGGCTGAATATAGATAGAAACATGCATGGAATGGAAGAGCTGTAAGAATTTTAATAGTAAAAAAATAGATGGTTATTATTTAGGAAAAAGTGTGGAGTGCTATAAAGAAATTGTGTAAAATTGAGTAAAAAACAGAATATGTACTGGTGAAATATCTTTTGCATTTGGATATTATTTTTGTCACCACATTATCATTCCATCTGCTTTACAGATATCATGATACAACTAGCTGTAGGGAATGTAATGCTATCTCAGAACAACAGCCAAACAATTTCATACTAGGATTTCATAGTAATTGGTATGCCATTCACTGTAACTGCTGTGACGAACTGTTTCCAAATCATCATAGCAGTAACACTGGATGGTATGCTGTCTCTGAATCAAGTCCATTCTCTGTTTATGTTTGCCATAATTCAGTAATTGATTACTTAATCTTTGCATTTTACAATTGATGATGTCACATTAAGTCTTATATCATGATCTGATCATGTAAGCAGGCTGTAGAAATATGTTTGCAAGATTAAAGGAATATTTAGAATCTAACCTTCTGTTTTCATTGAAGGATTTAACTTAGTTCCCACACCAACCACAAGACGCTGCATCTGCGGTGGATGATTTGCATCATGTTGAGTGCTTTTTCTTATTACATCATGATCTGTTAATCAGAAAGACCTGATATACCCATCAGTTAAACCTCTCAATATATATAGAGAATGAGAGGCATTAAGAAACCAACCAAAAATAGAGATTCATTTGAACAGGATGAGTTCTCTGGACCTAACATGACTTATAATGTGACAACCTGTCTATTCCATTCAAGACAACCCAATGAATATAGCATCACCATTTAAAGTTTTCCTTTGCAAGCAAGGAAGCACTTCATCATATTCTCTGACCTCTTGAATAGGCCAGAATCTATATTCTGCTTATATAAATTCCCATACACTATAGATTGCATTGGATGTGTTTTATTGTAACAGTGAATGCATTTATTATGTCATCAATACTAGGGAAGTCATCAAGTTTCTGAGATAACTGAAAGAGTTTTAAAAAGCCTTTGTTTAACATGTTTACCATAGTTAGATGTCCTTCTTATCATTAACCACTTTACAGACTGTATTGGGTTTGTATCAAAATGACACTAACAATAAGCATGTTGTCATGTCAACAAAAAGAGAGTCCTATCCATGAATTTTAGATATAGATTCTACAGCCGAATGTCCATTTTAACACTAACGACTTTAAAGGGTGTATTGGGTGGATTTTATTGTGGCATCAGTATATATATATACATATATATATATATATATATACGTATATATATATATATATATATATATATATATATATATATATATATAAATATATATATTTATATATATATATATTTGAATTTATGTTAACTTAATGTTAACTTAATGAAAAATAGTCTAACAAGACGGTTATTTAATTTGAAGCCTTATCAACCAGCCAGTGCATAAACAAACAATATACTTTTAGAAACATTGAGCAGGTTATACATTTTAAAAAGATTTATGTTAGCAGCTTCAACACACATTTTTTATTATAAAAATAGTCTAACAAGTTAGAGTATATAAGCCCTGGAGAGGGAAAAAAGTACACAGTATCACCCATGTGAATCCAACTCACATCTGCCATATACCAGAGTGCTGTGCTTACCAATTGTGTTGCACCAATGCGAGCTTTACACATTTTTCTATTATTTAAACCTTGACTGAATGATAAAGTTTAAAATAATGTGGTGCTGGTGTTGGTGTTGTTGGTGGTGCTGTTGGTGTTGGTAGTGTAGTAGTAGTAGTAGTAGTAGTAGTAGTAGTAGTAGTAGTAGTAGTAGTAGTAGTAGTAGATGTAGTAGTAGTAGTAGTAGTAGTAGTAGTAGTAGTAGTAGTAGTAGTGTTTGTGTGTGTGTGTGTGTATGCGAGTATGTGTGTGCATGCATGTGTTGGAATTCCATAGGTTAACAAAACCTGTGTTTGAACAGTTGAAATAACCAGATCATGAAATTAATGTGTGAGAGGCTCAACATTCCACAGACATCTATATCTTTAATGTTGTTCTCAAGGAGATTTACTGTGGCATAACGTCTACAAGGCTGGTACTTTGAGCAACAGAGTTGACTATTTCTTGCCAGCTGAATGAACTGGAGCAAGATGAAATAAAGTGTTGTGCTCAAGGATACAACATGCTTCCAGGAATTGAACTTACTCTTGTGAGCCAAACACCTTAATTACCAAGACATGTACCTTCACACTGCAGTATAGGTAACAACAGTAATGATAGAAACAACAACAGCAATAGCAATAACATTTTGTAATACAAACAATAAAAGTAACTACAACATCAACGGGAACACAAATAGCTATAACAATAACTACAACAAAGATAACCAAAGCTAAACATTAATAACATCCATGAGAGATTAAATAAGCACCTACTACAGCAATCAGCCCAGAGACACAAACAATGAAACTACTAATAAATTCAACAGCAATGATGAATGAATATGACAACAATATAATAGTGACAATAACAACAAAACAAACAACAACAAAACATCAACAACAACAGCAAGGAGAAACCATTTGAAATTAAATAAATATACATCTATCATCATTATCTTGATGCTTATATTGTTTTGACAAGAATGGCAATATTAAAAAATGTTATGTTTGTATGTTTATATATACAAATATACAAATATACACATGCACACACATATATATACATTTATATATATATACATACATATATATATATATATATATATATATATATATATATATATATATATATATATTTAAATGTATATGTATATATAAATATATATTTATATATATATATGTATGTATGAATATGTTGTGAGTGTGTGCATGAGTATGTGTGAGTGCTTGTGTGTTTATATATATATATATGTGTGTGCATATATATATTAACATATATATGTGTGTGTATATGTGTGTATGTAATTTTAAAATAATATTTAGAAAGGAAACTTTAAACAAATAAATGATCGAAAACATAAGCAAATTGTCGAAAAGTATATATATATAAAAAATGAATTATCGAAATTATCAACGGAAAGAAATTATGGTAAACAAAAATATATTAAAGTTTCAAAATAAATAAATATAGCTGGAAGATAAATATGGTGTCTCTTTAAGAAAACGTTAGGAAAAATAACTTGGCTAAGTGTGTGTCATGGTGTAGCAGTATATTGGTACTTTTTTACTGCTTTCCATCATTAGTCAGCAGCCATGCTGATGCTCTACATTAATGTCAATCATACTGAACCCAAGATCTTATTCTTTTCAAGTGTGGTACTTTTTTTATTGGTCTCTTTTTCATCGAACTGTTAAGTTATAGGGCATAAAAAGACAGATTTGTAAAACACTCACATGGGCAGATACACACAGACACACACACATCACATCATTTAACGTCCATTTTTCATGTTTGCATGTATAAGATGGGTCATCATGTTATCAGAAAATGCCGATCATTTGACCATGTCTTGCTCTTGTTGATCTGTATTTTGGGTTGGTTTCTACAGCTGAATGGTCTTCCAAAAGCCAATCATGTTACAGTGTTTATCGAGTACTTTTTGTTGTGTCACCATCACAACCACATTACTGCATGGACTGGGTAGTTTGTTGTTAATGTACCGGATCAGCATACATAGAGTCTACTTAGTGTTTTGTCATGGTAACATATTGAATGGCTTGTGAGAGCTATTCAAGTCATGTATAAAGAAACAGTCAGCGCGGTTAGAATTAACAACGAATATAGTGAAGAGTTTAGCGTAAAAGTTGGTGTTCATCAGGGCTCTGTTCTTAGCCCCCTCCTATTTATTATCGCCCTCCAAGATATAACAGAGGAGTTCAAGACAGCTGCCCATAGGAACTTCTATACGCAGATGATCTAACGCTCATAGCCGAATCAATGGCTGAAGTAGAGAAGAAATTCCAAACATGGAAGCATGGCCTAGAATCAAAAGTCCTTAAAGTTAACTTGTCTAAGACTAAAGTCCTAATATGTAGGAAGAAGAATAGGGCACTGGTCCCATCTGGGAAATGGCCATGCTCAGTGTGTAGGAAAGGAGTAGGCAGAAACTCCATTTTATGTCCCAAATGCAAAGTATGAGTGCATAAAAGATGTAGTGGGATCACAGGTAAGCTAACTAAGAATATAGATTTTATATGTGGCCGGTGCTCTGGTGCAATAAGTAGCAGCAAATGCCCACAGAATACTAGCTCATTCCATTGCCCAGATGGTTCAATAGAAATAGTGGACACCTTCCGTTACCTGGGTGACAAAATCAGCAGTGGTAGCTAAAGTCTGAACGGGATGGAAAAAGTTCAGAGAGCTTATACCACTATTGGCCGCTTAAGGTTTCTCTCTAAAAATAAAAGGCAGGCTGTATGATGCCTGCATACGAACAGCGATGTTACATGGCAGTGAGACATGGGCCTTGTGTGCAGAGGATCTACGTAGACTGGAGAGGAATGAAGCTTGCATGCTCCGTTGTATGTGTAATAGTAATATACGCGCACGGCAAAGCATAAATGAACTAAGGGAGAAATTAGGAATAAGAGGGATCAGATGCTATTTACTCGAGAGAAGACTACGTTGGTATGGTCACATGATGTGCATGAAAGATAACAGCTGTATAAAAAAAGTGCAGGGCGATCAAAATAGACGGTAGCTACAGAGTAGGCAGACCCAGAAAAACCTGGGACGACTTGATAAAATCTGACCTCACACACTTACACCTCTCCAAGAAAATGTCACTGGACCGAGATCTTTGGCGCTACGTAGTAATACAGAAGACCCGCCTTGCTTAAGTACAAAGCGAAACCTACAGTCAGTAGGCACCTCTTAACCAAAATACACCCCGTCCACTACCCCTACCCCCACTGCCCTTTCGATGTAAAGCTATGTTTGTACCACAATATCCAGTCCTAAATAAATGAGGTCGTGTAGGTGTCACGACAAAAAAACACACAGTCCACGCTGTAATGTGGCCGTGTAGGTAACACGGTAAACCCTCCCAGTCCACACTGTAAACGTGGTTGGTGTTAGGAAGGGCATCCAGCCATAGAAAATCCACCAGACAGTCCTGAGCAAGACAACCAATCTTGCCTCAAGTGGGACAATTCCTGTCCAGACCCATGCTAGTGTGGAAGATGGACGTTAAACGATGATGATGATGATATAAATGAAATGAATACAAAGAGTTTAAAACCGTTAGAACATGTTTATATAATAGTGCGCCTACGTACGTTTCGCCCGGAATGGGCTTATCAAGGGCATGGAAAGCAAAATAATTATCAATATAGGACCCAGGAAGGAATTCACGATTAAATTAACAATCCACCGCCCCAGTTATTTTATATAATTGTTTCTACTTTAGGCACAAGGCCAGCAATTATCCAGTGCATTACTGGTACTTTATTTTATCGACCCCGTAAGGATGAAAGGTAAAGTTAACCTCGGCGGGATTTGAACTCAGATCGTAAAGGGACGTAATGCTACTGGAAAGCATGGCATCCGACGCTCTACCGATACTGCCAATAATGATATTAAAACAGAAGTTCATGTGTAAAAATGAAAGAGTACAATGCATCAATGTTCATATAAATATGTTATACAAATGTTTATGCATCCATGTTTATTAAGTGAGTTGTATATAGAAGCTGTGTTATATTGTGTTGTTAATTATAAAAGTTAAAAGCAGCTATAGTGAGAAGCTTGGATACAAGGAATACACCCCACCTACACAGTAGTTTACCAGAAAGAAAGTAATCTGGTTCAATCTATTTCATATATGTGCAGACATTAACATAACCATAAATATTTTTCTAATATATACCCATTCACTACTTATGCATAAAATACACTTCAGCACTAATGAATTAAGATCAGCCCTTCTTGTTTGAATGACATTGCTTCTCAAATCTCCCACAACAACCAAAGATATATATATGCCCAGGTAGCTTCCATCCCAACAATCAATTTGCAACTATAGAACCCCCCTCACACTTAGTCTACCTGTTTAAAGGATCATGTTTCTCTAGTGTGGTGGTATATAGAAGTCTCAAGTCTTAAGTCTGTCTCAAGCTTGGAGTCTCATCAGACCAATTTCCATGGCATTAAGCAACTGATAGTACAAAGACTCCTCCTGGAAAGGACACCAATTAATTGCAGAGTTAACCCCCCAGCTATTGCTGGTACATATTTTCAGCTGAGTATACTGGAGCAATGTGAAATGAAATGTTTTGCATAAGATCACAACACACAACTCAGTCCAGGCATCGAACCCACAACATCCTGTGTATGAATGGTCATACATTCTATTGAGTGCAGAGGGGAAGTTGTCATGTCTTTTGACACAAACTGTAGGGTCCTTCCAATCCATTTGTTTGGTAAGCTTTCTACAGCTGGATGCCCTTCCTAACATCAACCAATTTACAGTGTGTACTGGGTGCATGTCTCATGTAGATCACCAGCATCAGGGTGGTTGTCATATCCTTGACACAACTGAATGCATTTCCAGGCAATACAAAAGAAACTCATTTACCCTATATTGTCTCCAGTCATTTGTTTACTGATGATATAAATTATTCATCTCATTCCTGGCAAGAATAAGAGGGACATACCTTTCTTGAATTATGTCCATTCATTCATTTCTTTCTTTCCTACACAGCTGGATATCTAGAAAGAATTATATTCCTCACAACACCAGTATCTAGGTAGAGCAGTCTATGAATTGGGTTAAAGAGTGCTTCCTACAGTCCAATATAAAGTCCTCTCCCCCACTAACATATTTTTTTTATTCTTACTGCTCATAGATCACCCTGTTAAACTTGATGCCATGAGAGAGGTTAGCAACTGGAGGTACATAAAGTATGTATATAATGGTTGCATCTGTACTAGTCCCTAGAGTTAGCATACAAAGGAAATCAAATTAAAATTGACATGAAAATGTTGTTACATAAAATAGAGTTTTAGTTTGTTTTTATTGTCTCAAAATAATATTTTTTTCCTCTTTAGCCTCAGTTTAAATGAAGGTATAAGATAACAAATATAATATGTTGGTTAATGTTAGAGCAGCAAAGCAATGTCAGTTTCTTTTGTCTTCGTTGTCATGACTCGTGACAATGATCTCATTAACCTTTCTATATAGCATCTAGGAGCCAAAATAAGAATCTTTTTACTCATTAACTAATGCAACAAAACAACTGGTCATAAAGGAAAAGGCCATAGGTAACAATAGTGTGGGATTAATGGGCTTGAAGCAGCCAATAAAATATGCCAAACCCTTTTTCTTGATTGAGCCAGATTTATCTTCAAAATTTGAAAATAAAAGTTATTTGTTTCTGTTTCTCTCAAGGATATTAACACAGGAGATGAAAACCACAAGATAAGAATTGCTGCCAAAATTTCAGCCCAGATCATACAATAACAATAGCTTGCAAACAAGATAAATGAAACATTTCCATCAAGCACATTTTAACTGACTTAAATTCATTAAAAGCCTTTATGTTCAAATTTGAACCAATGCCATATTTTGTTGCAAGATTAAAATAGCAACTTTTTGAATTTTTTATCTTACTACAAATAAATCAACTTCAGTTTGTTGTAAACTAATTCAATGAAATAACACATTTTAAAACTTTCTGTTTTATTTCAGTGTTGTACCTGCTTAGAAATTGATATGATCTGAGATTGTATGTTGAAAGTGAAACAATTACATTGTGGAAGAGTCATAGTAGACATTTAAACACACATAAAGTTACATATTTATTTCTTAAGTGTCAAACAGTTTTGTATACACTAATTTGGGTTGTGTCATGATTCTACTGTGACCATTGTTAGTCACATACTGGTCTGTTTTTATAAGATTTCTTTTATTGTTTCTATATATATTTCCTTCAATTCCTTTATTCATTTAAAAACAAAACAGTTTCCAATTTAATCTTTAATAAAATATTGTTTGTTCACTAGCTTCCCATCAATGGTAAAACCTTTGTTCATATTTTTCAATGTAATGCTACAATCCACTATTGAAATAAGGTTTCTTTAAAATGCTTGAATCTCTTTGAAATAAAGTTTTCTTTAAAGTTTTCTTAAAGTCTTCTGATCAATGGTACATCCAGTATTGAAATAAAGTGTTATTTTAAAAATTAATTTGACATCCTTGCTATTTCCAATATGCATATTGTAAAAAGATGATAGCTTTAATTTAAGTTCCTGTTCAAAATGAAATATTTTTTCATTTCTTTCTCCTCTTTCTGATATACATAGTCTTAGCTGATTTAATAGACAAGAGTTACTTTTCTTTCATTCTTTTGTATTTGTTTAGCAATTCTTTTTCTGTGAAACCATGAGTTGCAACAAATATTGTTGTGTACTGCAAGGCCCACTTTGACACTTAAAAACGAGCACATGGGCTGTAGTTCACAATTTTATTGTTAGTCTAATTCATAATTATTAGCTAACTTCTTAATACGCTTGTTAGAAATGTTTCATCATTCACCCTATTCCAGAATTAAATGCTCTCAGTTCTCTTTGTAAAGTGGTAGCTTTGGTTCCATGAGAAAAGGCACATGGTTGGCGATAGGATGGTCATCCAGCCATAGAAACTATGACAAAATATGGAACATATGAGCAAGATGTCGTTCAATTTCATGCTGTGTTACTCCATATAAACCATGCCAGTATTGAAGGCAGACACAAAATAATGATGATGATATTGATTACAATGATGATCATAAATCATTTGACTTTATCATTCTGACGAAAATTTTCTGACAAGCTTATTAAGATGTTTGAACAAACAATAAAGAATAAACCACAACTAATGCAGGTATTGTAATTGTCAAAATTACCTTACCAAAATACAATGATTTTCAATCAATCATTATGGTATACTTAAGTTTGGAATCCTTTTACAATTAGATCACTTCATTTTACATAAAATGTACATGAAGAAATTTCACATGACAACTGGTGACTGGATTTGAAGAGAGAACAGACTTTCAATCCCAAGCATAAAATACCTGATTTAAACCTTTTGATATTAAATTAACAGGAGCTGCCCATGGTTAAACAGTACAAAGCTGTTTATTTTGAAATGTTTATAGTTATTTAGAAACCTTCCATCATAAATTTATGTATGAACGTTTGTTAAGACCAGCTTAATAGAGAGAGTCTATTATATAATTAAATCCCTACAAATTGTTGATTAATTTCAAAATGATTTGAAAATTCTAGACAGTAAAATATTAAGGGCTTCTTTAAAATAAAAGGTAATTAAATAATTAAAGGAACCATCAAATATATCTCTCCAAGATATATAGTAACTGAAAAATAGCTTTCTTAGGCCCTTAACTAAGTTGTAGGTGCACCATAATGATATATGAATTTAACATGGTGATTTCATGTATTGCTGGCTCTTATATTTTTACTTTTACTTCTAAGGTAATCTTGGAGTGGAAACAAATATGCTCAATAGGAGTCATTGAGCTATACAATCAAAGACATTATATTATCATCATTATCAGCAATGACAACAAAGAAAGGAAATGTTAACACTAAAGAAACTTTTAAAAAGCTTTTTGGCTAGATGAAATTGTATGAAGATATTACATATTTAAATATCAACAAATGTAAAACTTATATCATTTTTATGTCCTCTATTTCATGCTTACATGAGTGGAATAAGTATTCATCAGTAGAGGTTTTCCTCACTTGTTTTGTTCCTTCATCATCTCCTCATTGAGGTTTTGCATTTTGTGTTCAGCTCACACCCCTCCTGCACATATTTTCCTCTATATTTCTCTTCTACAGCTTCCTTTCATTTGGAAGGCCTGGCACTTCTTCACCCTCTAAAAGACATATTGGAAAGAATTCTAAGCAGCTACAGAGTGAATCAACAGCTTTGTAAAAATATATGTATAAAGATATTTATTCTCTTGTGTAGTTCAAACATAAAACTGTAGCCATGTTGGGGCACAAGCTTGAAGGAATTCAAGCAGAGTTACAAGTCATACAATAATGACAAAATTAAACACACAAATTACACACACATACGATCACACACACACACATACATACATATATCACCATCATCATCATCATTTTACATCTGCTTTTCCCAGGTCCTATTCAGCACAGCATCTCTCCACTTGTCACAGTCCTTCGTCATCTCCTCGGTGAGGTCTGCTCTGACCACCTCTGCCCATGTTTTTCATGGTCTACCTCTACTGCATCTTGCTTCTACTGGGATTTCTTGGCACTTCTTTACCCAGTGGTCATCCTCCATGAATAACACATGTCCATACCATCTCAGCCTTCTCTCCTGCACACCACAACTTATCCTCTTATACCCAGTTTCTTTCTCCACTCATCTATGCTTGGTTGTTCATGCACATTGACATTGCACATCTAATGGAGCATACTTGCTTCATTTCTCTCCAACCATGGCATATCTTCTACAGTTGCTGCCCATGTCTCACTATCATGCAGCATTGCGCATCTCACACAGGCATCATATAACCGTCCATTCGTATGCAGGGAGAAAGCCTTCATTGTCAACAGAGGAAGCAGCTCCCTAAACTTCTTCCAACCCGTCCTTATTCTAGATACAATGGCCTCTGAACACCCCCCTCCCATGCTAATCTGATCATATATAATAAGGTTCTGCATAGTTTACATCTATCAATTTTAACTCACAAAGCATTGGTCAATCCAAGGTCCATGCTATATGTCTGTTTCAAAGCAACAAATATGCCTCAAGACTAAATGTTTAACCTTAAACATTTCATACCTCAAAAAGTCAACTTTATTATTTTATATTACTTATTAGTTTAGAACTCGTAAACAAATCTTCAACAAGTCTTACCATACCATCTTAAACTTGAAGAATACATTGGATATTGTTGTTCTCGATACACAGATACACTATTGGGGGAATCGTGGCATAATTTTAGCTGGAATGTCTATTTACTCTGAATAAACTTGGGTCTAAATATAGAAGAAGAAGAAGAAGAAGAAGAAGAAGAAGAAGAAGAAGAAGAAGAAGAGAGCAACATCAGCAATAAACTCGAATTCATTTTGATTTTATTGTAATTTGGATGTGGAATTAAATTGGGTTAAATTTTTGACCTTCTTTCCTGATGTTTAGAGGGCATTTATTTTACAAATTGCCTTCCCATCTTGTTGATCGTCTGCGGAAAATATTATCAACAAATTAGATTTCATTGTCAGCCATCTTGATAAAAATGAAATAGCAAAATCATTTTTTTTTTTTATTTTTTAAGTTGAGTAGAGTCAGATGCAGATGATATTGAAATGTTTTCGTTTGTAGATGGAGAAATATGATAATATTGGGAAATATATAAAATGATTACTGGGATAATTTCAACAGAAATTATTGTTTATTTCTTTACTCTCTTTGTATATTTGTTTAATTTTATTGTGTGTGTGCATGGTGTGGTGTAGTGTGGTGTGGAGTGTGTGTGGTGTGTGTGTGTGTGTGTGTGTGGTGTGTGTGTGTGTGGGGGGGGGTGTTTGTGTGTGTGTGTGTGCGTGTGGGTGTGGGTGTGTGGGTGTATGTTTTCATCTGATAATATTGCTAGTTGCAATGATGTGGATATTGTTAATGGTCATGGATGTGGTGATGATTGTGGTAGAGGCAGATGTGTTATATTAGTACTAGTTTTAAAAGTTGTGATAGTGATAGTGATAGTACCATCAATGATTCTGATGATGGTGGTGGTGGCAGGCAGCAGCTGTGGTAATGGAGATGGTGGTGTTGAAATGATGTTGGGAAAGTGGATGAGAATAAGTATTGTGATTGTGGAGGTGGTGATAGTGGTAAAAGATTGCAAGGATGATTGTAATAGCAACATGTTTGCTCTGGTGGTACAGAGTTTTGCTTTAGGTCATGGTATTTAGTAACTTCCATTCGTATAAAAGGATAAATAAATATAACATTATCTACATTTAAGAGTCTGGTGAGTATTTCAGTTAGTTTAAATTTTGAATGGATAATATTCATATCTATGTTTAATTATTTCTTCTATCTTCTGTACTGATTTCTCTTTGCATCTCTAAATCCATTTCTATGAGAGTGGAGTGAAATAAGTCCATATGAAAATTCTAAGTATACTGTGGTCTACACTTACCAAGATTCCTTGGAAATGAAAATTTAAAATATTCAAAATAAGTACAAGCATAAGAAATTTTCCTTTGGCCACTGACATGGATGTGTAGTTCAAGTGTATGCTTCACAACTATATATTTTAGAGTTTAGTCCCAATACCTGGCATATTGGGAAAATGTCTTCTAATGGTAATGGTACACTAAATAACATCAACATTTAGTTTTATCTCACTCTACTGTGAGGTCAAACTACATCCAAGCCCCACTTTGCATTTCTTTCTTCTGTGTAGATAAACTGATTTCTAGTAAATTCCCAGAGTCAATTCAACCTATTAACCACCTTTCCTGTAGAGAAATTGGCATTGTGTCATATCATCATTTTCATCGTCATTTTTACGTCCGCTTTTCCCTGTTTGCAAAGGTGGGATGGGAACTGATTCTGGCTTGATTTCTACAGCTGGATGCCCTTCCTAACACCAATCTCATTTACAGTACTGGCAATGCTCCCACGATTTCTCAAAGACCTGCTGCAGTCTATTTGGTTTGTTGTACTGCATCCAAGGTGAAAACAATTGTTCGTCAGCTTACATGGACTCAAGATCCTTCATTATTAGAAGTTATTTGTAAATTAGAGGCAGTGACTTTAATTTGGCATATAGGTAACAAAAAGTTTAAAGCTAATTGAAAACTATATTTCTAAAATGTTTTTTTAATGGTTATTTTCTTTTGCCACATTATCTTTAATCTATGCAGAACATTTCATTAATGACAACACTCCAGCTGTTTAATTCATTTAGGTATCTCTGTCACTCCTTTAAGCTGCTGTTTATCTTCCTGTAATTAACTTCAACTAACAAGCTTCTTTTGTATTGCTTTTTGTAAATAGATTTAGAAACTACAAAAAATTATTAATTAATTATTTTAAATCATCTTTTTAGAGGTATTTTTTGTCATTGTTATTTTTTCTTGATTATCAAATTATGTTTTATTGCTCATTTCTTCAAGGCAGTATACATTTTGAATCCAGATTATTTCAAAGCTATCACTGTATTGTCACTTGGAAATATTAATTAGTGTATAAACAGCTCAGTGTTAGTGTCTGCAATTGAATCCTTATACCTTATCTCAGAAATGTTTATAATAGTACAATATATTTTGTTCACTTAGTTAATTAAAAGGGCATGCCCAATGACCATCGTTGAAACACCATCAAAGATGGTATTCTCAAGTTGTGTATAAAAAACAAATTGAACAGGCTGGGAATATTATGCTCCACGTTATTAGATAGGGTATGATATTACAAATATACTGAATAACTTCAATGAACTGGCTTAACAAAGAATCACCCCTGAATTGAAGCTTTAGATGATTTGAACTAAACAATTGTCAGTGCTTTTACTGAATTAAGTTATTGGCATTTCAATTTTAAGAAAGCTTCCTGTTGTAGCAAACAAGAGCTAGAAAAATAGTTTATAGACCATGTGATGTTGTTGTTTAGTCCTCAGTCTTTTCTGAATGAGTATATCTATGATCAAAGGTGTTCCAGCCATGTTCCTTGTGTCTTTGGTTTTCCTTGTTTGACCACTAAATGGGATCTCTACCCCACCTGGTGTTCTGGCCAGAGTGTGATGAAGTAGCCTATGTTCATGCTCTTCTAGCCCCTTTCTCCATGGAGGTCAGCTGAGGGATTCCAGAAGGGCGCTGCTCAGACATCCCTGGTTCTGCTGAGCTCTATTGTTGTTTCATTCCTGTGGAAAGCGACCCTATTTTCTGACTTGCCTGAGTTGGTTTGCTTCACTACAGGAGAAGTGGACAAGAGTTTAAAGGTTTTAAGAGGTTACTTATGCTTGACCTGGATTAAATTGAGGAAATGTTGCACAATAGCAGATCTATAGAGGGTATTCTTAACATTAAATTGATTATATAGATTTGGGATGAAAACCGCAGTGTATTTCTTTCTGACTAACTTAAATTTAATTTATTCATAAGATGTATAAAACTTATATTTTTTATTTTAACCATATTTTAATTAAACTTGTTTCTCATAATTATTTAGGGAAACAGCAAAATTCATAAACATCTGATTCTTAATTTGGTTTGTCCTTTAAACTACAACCAACTGAGGATATTATGTAATTGTAATATCAATCAAGAATTTAGAGTCAATAACTGATTTGTATTAAATCCAGAATTTAACTGTTATATTGTTTCATAAAGTTATTTCTCTAGTGAGATTTGAGATTGAGGATAATGCTCTGAGCCATTTGTTGTATATGAGGTGAGACAGTTGATGGTACATAACCTGAAAAATTATTTTCACAATATGAAATTAAATTTAATTCACAAGGATGGAACCTACAGTCAACAAGGCCTACACATGTAAATTAAGTTGAATGGCAGGCACAAGATGTTTGAGGAAAACAATTTTCAAGAAAACTTTTAAAACCAGTTTGTTCAACGCATCATTCCCTTTAAGTCTTATTATCATAGTAGGGATTTGCCAACGATTTCATTGGTAAACAATCCTAGAAAATTCATTTTCAGCAGCCTTGTATAGTATATAAACAATAAGACTGTACGGCTGTATTCCTTGAGCAGTTCATCAAATGTTATACTGTAAACTATAATTACTTGTAAATCTGATGATTAATTATTTTATTTTCTAATTTTTTTATTTTTTTACTTGTAATGTCCCAAAACAAAAAAACAAAAAACAAAAACAAAAACAAAGACAAGTGAAATCTTCAAATACATATTCTTTTTATATGTCTTTTTACCTTTGGTTAAAGTGATAGGGTCAAATATAGCAATATAACCCAATTATCACTTCAATAAAATCCCCTTATATAATATTTTGTCTTAATTTACATAATTTGTATTTTGCTTGAGTTACAATTGCCTATCAATACATGCATCTGGTGCTAATTGTCAATGTATGCTACAGTCTTTCAATTAATTAAATCCTTTGATCATGACCATTGATACGATGCTGCTTTTGACTTAACTCTAATTCCGCTATGATATTACATGTCAATCATATTACCACCCCATGGAGAGATTTTATTTTGTCAATGAGGTTTACTCCTCTAGCGATTAAGTTTTAATCTGGCTCCCACCTTTTGACATTTCTGGCTTAATTGAACTTACTAGAAATTAGATTCCTAACAGTATATTCTACAAGATCAAAAGAACACAAAAGCCCCTCCCCCACAATATGGTATGTAATCATATATGTGATGATAATGGCAGCTAGCTCGTGCTCAAGTATAGCCATTGCTTAACATTTTCAAATGCACTTCTGTTACAGCATAGTCGTTGGCAACAAGAATTGATGACTGGTTGCCATGTAATTTCATGTGCTGCCTCAAACATTCTGCTGATTGAGAGCTTTTACCACATTGATGGCACATTGTCATACCATGCACAACAGCACAATCTGCATCAGCTCTTTTTACATGGCTCCTTTTGTAACTCTTTAATTCAGCTTTACTGAGGCAGGCTCTACCACACTAATTGCATATCAGCTCTCCTTGGTCTCCCTTGTTTCCTGCCAATTCCACTTTCAAGCTCTTTTTAAATTTTCATAATTTCATGAAGCATATCTACAGTAAAGTGGATATCATTGTCTCTCATGTGATCCTCTGTCATTTGGCAGGTTTCATTTGCCAGTTTAACTGCTGACGAACTGATCAGTTAACAAGCTGTACTGGTTCAACAATAGTGCTTTAGATCAATCTGTCTATTAGGTGAACTCACAGTCCGAATAGATAAATAGACAGTTGGATTTTGCAGATTTCTTTTTATCACACTTTTATTTTCAGACTTTGAACATGCAGTAAAACCTTAACATATTTTGCTCTCAGTTCTTAATGTTGCATAAAGACAATGATCCAATAATCTATTCTGGCATTAATTCACTTCCACTTATAACTCATTCCATTTCTTAAAGATATCCAGTTTATTACTAAATTTTGATGTTCTTTACTTTTGTTTCTTTTCAATAATATTAGGCATAGGTATAGTGTATATGATTGTTGTGATAAAAAAACATGTTTCAGATATAATTCTTTAATCAATTTAAAAGAGTTATGTATTGTCAGCAGTCATAACTGGCATGATAATGAAAGAAATATTAACAACGTAGCTATTTTTGAAGATAGACTGCTCTTGTTATGACATCAACCCTCCTTTAATATATTGATATTGTTCATGATTGTATATTAATACATATATCATGCATTCTTTATCATCATTTATCACGTATATTAAAATCCGAAATCTGTTATTTTACTTTAAATAATTACAATATTAGATACTTTAAGTGATGAATTGCCAATCATTCGAATGTTGGATAGAATGCTATGCAGTATTCATTCAGGCTTCCTACACTCTCAGTTAAAATCCGACTATGGTCAAATTTACCTTTCCTCAAAAGGATGAGGTCAATAAATTAAGTACCATTTCAGTAATTGGATTAATTCTCTCTCTCTATCTATCTATCTATCTATCCCCCCTCCCCTCTGACATTCAGGTTTCATCACAGTAGGTTTAGGACTATAAGATATATCAAAAGAAATTAAGTGTTTTCTATGTTTTAGCCTATTTGTTGTTTTCGTTTTCACTTGTCATAAATTATGGAATTCCTTTAATAGAGGTGAGTTAGGCACATTTGCATTGTGGAAGTACTTCTATCATGACATGACTAGGCAAAAAAAGTTAGAAAATGTGTTGATCACAGTAAATGTACATTAATTTTATTAAAACAAGAAAGAGGTCCTTTAAAGTCATTTGATATGCATTCAATGAACAATAAAAGTGAGGTTTAATTTTATTACATACATAACAAATTTGCTGTAATTCTTGGCAGAAAATGATAGTTCTAAATTTATAGTTGTCAAATTAATAACTCATGTACATAACAAATGATCAGCTAAAAGATTCTCTGAGCTAGGTCTATAGTTTATCATCATGAGAGAAAGGAAATTTGATTCACCATGTTTTATGTATTACTACAGCTGATTCTTCAAAGCTTCCAGTTAATTTTTCCTCATTAATATCAGAAGGTCCCACAAAAGCAATAGATATTTAACACAATTGTGAATAAGATACAGCTTGGTCCAGAAATCTAATATGTTTGTTGACACTGTTCACTGTTAAAGTTACATTCTCTAGTAGTACGGTGTTAAAAATGTTTGAAGGTATTCTACAGATAAATGAATATGAATGATCTTGTATTTTTTTAAGCTGTTATAGCTTTAACTCTTAACATCTTATAAAGATTTAATAGAAATTTGCAGTTTATTTAAGGCGATATATGTTTACAGGTTACAATTATGGTGCTCTTTTTTACTTTTAAGAATATCTTGTTAATGCGGTCTCATGTAGTGTAGACTTAAACATGAAGATTAGAATTATGAGCTAATATAATTAAACTTCTTAGAGTTGTAATGATTTCATCAAGCCTTTCATATGTTGACAAAAGATGTCTGGTATATATTTCATTTGATGATTTCACATAAGCTTCTTCTAGATATTTGAAAGCATTTTCAAAGATTGTACAATCTTGTATGATGTTAGTTTCTCTATATAGATAGGAACAAAAGCTCTGGTCTGTTAGAATTAAGATTGTTAGTCAAAGATGTTTGGAAATATTTAAATCTTATCACCCATTATTTAAACTTTTTACGACACTGAAAAAAAAAAAATTTGTTGAAATGTCAAATCCTTTTGGTACTGCTACTATCTCGTCTATTTTTATTAAAACATTACCAACTTTAACTATTTAGCATTTAAACCAGCCGTATCCAGCCAGAATTCTCTCACTTTTTTCTTTTCAAAAACTGGTTGCTCATACTTATGTTAATGTATCGTTTTCAAAATAAATAATATCAAAATCTCGTAGATTTAATATTATGTGAGATAATTATGTGAAATAAAGTATTCACCATGAAAATACAATAGCAAATATAAAGTAATGTAAATGTTAAAAGATTAAATTGATCAATTATGTAAGAATTGTTAATAGCTGTAACTGGCATGGTATCAGAAGAAAATACAAAGGAACTTATCTTTAAATAGATAAGCAGCTCTAATTATAACAATAGAGGATAGTACAGTGTGAGATTTTTGTGTAAGAGAAAGGTTTATAATGAAGTACAATGTTCATTTTACAAATGACAATATTACGTGCAAACAGTCTGATGCATGGCCAGAGATTTTCTTTACACTACAGTTTTCAAAAGTGCTTTTGTTTTGTGTGTTCCAATGCTGTTATTATAGAGGTTTACTGTATATTATTTATGTTTTAAGGTATATACATGTGCATGTTGTTGTTTAACTGTAGGTCAGTGCTGATCCAGCAGTTCTGTGATCAAGGGTATCCCAGTCATGACGGATTATTAAATGTGTTTCAAGTAAACAAAAAGCAGAGCAGCTTTAATGAAAAACAAAATAACTACTTAGTTGTTGTATGAAGTGAGTAGTAGGATGTCTAGAAATGTACATGTAAATAATGTTCCTGAGAATAAAGACAAAAATTATAAATGCATTGCAAATAATGAATGACTCACCCTCATATATATAAGAGGCTTCTGTTATATATATTCTGGTTAACCCAAGGTGATAATAAAAGACACTTTTTTAAGGTGTCTTACGTTAAGTGTCAAACTCAAAATTTGTGGGTATGAAGCTAATATTTTAGTCACAGAGCCATACCTGCACCTATCATAACCATACCTTGAAGTACATTAGAATCATGAGCTCTGTTCGTGTTGCTACTCATTCATTCTGTCTTCATGTTGCCTCCCTGTCACAAGCAAATTCCCACTTTTCAGATTTACGTTGGGGTTAGAAAGTTTAAAAGGCAGGTCTTATTGATATTTAGCCACAATTCTAATTAATAAACATGCAGTTAAAAAACTTCTAGCTGTGACCATGCCATTTAATTATTTTCTAGATATAATATCCAAAGTCTGTATTTTCTAACATTGCTTACATTTTCTAGGATGGTAAGGCATGTTTTGTGGGCAGGTTTGGCTGCTGTTTCTACAAAGTCAAGCAACTATATAGTGATGTATGTAGACTCAGTTCGAAATTTAAAAGAGAATGTATGTGTGTGTGTGATTGTGTAGATAGACAGAGAGGGGCGCGGGAGAAATGTAAAGAAAGAAATAAGGAAAAGAAAGAAATAAGGAAAAGAAAGAAAGAACAAATGCTAAACTTCCAGTGAGTTATGTCTCTAAGCTACCTTCCCTATCTGACCTCAGATATTTTCCTTCTTATATATTACTATTGCTCTTGGGAAATGCATAACACCATTGCAACATTTCTGTCCCCTCTTTCTCAGCCAAATGACTCATTTGATTAGAAATAGTCAAGTAATTAACTCATTTTATATACAATTCTATAAAATAAATAAAACATTATTTTATTAATTCATATTGCTTGTATACATGCAATATCAGAATTTATAAACCTGGCTAACTCATATAAAATAAAAATATAAATAAAATTGATGTAAAATGGATGTAAACAAAAATACAAAAAAATGAGCGAGATATAAAAAAAAAGTCTCTTTGAGAAAATTGGTATTTTATAATTCTGATAAAAGAATGATTTATTTTGAAGTTATCATTTGTAAATCATATTCCTATTTCTTTTTCTATAGCAAAGCTAAAAACAAAAATAGTTTCTATTCTAACGAAATTGAAATGGCTTCTTTTATGAAGAAAATCTTTTGCTTTAGGCAAATGTAACATTTGTTTTGATATGGGTTTTAATACTAATAGTGTTTATAAATATATTTTGAAAACCAAATTAGTCGTTAGTTGGAGGAGAAATTTTATATAGTTTGTCAAATTTTGAATTTCATAGAGGAAAAGTAGAAGAATTAACATATAACGAAAATATATAAAACAACAACAGAAACAGTGAAATCAAAATAAAACAAAACAAAATGCAATGGGAAGAAATAAATAAATAAAAAGGAGAACATTTTGAAAATAATCGATTTAAAATCTGGTTGGAAATTATAGAATCAACTGATGACTATATTAACAATATTTCAAATCGTTTCTTTTTTCTTATTTTATTTCATGTTATTTGGTTAATATGTAAATAATTTTTGGATGTAGTCAAGTAAATTAAATCCCCATAGTTGTTGTTATTTGTAATTTTGTTTGTTAGTTCGTTAACAGTGTAATTTATATTTTAATTGTTACAGTTCTGCTTTTGCTACATTCTTACACTCCAGAGCTTAATTCTTTGAATTATTGAAGATATGTGCATGTGTGTGTTCATGTGTATATGCATGCATACATGCATGTATGGATACGTGAATATGTGTGTTCACAAAATGCTACTCCATTATTTGAAGATATAGCACTTGTAACCAGCTCTTGTTATATGATAAGAAGGCTGTTTCTTTTAAAATATGTATCTCAAGATTTTACATTATAATTTCGTTTAGTAATGTTTAAGTACAAAGCACCAGCTTAATAATGATAAAGTTAGTTATATTATTAAATCCCTCCAAATTCTTGATTATGTTCAAAATGATTTAAAAATCAAAGGCAGTATCTTTCAATAGAAATATAGTAATGAATGCATCAGTCTTATCTGTTAGGTCAATTTAAGCACCTTAGGTAAATGTCTACACCAGTGATACTTACTGTAACAAAGTTCTTATGTAAGAGCTTGTACTTACACTTATAACTTGTATTTACACTTATAACATGTTCACTTGTACATATGAAGAAATAATTGTTTCTACTTTTGGCACAAGGCCAGCAATTACCCAGTGCATTATTGGTACTCTATTTTATCGACCCCGTAAGGATGAAAGGCAAAGTTAACCTCGGCGGGATTTGAACTCAGAATAGCAAGGGCCATAACTCTATGTGTCAAAGCATGGCATCTGACCCTCTACCAATACTGCCAATCCACAGCCCCTTGAAGAAATAATTGTTTCTACGTTTGGTACAACACCAGCAATTACCCAGTGCATTACAGGTACTTTATTTTATCGACCCCGTAAGGATGAAAGGTAAAGTTAACCTAGGCAGGATTTGAACTCAGAATGGCAAGGGCCGTAACTCTATATGTCAAAGCATGGCGTCCGACCCTCTACCAATACTGCCAATCCACCGAATGATGCATAAACATGTGAACTTTACGAATAAGAGAAATGAAGGACTTCATCATCATCATCATCATCGTTTAACGTCCATCTTCCACGCTTGCATGGGTTTGGATGGGAGTGTTCCCACTTGAGGCAAGAGTGGTTGTCTTGCTCGCATAGGACTGTCTGGCGGGTTTTCTACGGCTGGATGCCCTTCCTAACACCAACCACGTTTACACAACTTATTAATAAGAATAAGAAAAAAACATTATTTTAAACTGGAAATTGGATGTGTGGTTATTTGTGTCACAAATGTGTGCTCTTGGGTTTTATCCCACTTTTTGGGTAAGATATCAACCAATCTAAGCTAACACTTCCATGTTAATTTAAGTGCACTGAGACAATATACAATTAAACCTCCTACAGGGAATTATGAAGTGTAGCCCATACAATACTCATCTATTTTACTCAGAATTAATTTAAATCATCATCTTAATCATTACATCTGCTTTCTGTGCTGGTATGGGTTAGATAGTCATTACAGCCTAAGTCAGCTCTTATTTGGTATAACTCTATTTTTAGATGGATCAGAGAACCACATCTCACATGAGTATTCTATTTTTGGCATACCTTCTGCAGCAGGATGTAGTTTCTAAGACCAACTATATTATAGAATATACTGTGTGCAGTTTGTCGTTGCACCAACACTAGAAAGATTGACATATTCTCAACATGCCTAAAACATTCTCTCTATCCTACAATGTCTCTGTTGATCACGGGAACAATTCTCAGAGTGTACTGAGTGCATTCATCATAACACCAACACTAGGGATGTTGTTTTGAACACAGATTTAGAATTTAAAACATAAATTATATGACTCATTTTAAAGTAAGATTTCTCGTCTGCATTGAAACTATCTCGGAATTTGATATTGATTTTGTTACTTACTGTTTTTGTTGTTGTTCATATAAAACTGATCTTATAATTAATTTGCTTATCTGTACATATTTATTACTTCAAAGATCTTGTTCTTTACATTTTCCTCTTTCCTATGTGCTTCAAGTTATAATTTAACAATTAAATTATACTTATTACTGAAGCAACAGTGATATAGACTAAAGTGAGTAGGTTAGAGAGGGGGATGGAAATACAGCAGTAAAGAAATAGTGATAGAAGTAGAAGATTTAGACAAAATGAAAGACAGAGAAGAGAGAGAAAGATAGAGAGAGTATCTTAAATTTTTATTTAAAAATTTTCCTTTTATTTCTAAATAATTTTCCATCACTTTCTCTCTGTTTCCTCCTATTTTAATATAATTTTTATAGGCCACAGATTATCATGTTGGAGTTAATTTACAAAAAATATATACAGTAAAAAGAAACCTCTTGTAACTTCAATAACTAATAATCCAACTACAAAATGAGTATGTAGTTAATAGGTGGCTTCACCACCACATGATTTCAGGTTCAATTTATCTGCATGCATCTTAGGAATAGTATCTTATTAACTAATACTTTGTGAGTGGAATATGGTTGATGGAGTCTGTGCAGAAGGTCCACATATGCATATGAATATGTGTGTTATAAACTGGTGTTATTTGTGTTTGTGTCCTTTTATATCCAATAACCAGCTTGGCTAATAGAGATCGAGGAAATAAGTAGAAGACAGAAATAAATATCGAAGTGCAAATGATTGATGGTACTACCACAGCATTGCCATATTCCAATGACTAAGACCAGTAGATGAGTAGAATATATGTATAGTAGAATGTTGAAATGGTAAATCTAACATCACTGATGCTCAAAAAAAGAAGCTTGGAAATGCTATTATGAAAGGTGGATGAATATGGAAAACAAGCGGAAGGTGGAGGAGAGTCTAGCCCCAGTTGACCCAACAGAAGGACCAGCTATCAAAATTGACAGTTATAGGGTCAAAGAAGCATTCAAGGAAAAGAAAAATCATAAAGCCCCCAGTACATAAGGGATAGTTACAGTCAATAAGAGATAGTCACAGGGATGCTGAAATATTTTGAAGAAATAGAAATTAAACTAATTAATACATAATCAATCAAGTAATACACGATAGTAACTTCTCTTGTAGTTGTCTCACTTAGAATATTTTATCTGTGGTGCTCCTTCCTAGTACAAAGCCAAACTGTGTCTCATCTAATTTTACTTTTTCTTTACTTAGGTGTGCCAACATTCCTTTCATCACTTTGATAACTTGTTTCATCAGTTATGTGCCTTTGTAGTTGCTCCTTTTTAGAACATCATCTTTTCCTTTTTTGTATTTAATGATTATACTGCTATGCATTCATTGGGCATAAAACTGTTGTTTATTACCTGATTGAATAAGTAAGTGACTTGTTCAATTCCTTCACCAGATGATTTCAACATCTTTGTGACTATTACCGATGGTCAAGTGGCTTTACAATTATTCATCTCCAAAAATGCTTTGTTGACATCAATGTTGTATAAAGATCTTTTTATATATATACCAGGTGTACTTTTCAAATCTATTTTATAAAATCATTTTCCTTATATATATACATGTATGTATGTGTTATGTTGTGTCCTTGAGAAGGAAACTTTATTTCATGCTGCTCCAATTCCCTCAACTGTAGAAATCAGTTGCAATACCACTGGTTCCCAAGCTATATCAGCTTAGCCTTTCACTTGAACAACATCAGTGGCTAGTTCCACAAAACACCTTGCCTGGTGTTCTACCCAGAGATGAAATTTCTAAGTTCAAGACATTATATAATCATCATCATCATCATCATCATCATTTTACGTCCGCTTTTCACTGCTTGCAAGGGTTAGACGGGTCCTATTCAGCGCAGCATCTCTCCACTTCGTCATCTCGTCCATGAGTTTCAGCGGTCTGAGGTCTGCTCTCACCACCTCCGCCCATATTTTTCGTGGTCTACCTCTACTGCGTCTTCCTTCTACTGGTAGTTCTTGGCACGTTATATATATCTATCTCTCTCTATATATATAACGAAGGAAGTGTGGTAAGGAACCAGGTGGACAATAACGCACCAGAGTACTCAATACTTTCTGTCCAGAAATAGCCGTCGAAACGGCTTGAGCTCTGCCGTCGGGGTCCTGAACATTTTCCTATTACCCACTCTACTACCCAGAGTATATATATATATATATATATATATATATAAAGTTTCCTGCTCATGGACACAACACATTACCCTGCCAGGGACCAATCTTACAGCCTTACAATCGTGAATCCAAATCTCTAACTACACACACATACACACTCACACATATATATATGTATATATATGTATCTAATTAGAAGGTGAACAAGACAAAATATAACTACTCCATTACCAAATGTTTCTGGATCCCAGACAATATTAATATACGTCTGGATCGGTCATCAGACAGAGATGTTATAAGTAAAAAATATGAAATGAGATTTAAAATCTGTTAAAAATTGGAAGTGAGGCTGGAAAAATAAAGGGAAATATAGATAAGAAAAAATATATATCAAAGAAGGGTAAGAGAAATAACATATAAAAATATATAGCAATATATAAAAAGACATACACACATTCAGATATAAGTAAAATATATGTATATGTATATATACGCACATGTATATATATATATATATATATATATATATATAAACGGAAAAATGAAACGAAATTTCGTTTCACACTCTTAGTACGGCTGTTACTTAAATATAAGTATGTACACGTACATACATATATGTATACAGAAGAACAGTAGTATGTATATATATATACATACATGCACACATATATATATGTACGTATGGATTCACCGAACATTTATTATAATGCTCGGTGTGTTTGTAAACAAACATCCCGTATTAAGCCGTAGTGTCTAGCAACCATCGTTGCTCGTTTGTTCAACACTGACAAAGGAACGCTGTACTAGTTTCAAGCTTATTAGCTATCGTCAGCAACGTATACCTTCCTGCCAGATTGTTGAACGTATATATTTACCTTATGCATATTAACAGCTGAGTAGCCCAATTTGCATATCGTGTGGATTAATCGGCCGGGTGCACCGAAAACGATAAACGGAAAAAATGAAACGAAATTTCATTTCCCACACTTAGTACGGCTGTTACTTAAATATAAGTATGTACACGTACATACATATATGTATACAGACGTACAGTAGTATGTATATATATATACATACATGCACACATATATATATATGTACGTATGGATTCACCGAACATTTATTATAATGCTCCGTGTGTTTGTAAACAAGCATCACGTATTAAGCCGTAGTGTCTAGCAACGATCGTTGCTCGTTTGTTCAACACACACAAAGGAACGCTGTACTAGTTTCAAGCTTATTAGCTATCGTCAGCAACGTATACCTTCCTGCCATATATATATGTGTGCATGTATGTATATGTATATATACATAATACTGTACGTTTGTTTACAAACACACAGAGCATTATAATAAATGTTCGGTGTATCTATACGTACATATATATATGTGTGCATGTATGTATGTATATATATATATATATATATACATACTACTGTACGTCTGTATACATATATGTATGTACGGGTACATACTTATATAAATATATATATATATATATATATATGTGTGTGTGTGTACACACAAACATACACATATATACACATATATACCCAGATATACACACTTATACACACACACATACATAAATACATACACAGACATATACACACACACACACACATAAAACATATATATATAAATATATATATATAATATATAAGATCAAAAGATGGTTAAAAGAGTTCCATGTATTTTATTATGCGCATTTCAAAAACAAATAGAGCAGTTTTAAATCAACATATATTGATTTAAAACTGCACTATTCACAAGTGTTTTTTAACATTCATATCATGTCTTCCTATTTTATCTGATGAAAACACAAATATTATTGCATGATGATATTTGTTTTTGAAATGCGCATAATAAAATACATGGAATTCTTTTAACCATCTTTTGATCTTATATATTATGTATACTCCAGTCCTGCAAACTGTAGAAAACTTTAAAAAAATACGGATATATATATATATATATATATATATATATATATATATATATAGTTAGAGAAGCAAAAAATTGCTTATTGTGATCCAGTTCGTGGTTAAGAAAGCCAGTTTCATGGATGGTTTCAACGCACGGTTAGGGGTAACTCCACAAGTAACTCCAGAAGTATCTAAGTTTATACAATTTGACATTAACGATTATTACTCATCTATATCCCCCAACACCTTGGATAAAGCCTTAGCATTCGCCAAATCCAATTCTGACATAACAGACGACGAGATAAAAATCATATTAGCTGCTAGGAAAACAATAATTAAATTTGAAAACGCCTATTGGGAACGTAAGGATAGATTAAATAACTTTGACATCACGGTGGGGGCTAACGACTCGGCTCAAGTCACAGACTTAGTAGGTATTTACATAGCCCATAGTTTACAAAGCGAGTTTAGCGACCTTCACGGTGGAATCTACAGAGACGACGCCCTTCTCCTAGTTAAGAACCTAAATAACCATTGCATAGAAAGACTCCGTAAGAATATTAGAAAGACTCTCGGAAAACTAGACCTTAGCATAACGTACAAGTATAGCACTAAAACATTTAACTTTCTAGATGTGACGCTTAACCTAAATACGGGACTTATAAGACCTTTTCACAAGATTAATGAAAACTTAGCATACATCAACTGTAACTCAAACCACCCACTATCTATAATTAAATCCATTCCACGCAACATATCCCTTAGGATCTCCCGCCTCTCATCTAACCGGCAAATCTTCGAAGAACATGCAGAATACTACAATACCGCATTAGACAAGGCAGGCCACTTAGATAGAGTAGAATATATAGATGAAAGCCTCTGTGAAGCACACACGAACACGCATAACACAAACTCCAGAAACACACGCATACACACATTTACGCATAGAACTGCAAAGTATACGGCTAATAGAAGTACAACATCGAAATCAAACAAGTCACGCAGTAGAAAATATATTTGGTATAACCCTATATTTAACACCTCTATTAGTACTAACCTACCCTCTACTTTCTTTAGAATAATAAATGGGCACTTTCCAGATTCACATAGATACAGCAAAATCCTTAACACTAAATCTATTAGACTATCCTACTCCACGGCACCAAATATAGAAGCACACATTAAGATGCTTAACGCTAAAAAGATACATAACAACACCAAAACACAAATTTACAACAATAACAATACAATTACCACCGAACACAACAGAATATCTAATACACAACCACCCGCTAATAGGCAAACAAAACGTAACACTCTTGTTCAGGCATCGCAGCCCACAAATAATGCCAAAGTTGCCCATAACAAGAAATGCAACTGCCACCTACCTGAAACCTGTCCATTACAAAATGAATGTATGCAGTCTAACCTGGTTTACCAATGCACAGTGGAATCAGACAACCAGAAATGGTATTACATCGGAGCGACTGGGAATACTTTTAAAGCTCGTTGGTATACACACCGTTACGCAATGAAACATTCCCAGCACCGTTATGTAACTACCCTTGCAAACAAGACCTGGCAACTGAGGGAAAGTAACCATCAATACACCCTGAAGTGGAAAAAATTATCAAACGCGCCCCCATATCGGAGTGGTATGAGAAGCTGTCGATTATGCGACCTTGAGCTGTTCCACATCTTAAGTTCGAAGAATAGGTTACTCAACAATAAAATTGAGAGATCAATTTATTGTAACCATTGACTCAAAGAGAAATTTTCGCACTACAAATCGAACACTTAACCTCTTACTACCAACTGACAAACTGCATATACTTAGACTTTATACCCTCTTATATCTAGACCCTTTAATTACCCACAAAACCAATTCATATATCCCCCCTTCTCCCCCATTCCTCTTCTATTTCTTCGTTTTCTTCCTTCCTTCCCCCTTCTTGGCTATCTTTTCTTTTCTTCCTTCTCACCCCCTTCTTTGCTTTTATTTTTGTCATTATTATCTTTATTTTATATTTTTTATTTATATATATATATATATATGTGTGTGTGTGTGTATGTATGTATATATATATATATATATATTTATATATATATATATATATATGTATGTGTGTTTGTGTGTGTATATATATGTATGTGTATGTATGTGTGTATATATATATATATATATATATATATATATTTATCTCTTTATATCTCCCCCCCCCCACCTCTCTCTCTCTCCCTCTCTATCCATCCCTCCCACTATTATCTATTTAATTCTCTTTAACTCACTACACTCCACGACATGATGTCTGCTATCAAAACTGACCAAAGAATCCTTCCACCTCTACCCCTACCTCCACCTCTACCCCTACCTCCACCTCAGTTTGTCATTCTACTTCCTACCTCTTCCCCCTTCCTCTCTCTCTCTATACTATGCCGTCTGTCCCCCCACTTCCCGATTCCTCTCTCTCTATACTAGTAAATACAATTCCAAATAAATGTTTTTCTCTATATATTAAGAACTATTTTAAGAGTAACTCACTATTTTGAAAATTTGGACTGTGAACAACAATTATAATTGAGTGGCTGCTATTTGCAGTATAGCAATATAAGGTTGCACTTACCAATGAAACGGTCGTAAATACCTGGATTAAACCCTTCTCTTAATGCTTACCTGTGTTTTCTCTTTTATATATATATATATATATATCAACTAGAAATTGGATATATATATATATATAGCTGTATAAAAAAGTGCAGGGCGATCAAAATTGATGGTAGTTACGGAGTAGGTAGACCCAGAAAAACCTGGGACGATCTGATAAATTCCAACCTTACACATTTGCACCTCTCTAAGACAATGTCACTGGACCGAGATCTTTGGCGCTACGCAGTAATACAGAAGACCCGCCTTGCCTATGTACAAAGCGAAACCTACAGTCAGTAGGCACCTCTTAACCAAATATACACCCCAATCCACTACTCCTACCCTATCTTCTCACCAACACCACCCCCTCTCTATAAAGTTGGTACCACAACATCCAGTCTAAATAAATGAGATAAATGAGATCGAGATCGAGATCGTGTAGGTGTCACGACAAAAAAACACACAGTCCACGCTGTAATGTGGTCGTGTAGGTAACACGGTAAAAAGTTCACAGTTCCACACTGTAAATGTGGTTGGTGTTAGGAAGGGCATCCAGCCGTAGAAAATCTGCCACGCTGTAATTTGGCCGTGTAGGCAACACGGTAAAAAGTTCCCAGTTCCACACTGTAAATGTGGTTGGTGTTAGGAAGGGCATCCAGCCGTAGAAAATCTGCCACGCTGTAATGTGGTCGTGTAGGCAACACGGTAAAAAGTTCCCAGTTCCACACTGTAAATGTGGTTGGTGTTAGAAAGGGCATCCAGCCGTAGAAAACCTGCCAGATAGTCCTATATGAGCGAGACACGGTCACCCGACCAACCTTGCCTCAAGTGGGACAACTCCCGTCTAACCAATGCTAGCGTGGAAAGTGGACGTTAAACGAGGATGATGATGATGATGATGATATATATCATCATCATCTTCACCGTTTTACGTCCATTCTTCCACGCTAGCATTGGTTAGACGGGTTGTCCTGTTGTGGGCAGTGTCCGGTCGGCTGACCATGCCTTGCTCATACGGGAACTGATTCTGGCTTGATTTCTACAGCTGGATGCCCTTCATAACACCAACCTCATTTACAGTGAGTGCTGGGTGCTTTTTTTCCGTGGCGCCTACACGTCCACTTTACAGTGTGGGCTGGGTGCTTTTTTATCGTGGCACCTCCACGACCACTTTGCAGTGGGAGGGAATATTGTCTATATGTTTCAGCTTCGGCTTGTACCCGTGGGGGTTTTGGTCTTGTGTATTACTGCATGAGGCCAGAGGTGACGGTTGTGTGTCATCGCTTTTGAGAAGTTTAATTGGGTAAGATCGGCTTTTATCACCTCTTCCCAGGTCTTCTTGGGTCTCCCCACTCCGCGGTTTCCATCGACTTCTAATGCTCTGCACCTTTTTATGTAGCTGTCATCCTTCATACGCATCAAGGTGTCCATACCAATGCAACTGCCATATTTAATGGTTGAGCAGCCTAATTTGCATATCGAGTGAGTTAGTCGGCCGGGCGTACCGAAAACGATAAATGGAAAAAAATGAAATTTCATTTCTGACTCTTAGTACGACTGATATTTAAATATATGTATGTATACGTACATACATATATGTTACAGACGTAGAGTAGTATGTATATACATATATATATGCACACACACACACACACACACACACACACACACACACACACACACACACACACACACACACATATATATATATATATATATATATATATATATATATATATATATATATATATATATATATATATATATATATATATATATATATATATACGTATGGGTTTACCGAACATTTATTATAATGCTCGGTTTGTTTGTACACAAAGAGCCCAAATTATTAGCCGTACAGTGTTCGGCAACCATCGTTGCCATTTTGTTCAACACTGACAATATCGAGTGAGATAGTCGGTCGGGCGTACTGAAAACGATAAATGGAAATGGAAAGTATATACGATAAATGCATAAGGGAAGTATATACTTTCAAACATTCAATCTACTGACAGAATGGTATACGGTGCTGATTACAGCTAATACGCTAGAAACTAGTTCATCGTTCCTTTGTCAGTGTTGAACAAAATGGCAACGATGGTTGTCGAACACTGTACGGCTAATAATTCGGGCTGTTTGTTTACAAACAAACCGAGCATTATAATAAATGTTCGGTAAACCTATACGTACATATATATATATATGTGTGCATGTATGTATGTATGTATATACATACTACTGTACGTCTGTATACATATATGATTGTACGTATACGTACTTATATTTAAGTATCAGCCGTACTATGAGTGAGAAATGAAATTTCATTTTTTCCATTTATCGTTTCGGTACTCCCGGCCGATTAACTCACTCGATATGCAAATTAGGCTGCTCAGCTGTTAATATGCACGAGGAAAGTATATACTTTCAAACGTTCAATCAACTGACAGGAAGGTATACGGTGCTGATGACACCTAATAAGCTAGAAACTACTTCATAATTCCTTTGTCAGTGTTGAACAAAATGGCAATGATGGTTGCCGAACACTGTACGGCTAATAATTCGGGCTGTTTATTTACAAACAAACCGAACATTATAATAAATGTTAGGTAAACCCTTACATAGATATATATATATATATATATATATATGAGTCTGCATGTATGTATGTATATACATACTACTGTACATCTGTATACATAAATGTATGTCCGTATACATACTTGTATTTAAGTATCAGGCGTACTAAGAGTGAAAAATAAAATTTCGTTTTTTTCCATTTCCTGCATTGAACCACCTAGGTACTATGACATAACCTGTGTATTTGCTGGCATGGGCGTGCATCTGTGCGCTTATGTTAGTTGATATATTAAATTATCTATATTTATCTCCAAATCACTGATTTGTCGAGCAAACTTGTCAAAACCACTTCTAAAAAAATTTTTTTTTTTGGGGTGTTAGTAGGCGTCAGTCATCTTACCATCCCATTCCTTCTAACTAGCCTCTGTGTCACGTGATTGATTCTTTAGAATCGGCCATTTGACTTGAAGCAGTGAGAATTTCGGTACATAGAATTCAGTCCTCGCAAGCTGTTCGATCTACCGAATTATTATTATTTTTATATGAGCCGCCAGTGTCCGCGCATTGCCTGGAGACTTAACTGAGAATAGACTTCCTGATGACGCAATGAATTCTCGACAGTTGGATTACATAACTGTCTTTATCCCATTGCAGAAACTAATTAGTTGGAGTGAAAATTTAAGTAAGAAAAAATTTTTTTTTTTTTTTTTTTTTTTTTTTTTTTTTAATAATTTTTTTAAAAAAATATTTTCTTATTTTACGTCCTTTATATTATTGTTCTGCATTCTCCTGCATTGAACCACCTAGGTACTATGACATAACCTGTGTATTTGCTGGCATGGGCGTGCATCTGTGCGCTTATGTTAGTTGATATATTAAATTATCTATATTTATCTCCAAATCACTGATTTGTCGAGCAAACTTGTCAAAACCACTTCTAAAAAAATTTTTTTTTTTGGGGTGTTAGTAGGCGTCAGTCATCTTACCATCCCATTCCTTCTAACTAGCCTCTGTGTCACGTGATTGATTCTTTAGAATCGGCCATTTGACTTGAAGCAGTGAGAATTTCGGTACATAGAATTCAGTCCTCGCAAGCTGTTCGATCTACCGAATTATTATTATTTTTATATGAGCCGCCAGTGTCCGCGCATTGCCTGGAGACTTAACTGAGAATAGACTTCCTGATGACGCAATGAATTCTCGACAGTTGGATTACATAACTGTCTTTATCCCATTGCAGAAACTAATTAGTTGGAGTGAAAATTTAAGTAAGAAAAAAATTTTTTTTTTTTTTTTTTTTTTTTTTTTTTTTTAATTTTTTTAAAAAAATATTTTCTTATTTTACGTCCTTTATATTTATATATATATATATATATATATATTTATATATATATCTATACATATATTTATAAATATTTATATATATATACATTTTATATATATAAATACATTTATATATAAGTATGTACACGTACATACATATATGTTTACCGACGTACAGTAGTATGTATATATATATATACATACATGCACACATATATATATGCACGTATGGATTCACCGAACATTTATTATAATGCTCGGTGTGTTTGTAAACAAACATCCCGTATTAAGCCGTAGTGTCTAGCGACCACCGTTGCTCGTTTGTTCAACACTGACAAAGGAACGCTGTACTAGTTTCAAGCTTGTTAGCTATCGTCAGCAACGTATACCTTCCTGCCAGATTGTTGAACGTATATACTTACCTTATGCATATTAACGGCTGAGTAGCCCAATTTGCATATCGAGTGGGTTAATCGGCCGGGTGCACCGAAAACGATAAACGGAAAAAATGAAACGATATTTCATTTCCCACTCTTAGTACGGCTGTTACTTAAATATAAGTATGTACACGTACATACATATATGTATACCGACGTACAGTAGTATGTATATATATATATATATACATACATGCACACATATATATATGCACGTATGGATTCACCGAACATTTATTATAATGCTCGGTGTGTTTGTAAACAAACATCCCGTATTAAGCCGTAGTGTCTAGCAACCACCGTTGCTCGTTTGTTCAACACTGACAAAGGAACGCTGTACTAGTTTCAAGCTTGTTAGCTATCGTACTAACAGCCGTACTAAGAGTGGGAAATGAAATATCGTTTCATTTTTTCCGTTTATCGTTTTCGGTGCACCCGGCCGATTAACCCACTCGATATGCAAATTGGGCTACTCAGCCGTTAATATGCATAAGGTAAGTATATACGTTCAACAATCTGGCAGGAAGGTATACGTTGCTGACGATAGCTAACAAGCTTGAAACTAGTACAGCGTTCCTTTGTCAGTGTTGAACAAACGAGCAACGGTGGTTGCTAGACACTACGGCTTAATACGGGATGTTTGTTTACAAACACACCGAGCATTATAATAAATGTTCTGTGAATCCATACGTGCATATATATATGTGTGCATGTATGTATATATATATATACATACTACTGTACGTCGGTATACATATATGTATGTACGTGTACATACTTATATTTAAGTAACAGCCGTACTAAGAGTGGGAAATGAAATATCGTTTCATTTTTTCCGTTTACATTTATATATATATATATATATTGCAGGGTAGGCTGCTCGCTCGGTGAAATGTAACGTACTAATGCTATTTCTTCACTCTTCTCTCCATTTTTTATTCCCTGGTCCATTCATCTATAGGTATCATTTCACCCAGAATCTAATCTTTGCTTCTTCAATGATATTCGATAATTCTATCGGATTGTTCAAAACAATCTTCTTGTATTTTTTTTAAATTCCCATAATTCTTCTCTTATTAATGTTATGTATGGTTTTTAAATTATGCCCCAAATTCTAGGATTTCATTTAAACATCCTCGCTAACTACCCCATATCCCTCCCACCCGCCTCCACTCACCACCATTATTACGTGGGTCAAACATAAGTCAGCGGCCTATGCTATCACTTCTTAAGTTTAGACCTGGTTGCCTTTCGATATGATGGATGGACTACGGAATTCTGGAGAGTTTGAAAAGAAAAAAAATCTGGACACTCAGTGACAATGCCAAAGATAAAGACAAATTCACCCCATGCTGCCGGACGAGAATGCAAGGACTCCTCCTCTTTGTTTCGGCCGCGGATGGCTAACATAATCCCATACCCCCCCCCCCCCCCTGCACCCCACCGTTCCCACCCTCCAAACGCAATCCAAAACTTCAGAGTTGGTACCAAGAATGTAAGCACCTTAAAAGGTCTCTCTAACGAGGTTGTAGAAATGGTTGTGCGTAAGGAGGTCGATGTTTGCTGTATTGAAGAGACCAGGTGTGGGGGTGGGTCTGCTAGATTCATTGTGGGTAAAGAACGATGCTATAAGCTTTTCTTGGTGGGAAATGACAATGGGCTGGGTGGAGTAGGAATCATGGTAGCAGAAAAGTGGGCAGATAAGATAATAGACGTAAATAGAGTGAACGACAGAATAATTAAAATAGAACTACTGTGACAATAATATCTGCATATGCACCACAATCCGGACTCCCTGGCGTTATAAAAGACAGATTCTATGAGACGTTAATGCTCACTACCTCCAAAATAACCGACAGTGACTACATAGTTATCGCTGGCGACCTAAATGGTCATGTAGGACAACATTGTGACGGCTATGACGGAATCCATGGAGGCTATGGGTTTGGTACTAGAAATGAGGAAGGCTCCAGAATCCTGGAATTCTGTGACGCAAATAAGCTAACTATCTGTAACACTAACTTCAAAAAAACGAGACAATCACTTGGTCACCTATAGATCAGGGGAACACACCAGCTAGGTAGATTATATCCTTACCAGAAGACGTGACAGAGTGTCTGTGTAAACACTAAATCCCTCCCCCATGAAGAATGCACCTCTCAACATAGACTCATAATTAGCGACCTCAAAGTCAGGACGAGACGTACTCGACAACAGAAGAGGACTATCCTCAGGAGAAAAATATGAAAGCTAAAGGACGCCACAGCCAGTAATAAATTTAAAAGCATATTACTTGATGCTTTTGATAGTAAGTAAGAGCAATTAGAGTCGTACAATATAGAGGAACAGTGGGAATTCCTGAAAGCTAACCTGCTGAAGGCGACAGATGAAATCTGTGGCTGGAGCAGACCTATAGGCAGGAGGAGAGTAACTTGGTGGTGTAACAGTAAGGTGGAGGAGTCAATCAAGGCCAAAAAGGAGGCTTAGAAAGCATGGCGGGATGGGGGGAGTAGAGAAGACTTTCAAGTGGCCAGGAGGGAAGCTAGGAGACAAGTGTACTTCGCAAAAAGGGAAGCAGAGGAAAGAAAGTTCAAGCATGTTCTACAACGCGAGGACCAACAACGTGAGGTGTTCAGGATTGCTAGGCAATGTGTTAAGGAAAACCGTGATATTGTCGGGGTGAAGTGTGTCCTTAATGATGATGGTGTACTTGCCATCACTGACGCTGAGAAGAAGGTAGCATGGAAGTGTCACTACGAAAGGCTACTAAATGAGGAGAATAATTGGGAGAAAGACAGTCTCCCCCACATCGACCCAATAGAGGGACCAGCAGTACAAGTTGAAGGTAGTATAATAAGTAAGGCGATCAAAGACATGAAGACGGGCAAGGCGGCCGGGACTTCGGAAATAGTTGCTGAAATGCTGAAAGCATCTGGAACGGTGGGACACACTATGGTCACTCGGATAGTAAACCATGTCATACAGAATGGGGTCGTTCCGAAGGACTGGCGCAGCAGCATCATCATTAACTGCTACAAGGGTAAAGGTGATGCCCTAGATAGGGGAAACTATAGAGGCATTAAATTAATTGACGAGGTCACAGAAGAAGTAATAGCACAACTAATCAGAGAGCGAATTGATCTAGACGAAATGCAGTTCGGGTGTGTGTCAGGTAAAAGTACAACAGACGCTCTCTTCATTGTACGACAACTACAGGAGCAGTACCTAGGTAAAAGTAAACCCCTATACTTAGCCTTTCTTGACTTGGAGAAAGCCTTTGACAGAGTACCCCGCTCGATTATCTGGTGGGCACTTAGAAAACTAGGTTTTGATGAATGGCTTGTAAGAGCTATACAAGCCATGTATAAAGAAACAGTCAGCACGGTTAGAACTAACAACGAATATAGTGAAGTGTTTAGAGTAAAAGTTGGTGTTCATCAGGGCTCCGTCCTTAGGCTCCTACTATTTTTTTTGCCCTTCAGTCTATAACAGAGGAGTTCAAGACCGGTTGCCCATGGGAACTCCTATATGCAGATGATCTAATGCTCATATCTGAATTAATGGCTGAACTAGAGAAGAAATTCCAAACAAGGAAGCATGGCCTAGAATCAAAAGGCCTTAAAATTAACCTGTCGAAGACTAAAGTTCTAGTTTGTAGGAAGGAAAATAGGGCAGTGGTCCCATCTGGGAAAGGGCCATGCCCAGTGTGTAGGAAAGGAGTAGGCAGAAACTCCATTTTATGTCCCAAATGCAAAGTATGGGTGCATAAAAGATGGAGTGGGATCACAGGTAAGCTAACTAAGAACATAGATTTTATATATGGCCGGTGCTCAGGTGCAATAAGTAGCAGCAAGTGCCCACAGAATACTAGCACATTCCATTGCACAGATGGTTCTATAGAAATATTGGACACCTTCCGTTACCTGGGTGACAAAATCAGCAGTGGTAGAGGGTGCTCTGAAAGTACAGTAGGTAGAGTCAGAACGGGATGGAAAAAGTTCAGAGAGCTTATACCCCAATTGGCCACTAAAGGGTTCTCTCTAAAAATGAAAGGCAGGCTGTATGATGCCTGCATACGAACAGAAATGTTACATGGCAGTGAGACTTGGGCATTGTGTGCAGAGGATCTACGCAGACTCGTTAGGAACGAAGCTTGCATGCTCCGTTGGATGTGTAATAGTAATATACGTGAACGGCAAAGCATAAATGAACTAAGGGAAAAATTAGGAATAAGAGGAATCAGATGTTGTTTACTCGAGAGAAGACTGCGTTGGTATGGTCACGTGATGCGTATGATAGACGATAGCTGTATAACAAAGTGCAGGGCGATCAAAATAGACGGTAGCCACGGAGTAGGTAGACCCAGAAAAACCTGGGACGACTTGATAAATTCCGACCTCACACACTTCTCCAAGACAATGTCACTGGACCGAGATCTTTGGCGCCACACAGTAATACAGAAGACCCACCTTGCCTAAGTACAAAGCGAAACCTACAGTCAGTAGGCACCTCTAACAAAAATGCAGCCCCACCCCATCCACACCACCACTTTCGATGTAAAGTTATGTTTGTACCACAACATCCAGTCCGAATAAATGAGGTCGTGTAGGTGTCACGACAAAAAAACACACAGTCCACGCTGTAATGTGGCCAAGTAGGTAACACCGTAAAAACCTCCCATTCCACACTGTAAACGTGGCTGGAAGGGCATCCAGCCGTAGAAAACCCGCCAGACAGTCCTATACGAGCAAGACAACCAATCTTGCCTCTATTCGGAAAATTCCCCTCCAAACCCATACAAACGTGGAAGATGGACGTTAAACGATGATGATGATGATAAAAATATATGTTTTATGTAATTCCGAAGATAAAGCAAAGGAAAAAACGTGTGCTCTGTGTATAGAACAGAGCTATAAATATATTTTGTTGTTGAAAATATGTGCTAAAGGCAAAGGAAAAACGAGTGCTCTATGTATTGAACAGAGCTCTAAAAATATTTTGTTGTTGAAAGTATGTGATAAAGGCCCAAGATGCTTAAAATAAGAGAGAATGTTCAGAAAAAGATGAAGTCAATAAGTGAATAATATAAGTGTAAAATAAGTCTAAAAACAATAAAGTAAAATAAAAAAAAATAAGTGTTGAATATGTAAAAAAGTTCAGGGTGTTTAAAATAAGAGAGAGTGTTCGTGGTTAAAATAATAGAGAGTGTTCAAGGTAAAAGTAAATGAAGAAATGGATAAACTAGGTATAATATAAAATAAAAGTGTTGAAAATATGTGGTTAAGGGCCAGGTTGGTAAAAATGAGAGATAATGTTCAGGAAATGATCAAGTCAATAAGTGAATAATATAAGTGTAAAATAAAATAAAATAAAATAAAATAAAATAAAATAAAATAAAATAAAATAAAAATAAAATAAGTATTGAACATTTAAAAAGGGTCTTTAAAAAAGGGAGAGTGTTCGTGGTAAAATAAGAGAGATTTCTCAAGGTAAGCGAAATGAAGTTGTAGTTCCTGTTTGTTTGTTTGTTTGTTTGTTTGTTTGTTTGTTCACGAACCCCTCCTATGGTGTTGGAGATAGACCCCTATATATGGAGACATTTGGAGATAGACCATATATATTCTGAAACTACATTGCCCAGGGTACTTGGATAAGTATATTTCATTTTAATCAAATGGTTCCCGCTGAAAACCCCTGATGAAAATTGTTTCCCCTCGATTTATATGAAATTTAAACCATAGGTTTATGGTGCATATTCACAAAAGTTTTTAATTGATATTTTGATAAAAATTATTTACAAGAAACAAAATAAGAATAAGATTTAATAAATGTAATTTTGATTTGATATATTACAAAAAATAATGTTTTCCAATTTTTCATGCATTACATTTTACATTGAGTAATATTGAAATGCAGAGTTTTTCTCCATAAATTATATCACTGATTTAAAAGCAATCATTATTTTCTTTCAAAAAAGGTTAACTTTGCCTTTCATCCTTACGGGGTCGATAAAATAAAGTACCAGTAATGTACTGGATAATTGCTGGCCTTGTGCCTAATGTAGAAACAATAATTTTCTTACAAAAAAGCAATAATTATTTTCTTACAAAAAAAAACGTGTGAAATGCAGCAAGGCGCGGGTAATTCAGCTAGTATATATATATATATATATGTATGTATGATCATGAAGACACATAATTTAGTGGGCAGGGTGTTCAGATCAGGATCATTAGGCTGTTACTTTGATACATGGTGATGGGTCGAATCCTTTAACAAGACACTTATTTTTCATTGCTCCAGTTGACTCAGCTGGAAAGAATGTGTTGCAGCTGTAATTCAGAGGAGTCAACCTTTTCACACCCTGTATCATTCTGAATCTCCCTGAAAACTAAGTTAAGGGGTGGAACTATGTGAAAGTGGACTGCTCAGCTACATGTATCTTAAGTTCATGAGCCAGGTGTTCCATTGTTCACATAACTGGAAGACTCTTCAGAACTGACAGAGGTCCAATACATGTATGTATCTATGTATGTATGTGTGTGTGTATATATGTATGTTTGCATGTATGTATGTTTATATGTATGTATGATGTATGTATGTTTGTATGTATGTATATATATGCTAGCGTGGAAGATGGACGTTAAACGATGATGATGATGATATGTGTGTGTTTGTATGTATGAATGTATGTATGTATGCATGAATGTATGTATGTATATCTTAGTCTTAGATTCTTCTGCACCGTTCGGCACATCGAGCAGTAAGTACTCGCCAACGGTCACGATCAGCGGCAACTTTTTCGAGACCGTGCCAGATGATGTTGGATGACATCAGGTCCTTCCGGAACGTTTATATGTATGTATTATGTATGTATGTATTTTGTCTGTATGTGTGTGTGTGTGCATTTGCCTCAATTGAAGAGTTTGTAAGCATAGGTAAATATAGACTATACAGTTAGGACTGTAACTGTACTTTAAAGCCAAGTGCAAGTCATGGTCATAATTGAAGCTTGTTGGATATCATTGGCTATGTCTGTTCAACTCAGTTGAATAAAATTAGAAGTGATCAATGTATATAAAAATAGAGGGTATGTAGTAACATTTATAATAAATATCAACAATAGAGCTGAAGGAAAAATACCTCAGTAGTGCATACTCTATGTTAAGTACACATTCAGTAGATTTTCACATACATAATTTATTGAGGTGAATAATTTCTATTAAATGAGATTATCCTTTTCAATACAAGACAAAACTTCCATTCAGTACTGTTCAAAATCTGAAATCAAGTAAACATCCTTAGAATTTTACTTTATTTCATGTCAGTTAAAATAACCAATTTTGGATGATGTTGTTTAGTACACTCAAACCAAACTCTGCTCTCTTTTTCTTTTTCCAGTGATAACAATTTCCAGAATTATATGATTCTAATGTGTTAATCAAGAATCATTTGGTGCGGATGGAATTGTTTTGTTCAGTTTAAATACAAACACCATGACACATTAAAGTCTCCAAACACCGACAACCAAGCCTGATTCTCCAAGGAAATCAACATTAACAGTGAAAATGTCTTCTTGATTATGTCATCCTCCATGAAGGGATGTTATTGCATTGCTTTTTTATCATGTTTATTTTCAAGATGTCTCCCTTGGATTATTATCATAAAGTGTTTTCTCTATAATACAGGTGGGGTTTGAGGAAGATTAGATCTTGGTTAACAGATAATCGAGTTTTGCTGAGCTAACTACTAACGCATCCATGTGTGGGTGTGTGTGTGTGAACATGTGCTTGGGCGTATACTCCCCCCCCCATGCTTGGGCGTATACTCCCCCCCCCACGCACACACTCATGTATATATATATATATATATACATATATATAATGTCTGTATACTTCAATATAAATGCATTGTATCATCAGATCCCAAATCAGTAATTTGACAATTTCCCTGGTATGTGCATTATTTACAATCAAATTTCATAATGACCTTGCAGATAGCAATTTTAAGATGCATCCAATCACATACTAGCCAATGAAACATATATTGGAATAAACACTATTGTATAGCTTATCTGTGTTAATCTTCATTCATTCATTATATATATATATATATATATATATATATATATATATATATATATATATATATATATATATAAGTATGTATACGTACATACATATATGTATACAGACGTACAGTAGTATGTATATACATACATGCACACATAAATATATGTACATATGGGTTTACCGAACATTTATTATAATGCTCAGTTTGTTTGGAAGGTATATGATGCTGATGACAGCTAATAAGCTAGAAACTAGCTCATCGTTCCTTTGTCAGTGTTGAACAAATAGGGCAGCGATGGTTTCTGAACACTGTACGGCTAATAATTCGGGGTGTTTGTTTACAAACAAACCGAGCATTATAATAAATGTTCGGTAAAACCATACGTATATATATACGTGTGCATGTATGTATGTATATACATATTACTGTACATCTGTATACATATATGTATGTATGTATACATTTTTGTTATGCTTGTTAAATTATGCCCCAAATACGAGGACTTTATTTAAACTCTTAATCTCTGGTCCCTCCTATCTTCACCCCCCCCCCTCTATATCATGCTGGTTCGCCTCCAATACCTTCCGCTCTCTCCAAATATAAAATAAATCCTTTGAAAGTACGAAACTCAGAAACCGCCAACCCTATTTCAGGCTAGGCTGCAAGCACGGTGAAATGTAGCGTACTAATTGCTATTTCTTCACTCTTCTCTCCATTTTAATTCCCTAGTCCATTCATCAATCTGTATCATTTATCCAAGAATCCAATCCATGTTGCTTTTCTATTCGATAATTCTAGTGTACTTTTCAAAACAAATCTTGTATTTCAAAACAAATCTTGTAATTTTTTATGCTTGTTAAATTATGCCCAAAATACGGGGATCTTATTTAAACCTTAACCTTCTCGCTAATTACCCCATACACCTCCCACCCTCCCCCAACACACCACCATTATTACATGGGTCAATCATAAGTCGGCGGCCTATGCTATCGCTTACCTGGTTGCCTTTCGATATGATGGATGGACTACGGAATTCTGGAGAGTTTGAAAAGAAAAAATATGGACACTCAGTGACAATGCCAAAGATAAAGACAAATTCACCCCATGCTGCCGGACGAGAATGCAAGGACTCCTCCTACTTGTTTCGGCCGCGGATGGCTAACATAACTCCATCTCCCCTCCCCGCAGCCCCACCGCTCCCGCCCTCCAAACGCAATCCAAAACTTCAGAGTTGGTACCATGAATGTAGGCACCCTAAAGGGTCGCTCTAACAAGGTTGTAGAAATGCTTGAACGTAAGAAGGTCGATGTTTGTTGTATTCAAGAGACCAGGTGTGGGGGTGCATCTGCTAGATTCATTGTGGGTAAAGAACGATATTATAAGCTTTTCTTGGTGGGAAATGACAATGGGCTGGGTGGAGTAGGAATCATGGTAGCAGAAAAGTGGGCAGATAAGATAATAGACGTAAATAGAGTGAACGACAGAATAATTAAAATAAGACTTGTCCTCAATAGAACTACTGTGACAATAATATCTGCATATGCACCACAATCCGGACTGCCTGGCGTTATAAAAGACAGATTCTATGAGACGTTAATGCTCACTACCTCCAAAATAACCGACAGTGACTACATAGTTATCACTGGCGACCTAAATGGTCATGTTGGACAACATTGTGACGGCTATGACGGAATCCATGGAGGCTATGGGTTTGGTACTAGAAATGAGGAAGGCTCCAGAATCCTGGAATTCTGTGACGCAAATAAGCTAACTATCTGTAACACTAACTTCAAAAAACGAGACAATCACATGATCACCTATAGATCCGGGGAACACACTTACCAGGAGACGTGACACAGTGTCTGTTGTAAACACTAAATCCCTCCCCCAAGAATACACCTCTCAACATAGACTCATAATTAGCGACCTCATAGTCAGGACGAGACGTACTCGACAACAGAAGAGGACTATCCTCAGGAGAAAAATATGGAAGTTAAAAGACCCTACAGCCAGTAATAAATTTAAAAGCATATTACTTGATGCTTTTGATAGTAAGTAAGAGCAATTAGAGTCGTACAATATAGAGGAACAGTGGGAATTCCGGAAAGCTAACCTCCTGAAGGCGACAGATGAAACCTGTGGCTGGAGCAGACCTATAGGCAGGAGAAGAGTAACTTGGTGGTGGAACAGTAAGGTGGAGGGGTCAATCAAGGCCAAAAACCAGGCTTGGAAAGCGTGGCGGGATGGGGGAAGTAGAGAAGACTATCAAGTGGCCAGGAGGGAAGCTAGGAGACAAGTGTACATCGCAAGAAGAGTAGCAGAGGAAAGAAAGTTCAAGCATGTTCTACAACGCGAGGACCAAAAACGTGAGGTGTTCAGGATTGCTAGGCAATGTGTCATGGAAAACAGTGATATTGTCGGGGAGAAGTGTGTCCTTAATGATGATGGTGTACTTGCCATCACTGACGCTGATAAGAAGGTAGCTTGGAAGTGTCACTACGAAAGGCTACTAAATGAGGAGAATAATTGGGTGAAAGACAGTCTCCCCCACATCGACCCAATAGAGGGACCAGCAGTGCAAGTTGAAGGTAGTATAATAAGTAAGGCGATCAAAGACATGAAGACGGGCAAGGCGGCCGGGCCTTCGGAAATAGTTGCTGAAATGCTGAAAGCATCTGGAACGGTGGGACACACTATGGTCACTCGGATAGTAAACCATGTCATACAGAATGGGGTCGTCCGAAGGACTGGCGCAGCAGCATCATCATTAACTGCTACAAGGGTAAAGGTGATGCCCTAGATAGGGGAAACTATAGAGGCATTAAATTAATTGACCAGGTCACAGAAGAAGTAATAGCACAACTAATCAGAGAGCGAATTGATCTAGACGAAATGCAGTTCGGGTGTGTGTCAGGTAAAAGTACAACAGACGCTCTCTTCATTGTACGACAACTACAGGAGCAGTACCTAGGTAAAAGTAAACCCCTATACTTAGCCTTTCTTGACTTGGAGAAAGCCTTTGACAGAGTACCCCGCTCGATTATCTGGTGGGCCCTTAGAAAACTAAGTGTTGATGAATGGCTTGTGAGAGCTATACAAGCCATGTATAAAGAAACAGTCAGCAAGGTTAGAATTAACAACGAATATAATGAAGAGTTTAGCGTAAAAGTTGGTGTTCATCAGGGCTGTCCTTAGCCCCCTACTATTTATTATTGCCCTTCAGGCTATAACAGAGGATATACGCAGACTGGAGAGAAACGAAGCTTGCATGATCCGCTGGACGTATAATAATACGTGAACGGCAAAGCATAAACGAACTAAGGGAGAAATTAAGAATAAGAGGAATCAGATGTTGCTTACTCGAGAGAAGACTACGTTGGTACGGTCATGTGATGCGCATGAAAGACGACAGCTGTATTAAAAAGTGCAGGGCGATAAAAATAGACGGTAGCCACGGAGTAGGCAGACCCAGAAAAACCTGGGACGACTTGATAAATTCCGACCTCACACACTTACACCTCTCCAAGACAATGTTACTGGACCGAGATCTTTGGCGCTACACAGTTATACAGAAGACCCGACTTGCCTAAGTACAAAGCGAAACCTACAGTCAGAGGCACCTTTAACAAAATACACTCCCGTCCCACTACCCCCACCCTATCCACAACACCCCCTTAAATGTGAAGTTATGTTGGTACCACAACATCCAGTCCGAAACAAATGAGGTCGTGTAGGTGTCACGAAAAAAAAACACACAGTCCACGCTGTAATGTGGCCGTGTAGGTAACACGGTAAAAACCTCCCAGTACTTACTGTAAATGTGGTTGTTGTTGGGAAGAGCACCGAGCCGTAGAAAACCCGCCAGACAAGTAGGTGTCACGACAATAAAACACACAGTCCACGCTGTAATGTGGCCGTGTAGGTAATACGGTAAAAAACCTCACAGTCCACACTGTAAACGTGGTTGGTGTTAGGAAGGGAATCCAGCCGTAGAAAACCCGCCAGACAGTCCTGAGCAAGACAACCAATCTTGCCTCAAGTGGGACAATTCCCGTCCAGACCCATGCTAGCGTGGAAAATTGACGTTAAACGATGATGATGATGATGATGATGATGATGTATACATACTTATATTTAAGTATCAACCATACTAAGGGTGAGAAATGAAATTTCATTTTTTCCATTTATCGTTTTCGGTATGCCCGGCCGACTAACTCACTCGATATGCAAATTAGGCTGCTCAGCCATTAATATGCATAAAGAAAGTATATACTTTCAAACGTTCAATTGACTGACAGAAAGATATACGGTGTTGATGACAGCTAATAAGCTAGAGACTAGTTCATCGTTCCTTTGTCAGTGTTGCCAAACACTGTACGGCTAATAATTTGGGCTCTTTGTTTATAAACAAACCGAGCATTTTAATAAATGTTCGGTAAACCCATACTTACATATATATATATATATGTGTGCATGTATGTATGTATATACATACTACTGTACGTCTGTAAACATATATGTATGTACGTATACATACTTATATTTAAGTATCAGCCGTACTAAGAGTGAAAAATGGAATTTCATTTTATCCATTTATATATATATATGAAAGGCCGACTGTTTGATGCGTGTATATGAACAACAATGTTACTTAGTAGTGAGACCTGGGCGTTGAAGGTCGAAGACTTACGTAGATTAGAAAGAAACGAAGCCTGCATGCTCCGATGGATATGTAATAGTAATATACCCGAACGGCAAAGTATAATTGAATTGAGAGAGAGAGACTGAGCATAAGAGGAATCAAATGCTGTGTGCAGGAGAGGCGGTTGCGTTGGTATGGACATATGATGTGTATGAAGGATGACAGCTGCATAAAAAGGTGCAGAGCACTAGAAGTCGATGGAAACCGCGAAGTGGGGAGACCCAAGAAGACCTGGGATGAGGTGATAAAAGCCGACTTTACCCAATTACACCTCTCAAAGGCGATGACACACGACCGTGATCTCTGGCGTTATGCAGTAATACAGAGTGCACGACCTCCAACGGGTACAAGCCGAAGTTGAGGCATATATACTATATGCCCCCACACCCTCCCACTGCAAAGTGGTCGTGGAGGTGCCACAGCAAAAAAGCACCCAGCCCACACTGTAAAGTGGACGTGTAGGCGCCACAGAAAAAAAGCACCCAGCACGCACTCTAAATGAGGTTGGTGTTAGGAAGGGCATCCAGCTGTAGAAATCAAGCCAGAATCAGTTCTTGTATGAGCAAGACAAGGTCAGCCGACCAGACATTGCCCACAACAGGACAACCCGTCTAACCCATGCTAGCGTGGAAGAACGTAAAACAGTGATAATGATGATGATGATGATGATGATGATGATGATGATGATGATGATGATGATGATGATGATGATGCTGATGATATATATATATATTATGTAATTTGCTGTAAAGCATGGAAAGAGCTATAGCGCAACTAATTAGGGAAAGAGTCAAATTAGATGAGATGCAGTTTGGCTTCATGCCTGGAAAAAGTACTAAAGATGCTCTCTTCTTAGTGAGGAGTTCCTAGCAAAGAATAAGCCACTATGTTTAGCTTTTTTTAAATCTAGAAAAGGACTTTGACAGAGTATCTCTACTATTTTCTGGACCTAAAGGAAATTAGGTGAAGAAGAATGGCTTGTAAGAGCAGTGCAAGCCATGCACAGAGGAGCTGTCAATAAAGTGAGAGTAGGAAGTGATTTTAGTGAGGAATTTTAGGTACATATAAGAATTCATCAAGGCTTGGTTCTTAGCTCACTGCTGTTCATTATAGTTCTCCAGGTCATAACATGGGAACATCTCTATACAATTGATTTTCTCCTTATAACCAAATCCATGAAAGAACAAGAAAATAAGTTATGTCTATGGAAACGGAAATTTAAAATAATAATGAAAACATTGTGTACAGTTCTCAGGTGCACTACAACTCATCAAAAGTGTATGTATAGTATATAGGGTAATGTACAAACGTCAGGAAAATGAACAGTGCATGAGTCATGATATACACATGTGTGCATATGTATGGAAGGGGGACATCAGGTGTAGTTTTGGAGAATTTCGGGAAGCATGAGGGTTTTAAAGGATGCAGTGTCTCGGCAGCTAACAACTGACGCAGGCAGTTTGTTCCACGCTTCAGCAACTCTAAGTATGAAAAAATGTTTCTGAAAGTCATGGGAGCTGTGTTGTTTTCTGACTTTGTCGGCATGTCGACGTGTGTTAGACATATGGAAATCAAAAAGGTGCTCAGGGTTGTTGTTGGCGAGAGGGTTAATAACTTTGTGGGTGTTTACCAAGTCCATTGTCAGACGTCGGAGCTTCAATGAATCCATGCCCAGGGAAACAAGGCGTTCAGAGTATGGTAGGTGTCTGATGGAGGGTATGCGCTTGGTTGCATGTCTCTGAACAGTTTCCAGGAGGTCAATGTTCTGAGCAAGATAGAGGTTCCAGACATGATGCGAATTCCAAGTGTGGTCGTACCATAGCTGTATAGAGCTTTAAATAGATGGCTGGAGAGTGGCTAACAAAGGTCTTGCTGAGTGATGCCAAGACTCCCTCGGCCTTCTTGACAATTTTAGAGATGTGCTTTGTCCAACGCAAATCGCTGCTGACAGTAATGCCCAGGTCACGTTCACAAGACGACTTCTTGATATCAGTGTTGTGGAGGGAGTATGTGGATTTTTCCTCCCAAAATGCATGGTGGTACACTTGTCCACAGCCAGCTTCAGTTGCCAATCTGTGATCCATTGTTGCATTGTGTCCAGGTCTGATTGTAGGAAAGAGTTATAGATTTCAGGATCTGACCTTTTGATTTCAAGGTACAGCTTGATGTCATCTGCATATTTCAGTACTGTGGCATTCTTTAAGTTGGCATATATGTCATTTGGAATCAAAATGTCCGAGAATAAACTTGCAAGTTGCTTACTCCATAAGTCGGAAAGGAGTAAGCATAAACACCATATGTTGTACACAATTTAAATCTTGGGTACCCATGGGATAACGATAACAGGAAAGAAGACTTTTTATGTATAAGAGGCGCAGGAGTAATCGAGGAGAAGTGCGTCAGTGGTATAAACCTCTTCAAGTCACAGAAAGGTTGGTTGGTTGGTAGCTTCTACTATCTGGGTGACTTAAGTAGAGTGTGTTTTGAGAGTGAAATAGCTAGAATATGGATAGGATTGAAGAAGTTTAGAAAGCTACTCTCACTGTTGACAACAAAGAGTTTCTCATTAAATACAAAATGCTAACTGTATGAAACCTGTGTGTGAAATCCAATGCTGCATGGTAGTGAAACATTGGCAGTCACTGCAAAAGACATGTGTAAACTGGAGAAAAATGAAGCAGCTATGTTTTGTTGGATGCGCAATGTAAATGTAAGAGAAATACAGAGCTTGAATGAACTGAAGGAGAAGCTGGGTTTAAGAGGAATCTAATGTGGTATACAGGAGAACAGACTGCATTGGTACAGACATGTGATGAAATGGATGCGTGCCGGTAAATACCAGTGGAAGGAAGCCACTGTAGAGGTAGACCAAAAAGATCTAGGCAGAGGTGGTGAGTGCTGACCTGAAATTGCTGAGACTCACAGAGAAGATGACAAAGAAGTATGTCAAGTGGAGAGATACTGTGATGAGAATGACCCATCCAACTCATACAAGCATGGAAAATGGACATAAAAATGATGATGTTGATGTTGATGATGACACATTTCTGTGGTGACATTTTTAAACAGTTCGGGTCAGTAAAAACATCTATATAAACCACATGATATGACAACTACAGCCTAATAGGTAAAGGTTTAGTTGTTGTTATACTGGGATTGATTTTGGTAGAATTCTGAAGGACATGATTTTTTTATGTTTAATTTATGTCCAGTGTAGTATGTATCTGGTGTATCAGATTGAGTTTAGGTGTATGGACAATATTTACTTGGATTGCATTGGTTTTGGAGCAGGGGCATTCACAGATTTAGTGATACCCGGCAACAACTCCTTCAATGTATGGCCCAAAGACTCAAGTATAGGATGTAATACTGAGAAAGGTGTGAAAGAAGAGAACTTAACTATATAGAAACAACTAAAACATGAAACAAATACTTCAAATTAACTTAAAATCAGTCACATAGGTTTGTTCGAATAAAACATCAAATTTTAAGTTAATAACTTACTCAGCCTTTTGATCTGGGCAGGAGAATGAATATAAATCTTGGATAGGTACTTGAGAAATCTGTGGGTGATGTGCTTAGTAGTTATAGAGAATAGAGAGTTTTGCATGATTCTTTTGCTGGAAACCACCTCAACCTTCTTAGGCATGGCTGTCGCTAGTTTGGAGTTAATTTGTGTTTATATAAGGGCAATTTACAATTATAGTTGTGTATATATATTTGATGAGATTGTTCTCAGTTTACATTCAAAATCTATTAGACTACCTATAACATCAGTGAAAGATAATTTCTGAAAATTTCATGCAGTGAGATTAAACGCTAAAGCACATGTATGTGAAGCAAAATTCTTGACCCTACAACCCTGGCTATTGCTATGGCTGTTGATGGTTAAATAGAAAAGACAAGAATGGTTATAAAATAATGGTTTCTGATTTTGGCACAAGGCCAAACATTTTGGCAGAGAGGGAAAGTTGATTAAATCTACCCCAGTGCATTACTGCTACTTTATTTTATTTACCCCATAAGGATGAAAAGCAAAGATAACCTTGGTAGGATTTGAGCTCAGAATGAAAAATTTGGTAACTATTTGCCATAAAGCTTGTACCTGACACTTTATTGATATTGTCAATCTACAATTTATAACTTGAATGGTTATAAAATAATAATTTTTCAAGTGCATAAAATAGCAATTATATTGAGTGAACAAATGTGTAAAATCATTCAAAAGTTTTACCAAAGAACGCCCATTGGATTATGGAGAAAGAGGAAAATAACCTGAAACAATTAATTGTGGGACACAATAAAACTCAGTAACTGGAGAGATATATTTCAATTTATTTTTCTATTTAAACAGTTTAAACGTCCATCCTAAACGGACGGTAGTCCGTTTAGTAATATTGTTGTGGTCGTGTTATCGTTGGCAATCGTCTGTTTACGACAGTACAGCGCGGCTCTACTTTATTTAACTGAGATAAAACTTATATGAGCATGAACAGTAGATCATTACGCATCTTTTGGCTTAGAAATCTAGAAATTTGGTCCAGCGGGAAAAAGTTTATAATCAAAGTTTGCTGATAAATCTTGTGTTCAAGTGAGTGAGTAGTAAGTGTGACGCTAGGGAAGGTAATTACAAGTGGAGGTAATCTAATATATTTCAAATTGTATTTTTAACTAAATTCATTTATCATAGTCTAATATTTTAAAAATAGGTGAGTGCTCCACTATGATGACCCATGTCCCCGCCATGTGGAGAGGATGCTTAGGAGCCATCCAGATATCATGTGACCATTTTTGGTTCGCGGTGTCCACATGATATCTAGATGGCCCTTTATACTAATTAGTCATTTATCTGCATAAAAATTATACCAGATCATTCTGATTATTGGCTTGAAATCTTTTACAAAATTAGTATGAGCAACTAAGAGGTCATCAATAGAAATAGAACTACTTTTTGAAGTTTTCATGCACAGCATTTTTGGGGATTTTAAATAAAAGTTAATATCATAATTCTTATTTTGTATACCCACATTGCAGATACAGAGAAACATGACAATCCTATATAAAGGTCGTAGACAGCAGTATCAGTTTTTATCCGTAACACCATTGAAATGCACAAGTTTCACCAATTCACTATTATGCACTAATCATCTCAAATGCATTCATGATTTACTAGCTTTGTCATTAAGCCAGTTGCCTCAACTAGATTGCAATTATACTCAAAAGAACTTTAAAATGTCAATCACTTGTCAGTAATTCACTATGATCTTTTAATTATTAGATAGTTGTTGCTTGCATTGCCTTAAAAAATAGTAGACCAGATAGAAAAATGCGTACAGCAAACAAAAGTAATATTGTTGGAATATAAACCTTTAAAAATACAGGACAAGAAACTAAAATAAAACTTTAAAAGAATAGGACAAGAAACTAAGATAAAACTTTAAAGAATTGGACAAGAAATAAAAAAATTTACAATAATATTAGTGGCAAAAGTTTTTTATTCGTTTCCTGTGCTATGCCCCAGTATCTTCTTGATTAGTGCATACTAATTGTCATGCTCTCATAGTACGTTGCCCCTGAGCGGTTGGTTCTGGTTGGGGTTGGTTGGCTGAGCAGTTCTGCTCCGTCAGAATGACCAGTGCAAGAAGAATTGGCCGATGCAGCTGCAGGTCTCCTCCAAGAATGCACTTCTGGTCCCGCAACACCAGACGAAGATGGAGAAGACGACCGGGACAAGATGTCGACTCTGACCACCGACTACGGTACCTCCCTCAACCACCGGTCTTCCCTCCCTCTGTCCCGTCATCCCTCCAGTCCTCCTGCTCCCCCTTCCTGTACCAGAAAGCTATGGCACGCATTCATCTGGTGGACTGCCGGACTTGAACTGAAGGACAAGATGCAAGGAGAAGATGGACGGGTTGGTCAAGATCAAGGATGAGCGGGACGACAAGACCGTCCGCTGCTGCTCAAGATCTGTGCTCATGGGCCCATGGGTCCATTCACATTATGCATGACACATGAGGCGTGTCGCCGAATGATGAAATAGGGGTATGGTTATGGCCCAATTGGTGTTCAAACCAGGATCAAATGATCCCCCGGTCTGACGACGACCTCTGAATGTGGAACCCAGAGCCTATGAATGTGGAACTCGATTTTTTACCAATAGAAATTTTGCCACTAATATTATTGTAACATTTTTTATTTGTTGTCCAATTCTTTAAAGTTTTATCTTAGTTTCTTGTCCTATTCTTTTAAAGTTTTATTTTAGTTTCTTGTCCTGTATTTTTAAAGGTTTATATTCCAACAATATTACTTTTTTTTGGTGTACGCATTTTTCTATCTGATATAGAGCTTGCTCAGCTATGACAGACTAGGGGAAGTATCTAGTACTTTTTACAGTTAAGAAACCAAAAGCAAGAAATACAGAGATAAAATAAAAAAAAATATAAAAAATAAATATATAAAATGAAATAAAATAAAATAAAATGAATTTCAACACAAATATACTCATATGCTGGGCTGGCTCGAGACTATTTGGCATCTTAGGCAAGGTTAAATTCTGGCTCAGCCCCCCACCGGAAAATATCAAAACTTATAAACAATGAATTTAAAAAAATAATTTTTCCACATTTCAGCACAGACCAAGGGTAATTTAAAATAAAAAAATTGTGTGCTCAAATGTCTGAACACCCCACAAAAAGCACTAATTGATACCATTTTATTTGCAAAATTAAGACAAGACTAAAGAAAAATATAAATAGACATTAGTGATGAACTAACAACATAATGGACAGTTGAACAGACGCTCAATACTATTGGGTTGGTGCATAATTATTGCGGCTTTTTTTCAACAAATTTTATTTAACAAAAACAATAACAATATTTAACAAAAATATCTTTAAATGAAAGTCGGGTTTTTCTCTTTTCAGAATGCGTATCAAAATCATATCCACATTCATCATATTATACTCTACCACTTCGAGAAAGGTTGGAATGGAGCACAGTCATTTTCCGATCTCAATGATCTTTTTGGTGAAGGAACAATCAGCAAAAGCCAAGTTGAAAGATGGTCCAGGAAGTTCAAATCGAGCGATACAAACCTCGCAGATGAAGAGGGAAGAGGTCGACAATCAAATTTCAACGACCAGGCACTTTTGGCAGCCGTGGAAGAGGACGTATGCTTGACAACGAGAATGTTGGCCGAAGACTTCAATGTGGACCATTCGACCATTGTTCGTCGTCTCAAAAAGCTCGGAGGAGTATGGAAATTGGCTGGGTGGGTCCCCCACGAACTCTCCGATAACAACAAAGCCGAACGTATCCGAACTTTTACCGATAAGCTGCAGCGAAATGAGCAAACTCCGTTCCTGAAGAATCTCGTCACTGGGGATGAATCGTGGCTTCTCTTCAAAAACGTCAAAAGAAAGGTGTGTTTCGCCAGGTGTTTCACCCAAAGGAATACCGAAAGGCGTCCACTGTAAGAAGGCAATGTGGTGTGTTTGGTGGGACAGAAGCGAAATCATTCACTGGGAAATCATCTCAAACGGGATTTGTTATTGGTGGAATGACGACGATGAGCGTCAACAGTGGCGGATTCTGGACAAAAACGGCAAGCAGCAATTAAATATCAACGGCAACATTTATCTAGCTCACCTTGACCGCATTCACGCTGCAATCGAGACGAAAAGACCGCGCAAAAAGAACCATATCGTCTACCACCACAATAATGCGCGACCACATGTTGAGCGTCGTGTCGTCGAATCTATAGTCAATAAGGACTGCGAACTGCTTCCTCATCCGCCATATTCTCCCACAGAAGCGCCTACGGACTATCACGTCAATCGATCGCTGAAAAATTGGTTTGCGAACAAAGTTTCCGACGACTTGGATGACTTGGTTGCCACTGTCAAAGAGTGGATTGCCTCTAAGAACACTAACTTCTTCGCCTGTGGAATCGACCGTCTGCCAAGCAAATGGGAAGCAGTAATTGAAGTAGATGGGGAATATGCTCCGGAATATTCATTTAAAGATGTTTTTGTTAAATGTTGTTATTGTTTTTATTGAATAAAATTTGTTGAAAAAAGGCCGCAATAATTATGCACCAACCCAATAGTACACCGGAAACCAAATATGGCTGAGGGATACATGCAGACAGAAAGACAATTCAAAATCTCATTTTGTGTGCCTTTTTCTCGGCAAAGTTTTTAACCAATTCAGCTAAACCAAGTGATAAAGCCTGAGCATGTTCCATTAATATAGTTGCCAAGCCAACCAGTCTCTCTTGCGACATTGTAGAGTGAATGTAAGATTTTAAATGCTTCAGCTTTTAAAACAATTCTGACCACTTTCCACTGATACTGGACATGTGAGAAGGATCCTCAATGCAATAATAACATTAGGGAAATTATCCAAAAGTTTTTGTTGGAAAAATTTGTGGCCTATAAAAACACACAAGCGTAATTGCACTCTTAAAGTTTGGTATATGCACAGTTTTCACTCACTCATTTTCCTTGTTCTGGTCAGACTAATCTACCTGATTATTTGTCACTGTATGGAATAAGCCAGGATCAAAAACGACCCTCAATAAAACAGAAATTCATTTATTTATTTTTCAAAATTGTTGTTGATTTGGAGAAATGTGCCTGTGAAATCAGCGCCCTAGGCAGCTGCCTAGTTCGCTTATATGGTAGTGACAGCTCTGCTCATATGTTATTTTATCTAAAACTTACTAGTAAAAGATGTGTTTAAGCATAAAAACACACACTGACATATGCATAAGCCACTCTCTCTATATATATATATATACAAGTGGAAGTTTAGTAAAATCGTTTGGCAGGTTTGCACGAAGCATATATACGTCTGGGACTAGCTGTTGAAATGGTAGAAGCTCAAACATCGAGGTCCTGACTCAATCACATATATATATATATATATATATATATATATATATATATATATATATATATATATATATATATATATATAAGTATGTGTGTATACGTACATACATATATGTATACAGACGTACAGTAGCATGCATATATATATATATATATATATATATATATATATATACATACAGGTACACATACATATATGCACGTATCAGTTTAGCGGACGCTTATTATAACGCCGCTTTGTTCGTTTGTAAACAAACTGAACAGCCTGAATGTTATGCCGTACGGTGTTAAGGCAACCACGTCACCTGTTTGTTCAACACTGACACAGGAACGATGTACTAGTTTCAAGCTTGTTAGCTATCATCAACACCGTATACCCATCTGCCAGATAGTTGAACGTTCGAAAGTATATACTTTCCTTATGAAAATTAACGGCTGAGCAGCCTAATTTGCATATCGAGTGAGTTATGTCGGTCAGGCATACCGAGAACGATAAGTTGAAATAAAATGAAAACGAAATTTCATTTCTCACTCTAGTACGGCACTTACTTAAATGTAAGTATGTGTGTATGACCGACATAACTCACTCGATATGCAAATTAGGCTGCTCAGCCGTTAATTTTCATAAGGAAAGTATATACTTTCGAACGTTCAACTATCTGGCAGATACGGTGCTGATGATAGCTAACAAGCTTGAAACTAGTACATCGTTCCTGTGTCAGTTTTGAACAAAAAGGTGACGTGGTTGCCTTAACACCGTACGGCATAACATTCAGGCTGTTCAGTTTGTTTACAAACGAACAAAGCGGCGTTATAATAAGCGTCCGCTAAACTGATACGTGCATATATGTATGTGTACCTGTATGTATGTATATATATATATATATATATATATATATATATATATATATATATATATGCATGCTACTGTACGTCTGTATACATATATGTATGTACGTATACACACATACTTACATTTAAGTAAGTGCCGTTCTAGAGTGAGAAATGAAATTTCGTTTTCATTTTATTTCAACTTATATATATATATATATATATATATATATATATATATATATATATATATATATATTTATTAAAATAACAGATTAAAGTTTAAGCAAAGAATCGCTGCTTTCACCCTTAACGGGATCTTCTGAAACTAACAAAGTCAATCTGTAAACGCAGAACTGGATATTTCAAAAAACGTTGCAACCGGAGGAAGACAGGAAGACGATACTTTGGTTCGTGGTAACGTTCGCTGGCAAAGAACGGGAAAAAACGAATATAATACGTCATTAATAGGAGCGGTGAAAAACAATTACGCGCAAAGACAGAACCACGTTTATGGCATAAGAGAGGTCGTAGACTAATGTTTTCTCATGTAGTTCATAGAGACGTCCTCTAGCAATGAACGAAAAAAACGAATAATACGTCATTAATAGGAGCGGTGAAAAACAATTACGCGCAAAGACAGAACCATGTTTATGGTATAAAGGAGGTCGTAGATTAATGTTCTCTTAGGTGGTGCATAGAGACGTTCTCTGGCAATGAACGAAAAAACAAAGATAATACGTCATATGTGGAGCGTGGAGAACAATAGCACGCAAAGACAAAACCACGTAAATGGTATAGCAGAAGTCCTAGACTAAAATTCTAACTAGGAGACCTAATGAATCTCCGCTACAGAGTTAAGAACAAAGTAAATAAATACAACACAGAAGAAATAGAAATAAATAAAAACATACACGCAAACAAATACGTACATACACAAGCATACGCAAAACACTTACCATAGGTATACAAAACCACGCACATATAAATATGTGTGTGTGTGTATGCGTGTATACAAATAAATAAATAATTATATAAACGTATATAAATAAATAAACACGTATATAACAAGCGCAAACACATACCTACATGTAAATACACGAATGTTCGGAGACGTAAGTCAACCAAAACATGAAGTACACATATACACACACCCACATACGTACGAACCAGCAAACTCACACAGACGCAAAACTCCCGTATACACATAGCCAAACCATATGTACCAGAATATAGCGGAGATTCATTCGGTCTCCTAGTTAGAATTTTAGTCTATGACTTCTGCTATACCATTTACGTGGTTTTGTCTTTGCGTGCTATTTTTCTCCACGCACCACATATGACGTATTATCCTCGTTTTTTTTCGTTCATTGCTAGAGGACGTCTCTATGAACCACCTGAGAGAACATTAGTCTATGATCTCTCTTATACCATAAACGTGGTTCTGTCTTTGCGCGTAATTGTTTTTCACCGCTCCTATTAATGACGTATTATATTCGTTTTTTCCCGTTCTTTGCCAGCGAACGTTACCACGAACCAAAGTATCGTCTTCCTGTCTTCCTCCGGTTGCAACGTTTTTTGAAATATCCAGTTCTGCGTTTACAGATTAACTTTGTTAGTTTCAGAAGATCCCGTTAAGGGTGAAAGCAGCGACTCTTTGCTTAAACTTTAATCTGTTATTTTAATAAATATTTGCTCTACGGTTCTTATATATTTGACATATATTATCCTTATCGAGCCCTCTTTGGATTTTAGTCTTCAAATTTATTATTATTACTATATATATATATATAAATGTAAGTATGTATGTATGTATACGTACATACATATATGTATACAGACGTACAGTAGTATGTATATATATATATATACATACATGCACACATATATATATGCACGTATCGTTTTACCGAACATTTATTATAATGCTCGGTTTGTTTGTTTGTAAACAAACAAACAGCCCAAATTACGCCGTACAGTGTTTAGGCAGCCACGTCACCTTTTTGTTCAACACTGACACAGGAACGATGTACTAGTTTCAAGCTTATTAGCTATCGTCAGCATCGTATACCTTCCTGCCAGATGGTTGAACGTCTGAAAGTATATACTTTCCTTATGCATATTAACGGCTGAGCAGCCTAATTAGCATATCGAGTGAGTTCAGTCGGCCGGGCACACTGAAAACGATAAATGGAATAGAATGAAACGAAATTTCATTTCTCACTCGTTAATATGCATAAGGAAAGTATATACTTTCAGACGTTCAACGGATGTTTGTTTACAAACACACGGAGCATTATAATGAATGTTCGGTGAATCCATACGTACATATATATATGTGTGCATGTATGTATATATATATACATACTACTGTACGTCTGTATACATATATGTATGTACGTATACATACTTATATTTAAGTAACAGCCGTACTAAGAGTGAGAAATGAAATTTCGTTTCATTTTTTCCGTTTATCGTTTACGGTACCCCGGCCGATTAACTCACTCGATATACAAATTAAGCTGCTCAGCCGTTAATATGCATAAGGAAAGTATATACTTTCAGACTTCAACAATCTGGCAGGAAGGTATACGTTGCTGACGATAGCTAATAAGCTTGAAACTAGTACAGCGTTCCTTTGTCAGTGTTGAACAAATGAGCAACGATGGTTGCTAGACACTGTACGGCTTAATTCGGGATGTTTGTTTACAAACACACCGAGCATTATAATGAATGTTCGGTGAATACATACGTACATATATATATGTGTGCATGTATGTATATATATATACATACTACTGTACGTCTGTATACATATATGTATGTACGTATACATACTTATATTTAAGTAACAGCCGTTCTAAGAGTGAGAAATGAAATTTCGTTTCATTTTTTCCGTTTATCGTTTACGGTACCCCGGCCGATTAACTCACTCGATATACAAATTAGGCTGCTCAGCTGTTAATATGCATAAGGAAAGTATATATTTTCAGACTTCAACCATCTGGCAGGAAGGTATACGTTGCTGACGATAGCTAATAAGCTTGAAACTAGTACAGCGTTCCTTTGTCAGTGTTGAACAAATGAGCAACGATGGTTGCTAGACACTGTACGGCTTAATTCGGGATGTTTGTTTACAAACACACCGAGCATTATAATGAATGTTCGGTGAATACATACGTACATGTATATATGTGTGCATGTATGTATATATATATATATACATACTATTGTACGTCTTTATACATATATGTATGTACATATACATACTTATATATATATATATATATATATATATATATATATATATATATATATATATATATATATATATATATATATATATATATTTATTAAAATAACAGAATAAAGTTTAAGCAAAGAATCGTTGCTTTCACTCTTAACGTGATCTTCTGAAACTAACAAAGTCAATCTGTGAACGCAGAAGTAAATATTTCAAAAAACGTTGTAACCGGAGGAAGACAGGAAGACGATACTTTGGTTCGTGGAAATGTTCCCTGGCAAAGAACGGGAAAAAACGAATATAATACGTCATTATTTGATCTACGGTTCTTATATATTTGATATATATTTATCCTTATCGAGCCCTCTTTGGATTTTAGTCTTCAAATTTATTATTATTACTATATATATATATATATATATATATATATATATATATATATATATATATATATATATATATATATATATATATATATATATACGTGTGTTTAATGGTAGCTATGGTGCATCCATAGGCGGTATACCAAAATTAGCACTCAATATTCTTACAGAGCAGAGTGTGAATAGTATAAAAAAACGAAAAATCAGTGTACAGTGATCATGTCTCGAGCTTTATGCCGGCGAAACAATTGTAACACGCAATAAACTGAGTCCAGATGCATCACTGATTTTTCGTTTTTTTATACTATATACATATATATATATATATATATATATATATATATATATATATATATATATATATATATATATTCAATAGTTAAGCAAATCAGGACCACAGGCTCACATAGAAGACATTAGTCGAAAAGTATCAACATTAACTGCAGTTTAATATAAACAAGGGGGTAATAATGTCAGTTTACAATTGTTTCACTACTCCATATAATGTTTCTGGATCAATCGATGGTAATATCGTTATTGATTTGGTGCAGAGAAAGATAATTAACATAGAACAATGTTATGGAGCATCTCCTCAGAACTTAAGGTTAAATAATGAAAATATTAATATGTATAAAGTAGAAATAAAAATAAAATAAAATGAGAGGGTTTCGTGTCCATAGATAATCGTCAGATTAGCGGGTCCCTAGATGTGGTCCCTTGGCACTGGAAAATCTAAGTGTATGGTATAAAGAAATGTTACGTATCTGTCGAGGCTGAATGTAAACAATGCCACCTAACGCACAACAAAATGGCTTCTTGTAGAGAAACTACCTTATTGTACAGAGATGGGTTTCAAGGGAGGCAATTCCTTGAAGATCCAAAGGTAGCTAATAGGTAAAGTTATAATGAGATATGTGACTAAGATAATGTGAGGGAGGTAACTTATAGGTGTTTACGTGGTGGACTAAAAATGTTCTAGTTTATTAGTTATAGTAAATGATAGGCTAAGGTGGGTCAAATATTCTGTTAGCGAAGGAGCTCGCTCTGCGGTGGTGGCAGTTGATGACCATCTCATTTCTGTCATTTATGGGGGTGAGGGTTGCCTTGACAAACTTATGTGATAGGCCTCGGTGAGGCAGAGATCGCAAGAATTTTTCTCCCGTTAAACGCTGGAGATCTAGTCAATATAACCCAAGTTAGTGAATGTTCAATGTTGGCCAGTTTAAGGTTTTTAACGAGCCTAGCTAGAGAAGTAGAGCATCTATGGCCAGGTTCGCGGAAGGAAAACGAGTGCGCGTTATATCGAACCTTAAATGGGTTAGATGTAGAGCCAATATAGGAGCTAGTAGATAGGCCGTTCTAACGATGCACTTAGATACGATATTGGGCGTAAGGCATTGCCCGTTAAGCGGGCATGCGGCGGGGTTACGGCATTTGCAATTAGGATATATATATATATATATATAAAGAATGAAACAGTTCTAGTCCTGTAGAATCTCTTCTATATATATATATATATATATATATATATATGGGTGATGTGTTATTTCCTTGAGCAAGACACTTTATTTCATATTTCTCGAGTTTACTCAGCTGTATAAATAAGATGATAGGACTGGGGTCCCTATCATTCCACTGCAAAGTAGTTGTGGAGGTGCCACGGCAAAAAAATCACCCAGCTCACATTGTAAAGTGGACGTGTAGGCGCCACGGAAAAAAAAGCACCCAGCACTCACTGTAAATGAGGTTTGTGTTAGGAATGTCATCCATCTGGAGAAATCAAGCCAGAATCAGTCCTGTCCCACCCTTGTGTGTGTGTGTCTGATGGTAGCTAAGATGCTTCCATGGTTGAGCACTCTATGCTCTTACAGAGTAGAGTATGACAGAATAGAAAACCAAAAATCAGTGATGCATCTGAAATCAATTTATTATGTGTTACAATTGTTTCGCCGGCGGACAGCTCGAGACGCGATCATTGTGTGGATCTGTCTGATTCTGGAACCGCATGTTCGACGGACACGTCTAATGATTTCGGAGCATCATTAGACGTGTCCGTCGAAACTGCGGGTCCAGAATCAAACAGATCCACACAATTATCGCGTCTCGAGCTGACTGCCGGCGAAACCCCTCTCTCTCTCTCTCTCTCTCTCTCTCTCTCTCTCTATATATATATATATATATATATATATATATATATATATATAAAGAGACCCATAACAGTTGGAGCTTCCAGCTTCCTTTTTTCAGGGTATGTCAATATTTATTTATAAAACTAATCTGTATTGTAT